>CM041645.1:789875-1044435 GCA_023333625.1 Bothriochloa decipiens | reverse complement strand
TTCCAATTGATTCCTATTACTTTTCCCTTTTGCACATCATGGAGAGTTGGTTCCCACTAGTTATCCATCACATGCTTTTAGCTTCTGGGGTCATGGTGGAAGGAATGGAGGATGAGAAAATATCCTTGAGCTGACATTCATTGATATTGAGCTCGTTTCAGACATGCATAATACGCAAAGTCAAATACTAAACGGTTGATAAATTTGCGTCCTTTGGATGTCACAAGATCTGGTCCTGCATCCTGCTCTAGTCAAAAGTGTGTCATTTAGAATTTGCGTAATTAACATATTAAAACTTTGGTTGTTGATATCCTTTTGAACAATTGAACTTTGAAAATTTGTCTTGAAAAGTATTTTTGGAAACATTAAAATTTGGCAAAATTTGCTGAAGGGCATTCTAAAAAGATGCCTATTGCTTAACCCACACCAATAAAGTCAAATTCACGTGGTTATTATCTTGTGGATACCACACCTATTATAATATTTTGCCGAGTAGGAGTTAGGTAGTAATGTTTGGAAGAGAAACATAAGTACTATTCTGGAATGCGTGTAATTTTGAGATTGAGTTGGTTGGCTGAGGGATGATAAGATCAATATTTGATGGAGACCCAGCCTTCTCTACCCAGCTGACAATGGTTTCTGTAGGGAGATGGCATCTTGTCCGGACACAGTTATCTGTTCTGCATTTTTATTTGCTCTGAAATATGGAAGATGCCAGGTTTGTAACCTTTTCCCGTGCTGGCAGTGGCTATGTAAACAAGCTATCATTGACATATGTATACTTGTTGGTTTTTATGCAGGTGAAAGTTGCAGAATACTAGTAACCACCGAATTCCATTGTGACAGGGGTGTTCCCTCTTGTGATCTAAAAAGGAGCAGTTATCAGTTTAATATAAGAGAAGTGTTGCTAATCCTTGACTAAGCATGACCTGCTCACTTGTTTGCAAAGTAATTATCATTGAGAATGATAAAGAAAATGTATTCTTTGCCCATAGCCCATAGGCCATAGAAACTTACTGTGATATGAAATGGGCAACCATAGTTTCAAAAAAAAAAAAAAAAAAAAGGGCAACCATCGAAGAAGAGAAGTTGAGAGACACTACAGGAGGTTTTTGTTGCTATCCTTGCTGAGAAATCACTAGGGTACAAGTCCTGCTAGTAATTTCATTTTGACTCTATTTAAGAGCAGATGCAGCTCACTGCTCACTGGGGACACTTGAGAGAAGAGAGCAGGGGTAATCTTGTCTGAAATAATGCAGTAGAGCTCTGTCCTCTGCCCATATCAGAATGTCAAGAACATGATCATCATCTCCCATAATATCTCGCCTTGCTATCTGCCCGTACTTTGATTTGAGGAGAGTCATAGGCACCCCAGGAGACGCGCAAGGAGTAGGGAGTTGTAGGAATTTCTGGAGCAAAGGCCTTGTTTGCAGTTTTTTCGACCAGCCTTATTTGCAGCTGCAAAGCTGTCGGAAATTTATTGTTTCTGGGTGAATTCAGTTCTTGTAACAGTGTCGAACTTTAGATGGAACCTTAGAAACAGGTCCTGTACGAAACACTTTTGGCAAGTGCTCAACAAACAATGACATGGCAGACCCTGGTAAATCTCAGCTCAAAAGAAATGAGAGAAATCGAAAAGTTCCTGGTAAATCATTTGCGTCAACTCCAACTCTACAAGAGGGATTTATATCGAGGCAAGACTTCAAACCTGCAGCTCGGTCTTGATGCTGCAGCCCTGGCATTAGCCTCGATCATCATCCGGAAGCTTAACATTACAGGGATAAACTTCTTGTCGGATAATGAACAATTGGTTCAATTTCTCAACAGTGAGGATCAATCCAACCCTTCAGATTGGCGAATTAAGGCGTTCACACAACTCTACTCCAACAACACCTCATCTATTGATAGGACATGCAAGATCCCATGAGGATTAAATTCTACAGCTCACACTCTGGCAAATCAAACTTTTCGGCAACATAATCCACAGGGAACTATAGAATTTTCATGCTCATCTGAGCAACATGTAACTCCCTGCACTTACCATCAAGCTCTGCTTGAGGTAGACTTGAACGATGTAAACATTATAGCAGCTCGTTGCTGCTAATCTATAAATATATGTTTATTGTTAAAAAAAAAACTCCACTGATGAATCCGACGAACGAAAGATTAATTCATAGCTTCTGCTCATCGGATTATTTTAATTTTCTTATAATTTTTTTGTATACGGCTGCACATGACAATTGAAGCACAGTATATATATTTTTTTGCAAAAAAAAAAACAAAAAACAGTACATCGATCAGTGTTGTTCATCGTGTTTCCCTGAAATCTTCTTTTTTTGAGGGAATTCCCTGAAATCTTCTAGGGCCTCACTTTCTCGGCCCACACGTGCAGCCTTAACGGTCCGGCTCACACTGTTCCGCACTATAGCGGCCCAGCCCATGTCCAAGCCTAAAACGAGCCCCCCAAACTTTTTTTTTTGAATAATTAGCAGGAGCACTGCTATGTCATATAAGAAGAAGAGCCCCCCCCAAACTTAAGAGCAATGCGCGGCAACCCGGCGTAGTGGGCAGGCGCGGCGGCGGCGGCGGCCGCGGCGGACAGCTGCCGCAGTAGGTCAGCAACTCGTACAGTATATTTCCAAAAAGTTTGTGGGATTGGGAAACAAAATAGGGATGCATAACCATCGAGCTAGCGTCTGGGTGGCTGCAAAAGGTTGGGGGATGTTCTGATGAAATATCCGATTCAGCAAAATTCAGTTGTTGTCCCTTCTTGTGGTACTGGATACCTAATGTCCTGCCAATCCGTGTGCAGGAAAGGGCTCATTTGTTTGTGAAGGATTTCTATTACTTGCTGCGCGGAAAGATTACTCGAAGAATTACAATAGTAATCCAGCAATGTTTGGATACAGTGTTGCTTGGTTTCTGTTTGAAGATGAAATCACGAGATTAAAGTTACACAGGTCGCCAACAAGATTGAAGTACTGATGTATTTAGAGTGATTTAGTTCAAATCGTCATACATGGGTTACATACTTGGATTGGAATCCCTACCGGATACTTATTTTCTGGTAATCTGAATATGAGGTAAATATATGGTTTCAGTTTCACGACTAGAGCAAGCCTTGTAGACTGGAGCTGCCTGAAAACCTGAATTACCAAAATCATCATAAACCAGCATGTAAACTGAGGTAGCACTAGCCAAAAAACTTTGATAGTATTGTCTGATCATACAGCACCCCTACACAAAAGAATGCACCAAAAGCGATTGCGAAGATGACCTTCTGGACCTTGTCTTCAGTTTGTTTTGTGGAGAGAAGTGTTTCTGCAGAGCCACAATGGCGGGCAAGCATAGGACCACACAACTTTGGGTTACCCTGGAAGCTAGAACTTGGGAATGTGCTTAGCTGGCCGGTGGTTGGGATAGGCCCTTCGAGGTCGTTGTTGGAGACATTGAACTTAGAAAGGAAATGCAGACTGTCTAGCGCCGTTGGGATTGCACCTGTTAGATGGTTGCTAGACAAGTCCAGTGACTCGAGGTTTGTGAGGTTGCAGATCGATTGTGGGATTGGTCCAGTGAAGTCGTTGTAGCTCAAAAACAGTGTAAGGAGTGCCTTTAACTGGCCAATCTCTTCAGGGATCACACCTCTGAAGTTGTTCATGCCTAAATTCAATGTCGTTGAGAAAGAAATGGGCATATTGAATTTTCTTTGCTGGCTCTTATAAACGGGCAGCTCGAAGGCCTTTGGTTCGACCTTATCTGCTTTTAGCATTGGCATATCCACTAAGGCTGTTGGAAGTTCCCCAACAAGACTGTTGTTTGATAGATTTATATGGAATAGGAACTTTAGGCTGTTGATCCATTCTGGTACAGATCCAGTTAGTTGATTTCCATACAGAAGTAGAACTTCTAGATTTGTGAGTTTTGGTAACCAAAAAGGTATTTTTCCAGATAATGAACAGTGATTTAAAGCAAGGACCTGAAGCTTCTGAAAGCCATCAATTCTGTCATCCTCTGGCATGGCCTCGTTCAAGAAGTTGTGCCCAATAAACAAGGTGGTCAGGCTGCTGCAACTCCCTAGGATCTGAAGTGCAGCTGTTATATTTGAGATGGAGTTGTTAACAAGCGACAGAAATGTGAGGGACTTCAGATTGCCAATTCTTTCTGACAACTGGCCATGGAGCTTATTTGAAGATAGACGCAGCGCTGTTAGTTTGCTGCATGTATATATGCTTTCTGGGATTGTGCCAGTGAAGTTGTTCCTCAAAAGATCCAAGGTTCTTAAATTGGGTAGCTTGGAGAAATTGACATTGCTGAGTTCTCCACTGAAACTGTTATTCTTGAGGTCGATGATCATGAGACTTGTGCACTTGCTTAGAGTAGATGGGAGCTCACCAGACATGCTATTGTCGTCCAGATGGAGCTCTTCTAACCTCTTGAGCTTGCCTATGGACTCTGGGATGTTACCACTGAAACTATTCCCTCCAAGATCAAGGGCCACCAGATTTCTGAGCTTGCTGATGCCATTGATCGATCCTTCTAGCTGATTATTACGAAAAGAGAAATGCTCCAACAAGGTAAGAGTGAAGAGTTCATCAGGAATAGTACCATTTAGGTTGTTGTTCCCAGCATTGAGAGATGTCAGCATAGAGCAATTACTGAGACCTGACTGAATTGGTTGTAGCTCAGATGAAGCAAAGCAAAGGATGATGGTGCGCTGGCACATAAGCTAGCTGGTATCTGGCCACTGAAGCTGTTGTTGCTAGCATTGAGCGCAACCAGACTCTTGGTCACCTCCCAGATGCGGGTGGAAACAGCCCTGTAAACAAGTTGCTGGAGATGTTCAGTACCTGCAGAGGCCGTAAGGTTGCAGGCTGCAGATCCTGCAAATCCCCGCTGAGCTTGTTGAAGCTGACATCAAGGACAACGATGCTGCCGGAGGACAAGAGCTCCACCGGTAGGCCTCCAGACAACAAGTTTTTTTGACAGGTTCAAGCTCACGAGGCCGGTGAGGTTGCCAAGAGACGGTGAGATGTGTCCCTGAAGGCCTCTGGATGGCAGGAAAACATCAGTCACTGTCTGATGATCTGAACTGCAGGTGATACCTTCGCATCTGCAACAATCTGGGTCGCTCTTCCACGAACCGGTGAGGCCACCGTCATGGGAGAGCTCAGTGACGAACTGGAGCAAGGAGGCCTTCTCCTTCTCGCTGCATGATTTGGCAAGAGAGGCCAATGAGAGGACGATCACAAGTGCAGGACCAAATAATGGCGTGGCAAACCAACTGGTTCTGCTGTTGCATGAAGAATGGGGTAGTGGCTTCATGCTTGTTTTCTCGAGGGGTGCAAATCTTGAGCAATAAATGTGTGTATTCAGACTTCAGAGTAGGTTGCTCTTTATGAAGCAATCAGAGTATTCAACGTTTGAGAGCTGGCAAGCCGCTTCAGAATTTGTCAACTTCATGGTCTGTGACATCTTCCTAACAAGTCTACGGCTGTTGAGACTGGATCGATCAACCTTGGTCAGAAGAAGCAAGACTTGTTGGCCGATATCGTGGACCTGTTGGTTGCTAGTATTCGAGAATGACAAATGAGTATGTTTGCCTCAGTTGCCGTGCCCTGCACTGAAAGCTAACCAACGATCATGTCTGCATCCGGCGGATACCCGTACGGCAGTAGGTACCTGCACAGGAGTATTATATGCATCGGTCAAATTTCCATTTTATTTGGAACTTTGCTCCTGACTATGTTTCAAACGAAAATTTTGCAAAAAAAAAAAAAAATGTGTTCTGTGATCATAGAATTTTTGGGCAATAGTTTAGCCCTGAAGAACAGCGCTGGTTGGGTGAGGGATAGTAAGGTCAATGGTTCCAGTGGAGAACAAACACAGAGCTTTTTGACCTGATCCGTTTACGTGCTGTTCTTTTCAGTGGCCGTGCAGTCAGGTTTGCACTTTGTTTGCTCTACAGCTGGTGCCGACTTTGGTGTCGTTTATTCACAAGTCACTTGTCTTGATTCTAGTGTACTAGTTGCTAGCTTCGATAAAAAGCAGTGGTCGGAGAGTCAAGATAGTCGGCGAGCTACTTGACTATACATGGTGATGAGCACTAGGGTCTACGATAGATTGATACAGAATGCAATATCCCTCTCTAAATTCTAATAAGTCATGCTCTTCTTTTCTACAAAAATAAATCCATTCTAATTAAGACATGCATCTGTTAACTTTCCATTTTGCAACTTTGCTATTGTACATTTTTTGTATTTCACATGAAAGCTAATGTTAGCAGGTAGTGTTTGTACAAGATTTTTTTTTTTTTACAGAAATCCTAGTATTTGCGATATTGTGTTGCGCATTTTGAGCAGTAGTTGTGCTCTGCAGAAGATACAATGATACAATACTGAGTGCTTGTTGAAAATGATTCGGATGGAGAAAATCTAGCTTTTTGACCTGATCCGTTCGTTTTGTCCTACAGCTGGCGCCGACTTTGTTTTGGCTATCATTCACTTGAGAGATTACTTGTTTGATACTGGTGTAGGTGAAAAATACAACGAATGTTTGCACCTCCCTTTCAAGTTCCTTGACATATTTTCAGCATGGCCAAATAGTTGACGAGGGTCAAAAGACTCGGCTGATGGCCAACAGGCCAGGGGCTCTGGGTAACCGTGGTTATTACGCTTTTTTCCCCCTAAAAAGCTTGGCTTCCAACAACTAAATCTAAAACTTAGCGAAAAGGAAAAAAACACAAACCTAAAATTAGCAAAATATGTTGGTTTAGTTTTAAACTAAAAGCTTGGACACTTTGTTAATCTCAATTTCACTGAAGAAATTTAGTTCATACAAAAGGCAGGCGGTACAAAGACCATATCACTGCATGTCCAAATACTGCACTACTACAATATATAGTAACAGTAAATTTGATAACAACCGTATGGTGTAAAGATAACTAAACTCCTTGTATTAATTCTAGTTAGCCAAACAAGCAACACTTGAATTAGTTAACTTGATAACTAAAATTATTTCCGTCGGACAGGACTTCATCCGATTTGTTGAGGTCCTGCCTGCCGACAAGAGCAAGTCCCGCAGGTGATGAAGATAAATTAGAGGCTGAATTAGTGGGGAGAAAAACACAACAGTAAAGTCCAAACATTGAGTAAGTAAAACAGAAAACAGTTCTCACAAAATTGAAATAACACTTGCATGCTAGAGAAAGAAATGTGACGCTGATTGTTAAGATTATGAGAAAAAATTCCTATTTGACACTGAAAAAAGTTGTGCTCTCCTATTTGACACTCTGTCCACTCTCAATTTTTCTTTCCTATATGCCATTTCCATTAGAAAGATAGAGTGCTTAAGTATCAAGTTAAAACAGTTATCTCCCATTTGATACTTGGTTGGTACTACCGGCGATGGGTAGAGGCGCCAACCACCATTACTATCGACTAAGTCGGACTACTGGTAGAGAGGAAAAGGTAAGCCGTATTTCTACTTACTTGAGCACTCTATCTTCTCTATCTTCTTCATACCACCTAAATTTGCATCCCTCTTTAAAGTTGGCATATCTTAAACTCAAATTCGAACCGAACATATAGAAATGAAACCGCTTGAGTTTGGAGATCAATTTGAACTACGAAATGAGGGGATGCCTTTTCATAGAAACTTTCTTTAAATCTTTCAAATGACTAATGCTTGCAATATCACTCAATAAACTCATTAGTCCCTAATTGGATGTCATTAAACCACCAAAACTCATAACACGGGCAAATACACTTATAGTGGGTGTCCACATATTTTGTATCAACCCTTTTTTTCTTTTCTTTGATTGACTAGACAAGTCCCATTGGTTTACCTAATCATCATTGATGCGACTATGCCCTCTTGGTCTCTTTCATAGCTATTTTGCTACACACTTCATGATCAATGACCTTCTATTTGTTGTCATCACTATTCTATCCTACCACTTGTTGTGTTGCAGCAGTAATCTCTCTATGCTTCCTTTGGCTTGATTTGACAACTCTCTATTCTTGTTGAGTTGAAAGTATCCAAAGTAAGGTTCATATCTAAAGAGTAGATGTATTGTGTTGCGAAGACTTGGGCTATTTGCTAAAGTACATGTTGTGAAGGCACTGCCCTCTTATTGTGGACACCATTTTCTACATCAACATTGCTCAAAAAGTTGCACCCTTCGATGACATCTTCATTTTTTTGGATTGTGGAGCCAACTCTCCAAATGTAACGACACTGCATTCATGTTGCACTTGAGAGGGGGTGTTAAGGTATAATAGTCAAGGGTATTAGTGTAATCTCCTAGTCTAGGGTTTCTTTCATGTGCCCCTCATGCATGCTATATATAGTGCCCCTCTAGGTCTCAATACTACCATCGAGTTTAGTCTCCATTTATTCCTAACAATTGCTAGTTTCCATTAAAATGATATAATAAAAATTAAATAGTTATTTGTAGACATTCAACAAGTGATTTTTCTCAAAAAAATTATTTAAGCAATATCAAAGATGGTAATGCTGGGGTTATTGCTGCATATAGTATTGATTTGTCTACTCATCCAGATAAATGCAGTTAAACCATAATAAAATTATATGTAGAAAAAATTAACAATATATGTTGAATTGTATTTATACAATATTAATTTATGATTTTGTGAGGTATAGTATCGTTGAGCATGGTTGGAATCAAAACAAAGAATATGCAAAGGTAATTTCGCATCTAAAGAAAAATAAATAGTACAATAATTATAAAATTCAACTAAGCGTTAAGTTACTAACGTTGATGCTACAAAACAAAATCTTAATCAATATGTAATTCAGCATCATACTTTGTTGGTGAATCAGTTTTACCTATGGTCATAGATAGGCGGAACTTTATAAGAAATTAGATAAAACAATGTAAGCTATTGGGGGTTATTGTTTAGTCATGTTATGGTGTCTTAGCTCGTCTTTCTCGACGGAGCGCCGATAGCCCAGTAGTCGCTGAAGCAGAAGATGGTGGCCTTGTCTACGTGCGAGGCGGAGTATGTGGCGGTGGCCACTGCGGCGTGCCAAGTGGTCTGGCAGCGACGGTTGCTAGCGAGCTCACTGTTGTCGAGGCTCAGCCACCGGCGCTCAAGGTGGACAACCAGCCAGCAATCGCGCTGGCAAAGAATCTCGTTCTCCACGACAGAAGCAAACACATTGACGTGAAGTTTTACTTTATTCGTAATTGCGTCGATGGAGGGCAGCTCGTCATCGAGTTCGTCGACACCGGACAACAGCTCGCTGACATTCTCACCAAGTCGCTCGGACGTCTTCGGTTCCTAGAGCTGAGGGGGATGATCGGCATGGTTGAGGTCAAGGGCTAGCAGCAGGATTAGGGGAAGATTGCTAGACATAATCTACTGCCATCCTATCATCTTTTCGCAGCATGGTCAAGGACAGGAGAGGTCAGCTGGTCATGGCCGGCCATGTCTTTGGCCCTATAGCAGCATGGCATTAGGCCTTGCAATAGTAGCAGCTCCATCAGCCATATCTTGAACTGATGTAAGCATAGTGCTAGGAATAGTTGAGGGCTGTAGACAACCATACCTTGTTATACCAGGTAATAGGTGGGGCTTGTATATAATTGCTATGCAATGCAATAGAAAAGATAGCTCTTGCCACCACATTTTAGAGAGCCAATGCTGAACCAGAGCTGGTGTTGTGTGTGCGCGTTCTCGAGCTCAAGCTCGTCTTCTTTTTTGGTTCAGAGAGGGGGTCGAGAGGAGGGTTGAGCAGGAGCTGTTCGCCTCGACGGTGCTAGGACCTAGTGTTAACATGTCTCTCTTTTGAAAGGATCCTTGAAACTTCAGCAGTTTGGATTTTTACATCATCTGATAAATCAACCATGTCCTTCAACACAACCAAGCATCTTGTCATTGAAAATTCTTGTCCTTGGCATTTATCATTCTCTTTTGCTGTAGCTTGTTGAAGAGCGGTTCTGGTGCAAGCGGTAGAGCTTTACCGTCTATGACCAAGAGGTTCAGGGTTTAAACCCAGCCTCTGCACATTTGTGTGGGAAAGACTGTTGGCTATTTTTCTTTCCCCAGACCCCGCGGTGCGGGAGCCTACGGCACTAGATACGTTCTTTTTGCTGTAACTTGTTCTCTTTTAAATCTCACAAAATCTGACATAGTTTCTTCAAAGCGTGGTACTGGCTTGGCATCATTTCTTCTCTTTGGTCTGCCACTTGGTCCGGTTGTCCCAAACCTTGAACTTGTATTATCATCAACGTTCTCTTGTTCATCTTCATGATTGTCTGAAAGATTGATTGTTAATCTTGTTGCAGTTCAGTCCCTGGATCTTGCCTTCCGCTATTTTCCAACCTTTGATGTGAGGATCATTGACTGAAGTGGACCTAAGATCTCTCTTGGAGCAGCAGTATCAGTGACCTAAGATCTCTCTTGGAGCAGCAGCATCAGTGCATCAAATCTAAATAGACTAGCAAAAGATCGACATAAACATACTAGGAAAAAAATAAAGAACAGAAATACGAGGAGAGGGGCACGGGAGGATACCTGAATGGATTTGATATCTATCGTCGAGACTCGAGGATTCAGGTGCTGAGGATGTAGATGACGACGTGGATGAGCCTCCCTTGCCCGCCGCGAATTAGGGATGTCATTTGACTACTGTCATTTGACATTACGTTTTTCTTCTAAAATGTTTGGTTCCAAAAACTATAATAGAAACTTAGCAAAAAGAGGGAAAAAACAAACCTAAATAACCAAATTGTGTTGGGTGTTATGTTCTTTAAACAAAAATCTTGTAAGAATCCAACCACACATAATAAGAAATTTATAACTGTACAAAAAAGGCCGCGCCACAAAGTCCATTTCGCTGCTTGTCCAACTATTACAATATAGTAACAATAAATCTGATAGCAACCACATAGTTATAATTAAAATCCTGATATTAATTTAGAATAAACTATTAATTAGGCAGACAACCAACACTTAATAAAATTGTTAATTTGATAACTATAAACTGATTCACATCAGACAGGAGTGCATCTGATTTGTTGAGGGCCTGCCAGATCCGAGAAAGTCCTGTAGGTGATGAAGATAAATTACAGACTTAATTAATGGGAAGAAAGACACAACAGTAAAGAGCAAATCATTGGGCAAGTATTCTCACAAAACTGAAATAACACTTGCCTCTATCCTGGGAACAACTTAATCTATCTATCTATCTATCTATCTATCTATCTATCTATCTATCTATCTATCTATCTATCTATCTATATTGTAAAAGAGCGAAGAAATTAAGAAATACACATTACCTGAAAATTTCTACCGACGCTATGTTTTAACCGCTAGGTATAACTTAATAACTTAATTCAACGGATATTAAAAGTCCTTACCTTTTAACAAATGGGCCACTTGTTTATGTTCCTGCCATACAATTTCATCATCGGCATTTTGTTTTTTCACCAAAACAAAATTCTACCCGCCGCCATACCAACCTAATCATACCCAACACCCTCCTTACCCGTGCATGACTCATCCCATCCTCTCGATATTACAAATCGTGCGCATACGCCGCTAACTACCGCATCATGCCGATGCCCTGTGTTGTCCTCTCGCCGGAATCCACACGTATGCAAACGCCCGAGCAGCAAGCGCACTGCCGCGTTCAGCAGGCCACGTCAAGTAAGCAGGCCGAGTATGGCGAGCGCCAGCCAGGTTAGAGGAAGCCTTCGCCCATCGCCACCAGCCTCTGCTTGCCTTGTCGTCACGAGTCACGACGACTCACGATCAATTGCATCTCAAAGAAGTCACGACCAGCGCCTGCCTCTCTCGAACTTGTATTCCTGGGCTCGTACTGCTTTGACGTGTTGGCCAGGACATTAAGTACGTGCAGTGTCTCCAAGAAAATCCAGTGTTTTTCCATGAAGTATGTGCAGATCTACAAGAAAATCCAATATCTTTCCTCACCATGACATTGGTAGCAAATACTAGCTTGCACGAACAAAGTAGGCTGCTGGCCAAATTGCTCGATCAGGTCTCTTGTGATTCAAATAGATCAGCATGATAAAAGGACGTACTTATGTAACTGATGATGAACTTGTTCTCTGTCTTCCTGCCTTTTATGGACGGTTTCCAGCAAGCAGTAGACGACAAACATTACGGCCATGGAGCTAACATGATTTATGGTTGTGCTTGAAGCCTGATGAAAGGTTCATTTGATTGTTTGCCCCTAAAAGCACTTTTGCTGCCAAGAAGATTAACACTGGTTTATTTTTGTAGATCTATAACACAGGACAGCAAGAACCCTTCTGTGTTTATGGTTCGTTGTTCAATTGTTGTTTTTATTTATGGACCTTTATTTATTTCAAAATTATCTGTTCTGTGCTACAAAGAAACTTTTATTGCAAAGGAATAATGAACAATCAACACATCATAATGTGATGATGTAGGCTCCCTCTAAATAAATCTGGTTATTGTTGCTTACAAGATTTCTCTTTTGTCATGTAGATCCTATATATAACTGGGTGTTAGATTCTGAGGCCTCTCCTAGGAGACATGTACCCAGAAGTGCAAGTAGCCATCATGGATGGTGGAAATTGTGTTTCTTGGGATCAGAATTCAGGGTTCGCTGCACTTGCAAGTCATATGATTAAGAGAGAAATTGGGAATGTATGCGTCCCTCGGTGTGGTTTGTTCCTTTTTTTACCTGTATAATTTCGTTGTTGACCTCAACATAAACATTGTTCTCCTCAATCCGCAAGAAAATGTCAACTGCGTGTGCTTCAGCTAATGTTTAATATACACTACATAATTTATTGATTGAGTTTTACAAGAAGCTTTCTCTCCTGGTTCATTGTGTTTTCATTAAAGTTATTGTTTTGTTTACATATACGTCCATACATATATGAATCATGTTTGCTTGACTCCGGTACTTGTTTGTGTAGATAAGTTTTCTATTAATTAAATATTTTTTAGAAATTTTACAATGGTTGGAGAGGCGTTGGGAGGCATTGTATGTGTCTATGATTGGTGGAACCAATATGAGGAAATACATTGAGAGGCATCAATGTAGAGGCATCAGGAGGTGTTAGATGTGTGTACAGTATGTTGGACATATGTGTCGTAACGCTTCCCAACGCCTCTAAAATTGACGGGTATTAGGAGTCCAAATGGAAGAGTGGTAATTCCTTTTTTGTAGTTCTTCTTTTAACCAAGGGTAAAATGATATATTTATAATTGTAACAATAACATTTTGATATGATTTGAGTACTATAGTCAGAAGTGTCTATAGTTGTCACACTCCATTTTTAAGGATAAAAGTAGAATGCATAAATAGCCTTATGTGCGTCCCAGAAACAGTCGCACATATAGGATGACAAATTACAAAGAGTATCATCACCCTGTTTATTACATAGCGTACCAATATTTATTACAGAGTATTATGCATAAATAAATAAATAACTAATATAACTTTATTGTGAAAACTCTACACAGGGACACGTCAACTGGTGAACACCAAGCCTAGTACTGATCACGATAGCTTTCATTCCAACCTTCCTCTGTTACCCATCCGGGATTTTTCAAAATTGAAAGTAAAGCAAGCGTAAGTATACAACCGTACTCAACAAGCATAACATGGGTTAATGAGGCTCAAATAAGCTGACACTGTTTGACTGCATTTAGCATTTATAAGTTAATCATTTTGAGACATAGCATCAAGGTAGTGATAATTCCCATATACTCATGACCAAAATAACATTAACTAGTGTGTAGCAATAACGACATTAAGATGAACACATTAACAATTTGAGAACCATTATCTTTTATAAATGTGTCAAGGCCGCCCTAACCGAAGGGCACGGACAATATATTGATTTAAACTCTGATCAGAGGTGTATACTTTCACTGTGAGTCATGTTTTACAACCGAGTGGATTTATCACTTCCAAACCACCACAAAACATATAAAGCCTCCTATAGGTTCTCCTAACCAATCAGAGATACGGAAATACATTGTGTGTAGAAACCCCCTTCCAATATGGCACAATCCTTTCTGGCTATACTCATAAGGACAGAGGCAGTCCTATACCCTAACTTTCAGACCACTAACCAGCTAGAAAAGGGCCTACAAGTGACTAGAGCCAGAGCCATATAGCCCTCGCAGCTGTACGGATTGTCCATGATAAATCACTTACAGATAAGAGTCCATGTTTGTTAAAGTCATCATTTTCATTAATAGCATAACACACATCAAGTTATAAGATCATGACCATTAGAGCACTAGCATCATAACTACCCAATGCAACCCAAAAGGTTCAAGAAATCAGGATATCAAAGCTAGATATAAACTCTAGGTCATCAAAGACACATGCAAATGAATTGTTATTTATAGTGAGTAGGTAACAAGGATGATCCATGCTATACTTGCCTTGATTCACAAAGTCATGCTGATCTTGCTTATCCTCAAAGTAGCCTTGCTCAGCAAAAATCTCACCGTCTAAACTCGACATTAACAATCAACACCAGACAATCCAATCGAGCATACATACACGAAGCAAGCAAAGAGCTATTAGAGGAACAGTACATCAATCTCATCAAAATAGAATAAAATGTTTATAAAACTATTCTACTCACTTCTACGATCACACAGACGTCAAGTTCATCGAAAAAAGAGTTATAACGGCAAAGTTATGAATTTTCAAATATTTCCTATAGACAAATAAATACATTAAATATAGACTAAAAATATAAAGTTTCCAAAATACTTCAACAGTAGCGCCACTGCGTAGATTACAAAATTATGAATCTAAGGGAATTTGAACGAACCAAATCGGAGTTGAAACGTGAAAGATATAAGCCTTTGAACATAGTGGCAAAACTGTAAATAGATGAACACGTATTCTGAAACTGAAAAGAAAAAATACGTTTTCCAGAGAAGAAAACGTATTCTGGAAGCTGTTATAAGGAAAATACGCTTTCCAGTGGACAAAGTGTATTATGGATATGTTAACAGAAAATACGCTTCCCAGTGGGGAAGACGCATCCTGATGAAAACGCCAAGGGCTCTTAATGGATTAAACAGAAACCCGAGGGGTTTTCTGCAAATCTGCCACATGAAAGGGTACGGGCTGTTTCTGGCCGTCCGATTCAAAATGGACGGTCCATATTGATTGGGGTAATCAGTCTCATCGGGGACGACGGCCGACACGGCGGCGGACATGGCCGACGGCGAGAAAACTCACCGGAGAAGTTCAACCCGGCTTTCCCGACCACCAAATCGAGCATGGCCGATACCGTTAGAATGAGAAGCTCACGTCGTGCTCACCTGTGGAGAAGATGGAGACCGAGAGGCGACGGGGTCGGCGAGGAGCTCGGTGCGGTGGACGGCGACGGTCTGCGAACGGCAACAACACGATTTAGGTCAAATTGAACCGAGAAGAAGACACCATCGTGCTCCGGAGTTCGAGAGGAAGCTTGCCAACTAGTCAATGATGAGGATGAGCCATCAGTGGTGGGGAATTTTGAGCTTTGGTGGCCGGCGGCAATGGCGGCTAGGGTTCCGCGTGGCGGCTTTGACTCGAGACGAAGCAAAGGCGGCGGATAGGGTCCGGGTAGGGTTCGCGGACGCGGCTTAAAGGCTTATATAGCCTGAGCGCGAGGCGATGCAAGCGACTGAGTGGAGGACGGAGGCGGCGCGGGTTGGTCTCGGTGCCCGAGTCGGGACTAAGTCAGAGGTGAACGATGATGGTGTGGGGTCCACCTGTCAGCGACAAAGAGAGGGAAGCGGACACGGGCGGACGGCGCTGACGCCTTGATGGGCCGCGGCCTCGGCCCAAGAAGAAGGCGACAGTGCGCGGCACTGCTGCTGTGGCCTTGCTGGGCCAGGGAGGTAGCAGGCCAGCGCAGACGATAAGCAGGCCAAGGGCGGAGGCAGAGCAGGGCGGTCGGGCCGTTCGGGCCAAAAGCCAGGAAGAGAAAAGAGAGGGAAAAGAAATGATCTTTCTTTTATTTGAAACCTTTCCAAATGCAAATTCAAATAAATCTTGAAATCCAAAGCAAACTCAAACACCACACAAGAAAAATATGCATCAACATGAATGCTCAATCATGTTTCTACCCTGGTTCAACGTCTTTTTCATAAAAACATTTATTTTGCCTAATTATTTATTCACCAAAAATTCATTTTGCCTATTTTTGGAAATTTGAAAAACCTAGGGTGTTACAATTCTACCCCCTTAAGAGAATCTCTTCCTCGAGATTGGATGTTGCTTACTCAAACATCTGTGGATAAGCTGCCTTTAGTGCATCCTCAGTTTCCCAAGTTGCCTCAGCCTCTGAGTATCGATTCCACTGCACCTTGCACATTTTGATAACCCGGCTTCGGATAACCTTTTTAGCGGTATCCAAGATTCTTACTGGAGACTCTTCATATGTAAGATCATCCTTAACCATAAGTTCCTCCAAAGGTAAGTGCTCCTTCTCAGGTACACGCAAACACTTCTTAAGTTGAGACACATGGAATACATCATGCACACCAGCTAAACTCTCTGGCAACTCCAACTGATAAGCCACTTCACCACGTCTCTTTAAAACTTTAAAAGGACCAACATACCTTGGTGCTAGTTTCCCTTTCTGGTTAAACCTCTTCACACTTCTCATAGGAGACACCTTCAAGTACACATAATCACCTTCCTTGAATGTCAATTCCCTTCTCCGTGTATCTGCATAACTCTTTTGGCGAGATTGGGCTACCCTCAAGTTCTCCCTAATCACTCGTACCTATTCTTCTGTGGTTCTCAGAACATCTGTCCCAAACAATTGACTTTCCCCAGTCTGGTTCCAAACAACGACGTCCTGCACTTACGCCCATACAAAGCTTCAAATGGTGCCATCTTAGACTCTGTTGATAACTGTTGTTGTAATGCACAAGCTCTCAGCATGTCCTTCAAAATTTGATTAATCCTCTCAGTTTTTCCATCAGTTTGTGGGTGATAGGCTGTACTAAAGTTCAACTTTGTTCCCAAAGAACTATGCACTGCTTCCCAAAAATGAGATGTGAATTGAGTACCTCTATCAGACATGATCTTCTTTGGAACACCATGCAAACACACGATCCTTTCCAAGTATAGTGTAGCCAACTGAGGTCCAGTATAGGTGGTCTTCACAGGCAAAAAGTGAGCGACCTTAGTCAGTCGATCAATTATTACCTAGATAGAATCATAACCTCTCTTAGTACGAGGTAAACCTGTTATAAAGTCCATACCGACCTCTTCCCACTTCCATTCAGGTATCTTCATTGGCTGCAATAAACCAGCTGGTCTCTGATGTTCAACTTTCACATGTTGACAAGTATCACATAAAGTGATGTACTCTGCCACATCCTTCTTCAAACCAATCCACCAATTCTTTTCCTTGAGATCCATGTACATCTTAGTACTTCCTAGATGGATAGAATAAGCCGACTCATGTGCCTCACGCAGAATTTTCTAACGAAGAGCTTTGACCTCTGGAACACATATCCTGTTTCCATACCACAAGGTACCCTCTTCCTCAATGCGAAATCCAGGAGCTTTCCCTTCTGCTAACTTCTTTACTATATACTTTAGATCCTCGTCTTCCAACTGACCCTTGCGAATCTCTTCTTCTAAGGTTGGTGTCACCTCTATCTCCATGGAATTAGTAACAAGGGTAAGGTTCAAATGAGCAAATTCTTCACACAACTCCTTCAGGTGTCGTCCGAAGCTCATTAACATGTTTCTTTCTACTAAGTGCATCAGCCATGACATTTTCCTTCCCAGGATGGTAATACATATCAAAATCATAATCATTCAATAGTTCCAACCAACGACGTTATCTCATGTTCAAGTCAGACTGGGTAAAGATGTACTTCAAACTCTTGTGATCAGTGAAAATATCAGTCTTGTGCCCAATTAGATAGTGTCACCAAATCTTCAAAGCATGCACCACAGCTGCTAGTTCTAGATCATGAGTAGGATAATTAAGCTCGTGTTTCCTCAACTGCCTTGAAGCATAAGCAACAATTCTACCTTCTTGCATAAGAACACACCCCAATCCCAAACGAGATGCATCACAGTAGATTGAGAACTTCTTGCTTAGATCTAGTAATACCAACACTGGAGCGGTTGTCAATCTCTTCTTGAATTCTTCAAAACTAGCTTGACACTTGTCGGACCACACAAACTTAGCATTCTTCTCTAGTAATGTTGTCAATGGCTTAGCAATATTCGAGAATCCTTCAATGAATCTCCTATAATAACCAGCCAACCCAAGAAAGCTACAAATCTCGCTAACATCTGTAGGTGGCTTCCAATCCAACGCATCTTTCACCTTACTTGGATCCACCGCTATTCCACCATTAGAAACTACATGGCCAAGGAAAGAGACTTCCTCTAACCAGAATTCACACTTGCTCTTCTTAGCATAAAGTTTGTGCTCTCTAATCTTCTGCAAGACTAACCTCAAATGTTCTACATGTTCTTCCTTGTTCTTTGAGAATACCAAGATATCATCAATGAAAACCACAACGAACTTATCCAGGTACTCCATAAACACCTTGTTCATCAGGTACATGAAGTAGGCAGGTGCATTGGTCAACCCAAAAGACATAACTATATACTCATACAACCCATACCTGATAGTGAATGCCGTCTTCGGTATATCTGAATTCCGAATCTTCAACTGATGATAACCAGAGCGCAAATCAATCTTGGAGAATACACAGGCACCTCTCAACTGATCAAATAAGTCATCAATCCTGGGTAAAGGTACTTGTTCTTGATGGTAACCTCATTGAGAGAACGATAATCAACGTACATCTGTTGAGTTCCATCTTTCTTATCAACAAAAATCACAGGAGAACCCCAAGGTGATGCACTAGGGCGAATGAAACCTTTTTCTTCTAATTCCTTTAACTGTTTCTTAAGTTCTTCTAGTTCATTAACCCCCATTCTATATGGATGCTTAGCTATAGGTGCAGTGCCAGGCAATAACTCAATAATAAATTCAATATCACGGTCAGGTGGCATACCTGGCAATTCATCGGAGAACACATCCAGGAATTCCTCCACCACCTGGTTCTAAGGATCTGCAATATCATCAAGCTAGTTCAGGGTAGCTGTATGTGGCGCTTGCATTCTGACATCAACACTGATTCTATCTCTTTTTGGTGTAGTCAGGTCCACAACTCTCTCTTTATATTTTATCACAGCTTGGTGAGCTTCCATCCAATACAGTCCCAGTATTAAATCAATACCAGATGCATTCAACACTACAGGGTTTGCTAAAAAGTCTACCCCCATTAAGAGGAGTTTAGCTAAGGGGCAGTAGTAAGAAGCTGGTATAGCACCTCCTGGCAAATTTACTACCATTTGGTTCTTCATGGCTACAACTGGTATGCTATGATTTCTAACAAATGCTTGCAAGACAAAGGAATGCGAAGCTCCAGAATCAAAAAGTACAGTAGAAGAGATAGAGTTGATGTTGAACATACCCAACATAACTTTTGATGCTTCCTGAGCTATCTCAGTGGACACATGATTCACCCTTCCATGATTAGCATAGGACTTCTGGTTACCATTCTGCTGCTGAGGTGTGTGTTGGTTTGATTTTCGGGGGCAGCGATTAGCATAGTGCCCAAGCTCACCACAATGGTAACACAACTGAGAAGTGTTAGGACTACTCTTAAGAGGCGTGTTGTTGGCGTAGTAAGGCGCAGAGTTTGATTTCTAGATTGCTGTGACGACTGTTGATCCCCTTGCTGCTGGTAATTCCCACTCTTGCACTGAGCATGCTGACCCTGGTATCTCTGGCTGACTGGTCCCTGGAACCTCTGCTGGAAGCCTTGATGAAAGTTAGAGTGGAAACAAGAATTGTTTTCAAAGCCCTGTCCGTTTATCTTCCTCTTCTTGTCCTGTGCCAGGCGTTCATTATCCAGCATAATAGCACTATTCACCAATTTCTCAAAAGTGTCATACTTGTTGCCCTTCAGTTGCAACCTGAGCTCATAGTATATGCTGTTTAGGAAATGATGCCTCTTATCAACGTCCCTTATAACTTCATGTGGAGCGTAGCGAGCCAACTCCTCAAACTTAGCATGATACTCACTCATAGTCATAGAGCCCATCTTGAGATTCCTGAACTCCTCTGCCTTATGTTCCTTTAAGCCTTCAGGAACGTGGAGAACCAAAAAATCCTCTTTGAACCGCTCCCAGGTAATAGCAGGAGCATTGTTAGGACGTGCAGCTTGGTATGACTCCCACCAGATCTGAGTAGCTCCCTGGAGTTGCCCTGAAGCATACAACACTTTCTCAACATCATTGCACTGTGCAAGATTCAACTGCTTCTCCATAGCACGCAACCAATCTTCAGCATCCAGAGGGTTAGTAGTATGGGTAAACATAGGGGGATGGCCTTTCATAGAGTCCTAGCATTTATCCCTTGGTGGTTGAGCATGTGGTAGCCCTCCAGCTTGTATGGTCTGCACAAACTGGGTCATAGTCTGCATCAGCTGCATTTATGCCTCTCTCATTTCCTCATTGGTAACATGTCCAGCACCAAGGCCTCTAGTACAGTTACCTCTTCCACCCCAAGCAGCCATCTGTATTCCAACCAAAAATCAAAGCTTAGAGAGATTCAGAATACAAATCACTTATATAATAATAAGGATTGCAAAACTGAAAATTTTTAGGCGAGCTTCAATTTTAGGAGTATAGAGAAATAGTCATAACTCGAGGTCTAGATGTCAAAAAGGGACGTTCTATACATAGTTGGAAAGGTTAGGAAATTTTCTACAACTTCAGTTCAGGCCATATTACCAGATTCTGTCATCTAAGCCATCGAATTAATTGAACAACAGAAACTATTCAGAAATTCTAGATAGCATTAAACATCAGATTACGACAGACATAACTTCCAACTCAGAACTGATATCAACATGATTCTAGTGGAAATTGTTAGATAAAGAAGTCTAGTTATACCCAGAAAAATCTCATAATCATTGGATAAATCAATTTTGAGATATAACCAAAATATCATACGTTGCTCAGAAAACAGCAAGGATGGAGACAGAATAAACCCACCCAAACTTAATTTCTTCAAACTTTAACATTAATATACTTAAGTAAGGAACTTGCGGACATGCCCACAAACCTCCAGCACTCACACAAAAATCCAAATCATCTATATTACATAATCATAAATCATCAAGCACTCAAGGTTCACACATACTAGAATGACACGACCAACTTGACTCACGATACTAATAACGTGCCTATTACATAAGGGTTTTCAAGCTAAGGTCAAATCTCATGGTCCAGCCGTTCATAAATCTTTGGTTGTCCAGTCATGGTTCTGAGCCTATCAATTTCTTTTTGCTTCTCCTTAAGCTTCTGCTCTAGCTGCTCCACCATGCTTACCATGCGCTCATGCTTGAGCATCATATCACACGCAAAGTGTGCCAATTCCCGTGACTCAGGTGGCAAATCTTGAGGATTCATCATACCCCATCCATCCTCCATTCTGTGGTCAGCGCGAGGCAAATAGCGAAACTCATCATCTCTCATATTCCCAAAGCGATGGCCATGGAGAGCAATCCAGGCAGTAAAAGCAGCACCCTCAATTCCATCCTCTTGAGTTGGGCTAGGACCAAGATGCTCATAAATCATCTCTATGTTGTAAGAGTTCTGCATCCCTCCTGGGGAACATATAGCCATATTTGTCTCCTAGTAAGTACCTTCCAATGGATGGGTGTGTTGAAAACAAGTGTACTGCACAGCGGGGTCCCAATCAGCATAATAATCACGAAGAAGCTTCATGAGTCGTATATGCGATCTGGTATGACACTCCGATACGCGAGAGATCTTCACAGTCCATCCCATAGGAGCGTGCGGTCCACCTCCTCCAACAGAACCACCAGCAGACGGCAGTGGAGATTGACCATCATCTTGATCTGCTTCCAGCTCTTCTTCTTCAGAAGCCTCCATTGGTTCTTCTTCTTCATCTTGAGGTGCTGCAGGCACCGGGGTTGGTGATGGCAGAACAACTTCTCTAGTCTCCAGGTGGTTGAACAGATCATGATATGCAGCAGCAGTCATGCGGCGGGTATAAGGAGGCATCTACAAGATTTAGACATGAGTTAGAGTGAAGATTTTCACAATAGAGTAAGTATAAGAGCATAAAAATTGAGAAAATAATAAGGTTAAAGTTAAGAAGCATGAAACTAGTGAAGCAAAGGAGACTAAGAACGACCATTCTATCTAGGCTTGTGTTCTACAGTCAACACGGCTCCGATACTAACTTGTCACACTCCACTTTTAAGGATAAAAGTAGAATGCATAAATAGCCTTATATGCGCCCCAGGAACAGTCGCACATATAGGATGACAAATTACAAAGAGTATCATCACCCTGTTTATTACAAAGCGTACCAATATTTATTACAGAGTATTGCGCATAAATAAATAAATAGCTAATATAACTTTATTGCGGAAGCTCCACACAGGGACACGTCAACTGTTGAACACCAAGGCTAGTACTCATCATGATAGCTTTCATTCTAACCTTCCTCTGTTACCCATCCGGGATTTTCCAAAATTAAAAGTAAAGCAAGCGTAAGTACACAATCGTACTCAACAAGCATAACATGGGTTAATGAGGCTCAAATAAGCTGACACTGTTTGACTGCATTTAGCTTTTATAAGTTAATCATTTTGAGGAATAGCATCAAGGTAGTATAATTCCCATATACTCATGACCAAAATAACATTAACCAGTGTGTAGCAATAACGATATTAAGATAAACACATTAACAATTTGAGAACCATTATCTTTTGTAAATGTGTCAATGCCGCCCTAACCAAAGGGCACAAACAATATATTGATTTAAACTCTGATCAGAGGTGTACACTTTCACTGTGAGTCATGTTTTGCAACCGAGTGGATTTATCACTTCCAAACCACCACAAAACATATAAAGCCTCCTATAGGTTCTCCTAACCAATCAGAGATACGGAAATACGTTGTGTGTAGAAATCCCCTTCCAATATGGCACAATCCTTCCCGGCTATACTCATAAGGACAGAGGCAGTCCTATACCCCAACTTCTAGACCACTAACCAGCTAGAAAAGGGCCTACAAGTGACTAGAGCCAGAGCCATATAGCCCTCGTAGCTGTACGGATTCTCCATGATAAATCACTTACAGACAAGAGTCCATGTTTGTTAAAAGTTATCATTTTCGTTGATAGCATAACACACATCAAGTTATAAGATCATGACCATTAGAGCACTAGCATCATAACTACCCAATGCAACCCAAAAGGTTCAAGGAATCAGGATATCAAAGCAAGATATAAACTCTAGGTCATCAAAGACACATGCAAATGAATTGTTATTTATAGTGAGTAGGTAACAAGGATGATCCATGCTATACTTTTCTTGATTCACAAAGTCTGCTGATCCTGCTGATCCTCAAAGTAGCCTTGCTCAGCAAAACCCTCATCGTCTAAACTCGACATTAACAATCAACACCAGACAATCCAATCGAGCATACATACACGAAGCAAATAAAGAGCTATTAGAGGAACAGTACATTAATCTCATCAAAATAGAATAAAATATTTATAAAACTATTCTACTCGCTTCTACGATCACACAGACGTCAAGTTCACCGAAAACGGAGTTATAACGGCGAAGTTATGAATTTTTAAAGATTTCCTATAGACAAATAAATACATTAAATATAGACTAAAAATATAAAGTTTCTAAAATACTTCAACAGTAGCACCACTGCATAGATTACAAAATTATGAATCTAACGGAATTTCAACGGACCAAATCGGAGTTAAAACGTGAAAGATATAAGCCTTTGAACATAGTGGCAAAACTATAAATAGATGAACACGTATTCTGAAACTGAAAAGAAAAAATATGTTTTTCAGAGAAGAAAACGTATTCTGGAAGCTGTTACAAGGAAAATACGCTTTTCAGTGGACAAAGCGTATTATGGATTGTTAAACAGAAAATACGCTTCCCAGTGGGGAAGACGCATCCTGATGAAAACACCAAGGCTCTTAATGGATTAAATAGAAACCCGAGGGGTTTTCTGTAAATCTACCATGTGAAAGGGTACGGGCTGTTTCTGGCCGTCCGATTTAAAATGGACGGTCCAGATTGATTGGGGTAATCGGTCTCGCCGGGGACGACGGTCGACACGGCGGCGGACATGGCCGGAGAAGTTCAACCTGGCGTTCCCGACCAAATCGAGCATGGCCAGTACCGTTAGAACGAGGAGCTCACGCTGCGCTCACCTGTGGAGAAGATGGTGACCGAGAGGCGATGGGGTCGGCGAGGAGCTCGATGCGGTGGACGGCGGCGGTCTGCGAACGGCAACAACACGATTTAGGTCAAATTGAATCGAGAAGAAGACACCATTGTGCTCTGGAGTTCGAGAGGAAGCTTGCCAACTAGTCAATGACGAGGATGAGCCATTGGTGGCGGGGAATTTTGAGCTTTGGTAGCCGGCGGCAATGGCGGCTAGGGTTCCACATGGCGGCTTTGACTCGAGACGAAGCAAAGGCGGTGGATAGGGTTCGGGTAGGGTTCACGGACGCGGCTTAAAGGCTTATATTGCCTGAGCACGAGGCGGTACAAGCGACCGAGCGGAGGACGAAGGCGGTGCGGGTCGGTCTCGGGGCCCGAGTCGGGACCGAGTCGGAGGTGAACGACGACGGTGCGGGGTCCACCTGTCAGCGACAAAGAGAGGGAAGCGGACGCGGGCGGACGGCGCTGACGCCTTGATTGGCCGCGGCCTCGGCCCAAGAAGAAGGCGACGGTCCGCGGCGCTGCTGCTGTGGCCTTGCTGGGCCGTGGAGGTAACGGGCCAGTGCGGACGGTAAGCAGGCCAAGAGCGGAGGCAGAGCAGGCCGGTCGGGCCGTTCGGGCCAAAAGCCGGGAAGAGAAAAGAGAGGGAAAAGAAATGATCTTTCTTTTATTTGAAACATTTCTAAATACAAATTCAAATAAATTTTGAAATCCAAATCAAATTCAAACACCACACAAGAAAAATATGCACCAGCAAGAATGCTCAATCATGTTTGTACCCTGGTTCAACTTCTTTTTCATAAAAACATTTATTTTGCCTAATTATTTATTCACCAAAAATTCATTTTGCCTATTTTTGAAAATTTGAAAAGCCTAGGGTGTTACAATAGTTAGATGAAAATCTTCTTAGGGTTCATTCTGAGTTTATTCATAGTTGACCCTAGGGTTTAAAACGGCACATTATCGCCTCCGTCCATGTCTCGATTTGAACGACGCCGTGGGCCACATGCGGTGCCTCAGATCGTGATGTGGAACCTGAGGGACTCAAAGTCGACGCTAGTGAAGTCAACACAATCACAAATCGCAATGGTGAGCAGTTTCTCCAAGAACTTTGGTCAAGCTTTTCCTAGAGAACGATGGTGTGGTGAACCCGGAGGCCGTCACGAAGGCAGCCATAGCCGGTGAGGAGTACCAGAAGCTTACTATGTTTGATTGTAAACTGGTTGTGATAACTTTGTATACTCTTGTTGTTTGTCATGGATTATATTGCACTAATGGAGGCCTTGCGTGTGTGCAAATGTGTTGATTGGTCGGTCCTTGCTGGTGAGCACTGAACTTACCTCCTAACAAGTGGACCACCCTGTAAGATAATTTATGATTCACCTATCTATTGTAATTCATAAGCACGTGCGTGCCGCACGTGCCTATTGACTAGTAAATTGAAAGGTTCGTGAAACATACAGTTATATTCATATGGAGCCTCTAGTACTTCCACATAGCAACAACTCAAACGAACCAACACACCAGCATAACATAGTGTAAATGAAAACTACATGAAAAACAATATAGGTCTCGAGCTACATATATATAATAAGAAAAACAGTGTTTGACATCTCATTGAAACCTGAAAGAAAAAAATGAATATAAAAGATGGACCATCTGAGACAAATGTTCCTATGTAAAAATAGCTATACAGGTTTGCAAGTTCAATACTTCTAAAGAATGGACATTGGCAGCTCCCAGTACATGTAAAAATCTGACATGCTCAAGTTCAAGTATCATGTTCGATAGGGTACTCAGCGATAAAAATCTAGAATGCTAGTTCTCCACATGAGCTATTGATTCAGGAATAATGTTGCAAATATTGACAAACCAGAATGCCCAATGCATTCAGCACTATATACCATTTTGGTTGAACCAAAGCAACTAATAAGCAGCATTTCTGTGTTGCTATATTGTGTACTTCTGTAGTGTGAACTGGATCAACACATTTTATGTGCCCACATGTCCTATTGTGTTTTCCCCTTCCTTTGGAGCACTGAATTTAACACTGTTATTGTATGATCGTAATGGGAAGACAACCTTAGAGCTGCCAGTTAAATAACCTAATGGTTCCAACTAAATGGCTCATTTTTATGGTTTGCAATTAGAGTGCTAAAGTAGTACAGTTCAATGTGCTCTAATGCTTTACTATTTGTAAGCCTAAATAATTTGTGTGGATAACCAGACCAAGGTGAGCAGAGAATATATGACAATTGATGCAACTGCTACATTGAGAATGAGTGAAGAAAAAAATTAGCTTAGGCTCTACTAATAAGTAACAAATAAGCTAGTCCAGATAAGACCAAGTCCAGAATCCAGATAAGGTCTCTTCATTTAGCTCAGTCAATAAATATATATTGTTATATACATGTGACCAGTAAGATTATGTAACGAACCTTTAGAAAAAAAGGGTAAGAAAGGAAAAAAATACTCCGCACATGATTCCCCCATAGGAACACGAGGACTCTTATAAAAAAAGAGCACTATAGCATGAGATCAGATTGGAGATACTAAATGCCAAATGTACTGCAAACTATAAATTTGTAATGGAGGAACACAAATGTGACTCTATTGATGCTCAATGCATATTTCAAAATTTGCTAATAAAAGAAGACTTAAGGATGAAGAGCAAAAACAAGCACCATAGTAAGTTTTGGTTGCCCAGTTGAAGTTGAGTAGAAAATGGTGACGCAGTGATTGAATGTGGACTCCCAACTATCAGTATCAGTACTAGGAAAAATGGTGTAATTCCTTTGACTGTCAATCCCAATAACTGAAACAAGTGCTTAGCTATAAGTCAAGTTTTAAGAGCCAAGTTATTATACAATAGTTACCTTCTATTTGTCTCCAAAAAATTCTTTATTATCATTATATGGTAGTATGGTACTATTTTTACCCATACACCACATTTTCCTTCCTATTCCTCCTTGCACCCACTTGCTATGACTCCCGAGCCTAGCCTGTTGCTGGCATGAAGCCAAGCTCTCCTCTCTCTCCTCCCTTGCCTCCTTCACATCAACAAAGAAGCTTAGTTGCTAACTAGCTTGGCTATAAGACCATTATTGGGCTTGTTCTAATGAAACTTATAATAAGCCTGTCTTTGTTTGCATGCAAAAGTAGTTTTCTTGGCTGAAATTTCAAAGTTAGGTGATGGTACTAGGAGCTAAACAGCCACCAGACTTGTCAAAATTGCAGTATAGTGAAGTATTCTGCTCGCACGTCACAACTACTGGTCAAATAAGGGCACTTACAAGTATGGCTAAGGCAGCATTACATGCATGTATGTCTTTGTCACACTTGCATGCTAGAGAAGAATGTGATGCAGATTGTTAAGAATATCATATATATCTAACAATGAGTTACTGAAAACATTAATAATTCAACACAAGTCTTGGCAAGATAACATGGTAAGTCTCATTGGAAATCTGGTATGGAACAGATAATATAAGAAGAGCACAGTTGATTGTTAGGTGCTGCAGCATATAAGATTATCATGGACTCCAAGTATTGCTAGCTCATTCTACCTGGAGCGATGTGATGCCCAAAACATCAGAACGCGAAGTATTGTAGGGTATTAGTGAAGTGCCTGCCATTGTAGCACGACACTTTTGGGTGTTTAAAGCTTGCAACACATGCGTAGCAATGGTCGTAATCCATACCCACTGTTTCAAAATCAGGGTACTCATGCTTGAGTGCTTCCTCAGCTGTTGGGATGCCTTTCCCACCTACAATCAGATAAGATAGTTAATAACCAATTAGAAATCGAGATACTTCTGCCAGAAAAGCACCGCATATATTTACCATTACTATGGTGCTTAATTGTCCGAACTACGTTTTTCTAGAATCGTGCTTAATTCTTGTTCAAGCAGTTGAAAGAAAAAGTGAAACTACTTATTCAAGCATCCACCAATGGCAGTGGAGGTAAGACATAGGACACACACACACAAAAAAAAAAGAATAGAGTTTAAATAAAATTACCTTATATAGGAGCAAATTAAAAAGAACATAACAAACCGATACAAGTATTTATGAACTATATATCATACTAATTACCTAACAAAATCACTAAGCTAAACCATGAAGATTGATCTATAGTGCCAAATAATCACGAAATTAATTGGGGTAGCACAATGGTAAAATACCTGCATCAGAAGGCGAAACTGCATGACAGCAAGTGACATTCTTCACCGTAGGATGGGGATGTGCCTCAATCTCACCAAAGAAGAGCTGGGAGTGGCCGCTCTTGTCTTGAGCATGAAAATTTAGGTGGTAGTAGTCCCTGTAATCTAGCTCATGGACTTTACACCCATTAACACGTGAATGTTTGTACACAAAGTTGGCCTGCAAGTTAGAGAAGAAAGGAGAGACTCTTTATTATTATCGGTCACAACAGGTATATAACATAATAATGAGGTACAGAGGCCCCCACGTCGCTCTCTCTGGAAGGGCGACACGGGCGGCGCCCTTCTCCGCCGCCGGCCAGCTCCCTCCCTTTCCCTCCGCTGCCTTGCCGC
The DNA here is from genome assembly GCA_023333625.1 of Bothriochloa decipiens. Lineage (NCBI taxonomy): Eukaryota > Viridiplantae > Streptophyta > Magnoliopsida > Poales > Poaceae > Bothriochloa > Bothriochloa decipiens. The sequence goes on along the minus strand of CM041645.1, from coordinate 1,015,553 downwards.
CGCTGGAGCTCGACGCTGGGAGTCTGGCGGAGAGCGAGGATGGTGGTGGCTGGGCGTTCAGCCTCCTCCTCTCCAACTGCCATAGGCCACAATGTGACCTAGTGGTGATGGCGAACGGCGATGGTCGACGGCGCAAATCCGACCAAGTTAGGGCGGATCCGGCGTTCCCCTGTCCCGATCTATCGTCCTCGGGCAAGGAGCTAGTGATTGGGGTTGGTGCAGCAACTGCTGACGGGCGGCGGGTCAGCAGCACCCTGGCGGCCATGGCGTGCTGGCATGCTGGGGGCGGATGGCCGGGCTGTTGCCCGAGGAGGTGGCCGCGTAGCGGAGTGGAGGTGTGGTGGAGGTGCTACGGCGGTGGGATGGCCATGCTGCCGTGGTGGTCTGGTCGGGTGCTACGGCGGCGGTCGTGTGGACTGGGCCTCGTGCCTGGATCCACACGGATCTGTGGTGGTGGTGGGCGGATCCGGTGCCATGGTGCGGGATCTGCATGGGGATGGCGAGCTGCCCCCTTGGCGGCTCGGCAGGCCACGCGGTGGAGCGTCCGGGTGCCGATTTTGGTGCCTGGGCTGCAACTCCACGGTGATGGCGTGACTTCCTCAGCGATGCCATGGTGGCGTGGTTGGCTTGCCTGCGGTGCCGTGGTGGTGTTGCGGCGGTGCCAGGCCCGGTGGCGGCCGCGCTTGTCCGTTAGGGCTCGCCAGTGCGGTGGTGGTGCCCATGCGGGCGTGGGGGGCAGCGGCGGGGTTCCCTCCCTATCTGCTCGTCCCCTCCTTCTTCCTGATGGTGGCCGCTTTGCGACGGGGGCTGGGGCTCATGCTGGCGTTGGGGAGCGGTCTCCGTCTATACCGTCCCTTCCCCATGACCCTGTCCTCTGTCGTGGGGCATTCCTTGGAAGGACAGAGGCTTTGGCGTCTACGGGGTGCTGGAACGGGGCCTTGCCTCGGTTCTGGTACCTTGTGGGCAGGGCAGAGTGCGCGGCTGGTGGACGTGCACGGCAGCGGGATGCTGGTCTTTGGCAGGGATTTGACGGCGGGATGCTGGCGCAGCTATGCGGCGGCTTGCGTGGTCGGCGCGTCGACTCTCGGTGAGGTTTCTGCAGGATGCCTGACGACGATGGATTTGGTACCTGGCGGGACCCAACATCTTGATCGATGCCTGTGTTGTGGGTTCTTTGGGTGCCGTTTTCCTGTTGAGGACATCGCATCCCCAACACTCTCCACGGGTGAAATCTCAGTCCTGTCTTGGACGAGCGACAACGGCGCTTGGGCGTCGAGACCTTTTTGAAGGCGTCGTTGTGGAGTTCGGCTCGGTCGGAACATCTCGGGCAGGGCTAGCTCGTCGTTTTCGCAGTTTGTGCTACGCGGTTGGTGGCAGTGGTGGAGTAAACGTAGTTTTTGTTTTTAGTCGTTTATTTTTGGTTTCTTCTCTTTGGCTAGTTTTTAGTTGCTTTTCTTGCTCTGTGGTGAGCTTCTAGTGGAGCGAAGTTGAGGCTCGTGTCGATGACCTAATCTGACCGAGTGTTTAATGGTGTGAAGTGGTTGCTCGTGTCGATGATCTAATCCGACCGAGGTTAGAGGCTTGTGTCGATGTCCCAATCCGATCAAGCAATGAGTTGAGTGGGCGTTTTTGTGGCGCGAGTTGAGTGGTGTGGGATAAGCGTTGCTCTCTCCAGTTGTGTGGTTTTTGTCTGGTTTTACTTCAAAAACTGGACGAGACACTTATCTTACTTTTTCTTTATTCGTCTAATAGAAATCACGATAAAGCTTTTGCCGTCCTTTCGAAAAAAAAAACATAATAATGAGGTAGCCGACTAGCCAAGTACCGAGAAGAATAAGGTTGCCTGCCTGGTTTTCCTTGTTGTAGTGGTCCAGACAAAGCTTTGCGTTGGTGACAAAACGATTCCACATAGCAACTGCAGCTATCGGTGGTACATCAGGAAATAGTTTAGCGCCTAGCTCTGCATCTGATGCGTCCCCATTGTCCCACCAGAAGGCAGCTGCAACTCCCGGTGGTTCTCTAGGAACCAGCAGTAGAACGCCTAGCTCTTCATCTGATGCGTCCCCATCGTCGGTGACCTCAGAAGCCACAGCAGATTGATTCAGCCGAACCTGTTCTTCGACCTCAGGTTGGTGCGGCTCGACGGGCATCTTCTCGGACGGCGACCTGCATAGCCACAAGGGTTGATTCAGGCGTTAGGAATGTGTGCGAAGCGACTGGTGCGTAGCGGAGATAGGTAGAGGGATTAATTCGTGTTTTGGGCTGCTGATGAGTGGGGAAAGAGAAAATTAGGGATCGTGAGGGGACGGACGTACGCCGGCGGCGACTTGCTTCTGACTCGGCGAGGTAGTGCTTCCTCTTCCTCGATCTCGCCGGAGGACTTCCGCTTGAGGAGGGGCGACATCGACGACGAGTAGGAATAGGAACAGAGTCGCCTCCAGCGGGTGCTTGCCGTTAAAGAGAGGAGCGGATCGGGATTCGGGAATCACAAAGTCGAGAGCAAACCGCCGACGTAGGCTATTGGTTGGAGCTTTGCCTTTTTTATTAGTTTTTTTTTTTGGCTGATTTTGTGGGCTATTGCTGGTGGTGGTTTTGTGGGCCGGCGGCCCAGTTAAGAGGCGCGGGATGGAGGTGGCCTCAGCGGCACGAAGCAAAATGGGCAGCCGTAAAGGAATGAAGCAAAAGAAAAAGGATAATGGAATTTGGGCTAGATTTTCATAGGAGATTTGGTTCCTGACATGTTTTGAAGGTCTTTAAAATTTTTGCAAACCAACTTTCAAACCTTTTTAAAACGGTAATGCTAATCTTAGAACGTCCTAGCGATCGGACACGCGCCGCAGCCCAAGTGGACCACCACGACAGCCCACCAAAACTTTATCCCCTCAGCACATCACTTCTTGTCCGCTCATTTTCTCTGCCCGCGCTCTCAGTGTCTCCGCCTGCTCCTCCAGCAGTCCATGCGCCGGCGAGCTCCAGCGCCGCACGCACCGCGTCGTGCGCTCCTCCTTCCCCGTTTCTCGCGCCTACCACCGCCCGTGCTCCCTTCCTCCGTCAACGAGCTCGCCATGCCTCCCGTGCGTTTCTCCCTCCCGCCGCTCACACCGCCGCCACCCGTGCTCGCTTCCTCCGCCGACTAGCTCGCTACGCCGCGGCAACGCACGCCATGGCAGGGCCGGATCTGGCCGTCGCAGGTGCGGGCCCGTCGGATCTGGGCTCGGCGGCCCTGGGTCTCCGGAGCTGGGGGCGGGCTCCCACCCGTGCTCACCGTGCTTCCATGCCGCTCCGCCCGCGGGCACTACGAGCTTTTTTCAGCTTCTCCTCGTAGTCGGGCCCTCTCCCCCTCCCGCACCACCGGGCTCCATCCCGCGGGTCATTCGGGATGCTGTGGCGGCGGCCATGGCAGGGCGTCGCGACGGCGCACGCCCATGGTGGGGGCCAGATCCGACGGCCGCAGCTGCGGGTACGCCGAATCCAGCCACGGTGGCCCTGGATCACCGGAGCAGGGGGTGGCCTCCCGGCCGCGCTCGCCGCCTCCTCCCCGCTCCTCTCCGGCCTCCTCCTCCGTGCGCGCCCTCGTCCCGGTGTTTCTCCTCGCGCACCGGAGCCATGGCCAGGTAGGCCTCTTCTCTCTTCTCGTCCTCTCCCTGCCTTCTCCTCCAACTCCTGTGAGGCCCTAGAGTTCCGGCGAGCAAGCCCTCCTTCCTTCCTCCCCCCCGTACAGCAAAAAACGCACAAAACGCACAAATACTGGAAGCTGGCCCAGGAAGAAGCGCTTCTGCTGAATTACAGTGCTGGGCAAGCATAGGAGCACATAGCATTGGGTTTCCATCAAAGCTAGAATTTGGAAATGTTGTAAACTGGCCTCCAGTTGGGATTGACCCTTCTAGGTCATTGTTGGAAACATTCAGTACTGAAAGGAAATGAAGATTTGTCAGTGCAGGAGGAATCGTACCTAGAGTTTGTTGACGAGGAAGCTGATGATGGGCACCACCAGCCAGCCTATAACAGTTGCACCAGACCACCCAAAAGGTTGCCATGGCTAGAAGTTTTTCAAGGAGGAGGGGGAGGGGCTCAAGGAAGTTAAGGAGAAGGATGGACGGACACGGGATTGGTAGCTCTCAGAAATACTTCTGCCTCCAATGCCGCGTAACTTCAAGAGGGACAGGTTCGACGCTATTTCCGATTAATCGTACCTCGATACTTTCCCAAGTAAAACCTTGCAACTTTAATAATACTAAAAAATTACCGTTAGATACATAATAATAAATAATAAAAAATACCTTTTTATAATACTAATTTTATAGCTTTATTAAACAACATAAATATAAGATAAATAAATTATCGACCTATTTGTCGGATACCTGGATAATGAGGTACCCTTAACCCTCGATCAAGTGAGTCAATCCCGATATCATCGACAAAATCTATCACCATAATCTTCAGTTACAATTTCTGGCAAGCCCGGACAGAAATATGTAAGTATGAGGCCCAGGTACCAAGTCGTACCAGACCGACCCACAAACGGGTCTTGACAGCCCAGACCAACATTCGCTCGACCGGGCCCCTCGAGTAACGGGAGTCTGCCCGAGCGGATGACCCCCGCTCGAGCGATGGGATCCGCACGGGCGGACGACCCCACGTCGAGTACCGCACCCCTCGACCCACCTACTTCCTGTACGGCGCTTGGGGCAATTAAAGCGTCCCACCTACTCCTGCCAATCCCCGTGGCTACAGTGACTGTAATGATGGGCAAGTGAAGAGGTCTAGTCTACCTCTTACCCCCCATCCCCGGGGAAGCGTAGTCTCTTACAGACCACTATTCCTCCATACTAAATACTGTGCTCCGTCAGGCGCCCCCTCGAGACGCAAATGTCAACATCCGTAGCAGGAATCCCGAGGCTCGTTCTTATCCGCACGGCCTCGAGGCCCCTTGGGCACCCCTCGACTCAAGCTCTCAGTGGCCCCGGTCAGCGATCCAACCGCCCCCGCATGTCATCTAGTGCGAGTCGTACGCCCTTAACAGGAGGTCACGTCTTTCACCTATCGTTGAGGCACACCAGCGTCGTCATCGGGACCGGTCAATCACCGACTTCGTCGTTACAACTCAGAAGGGCGAATCTCATCATGAGGCACGCCGCTACAGGGCTCGACCTCTCTTCGGTGCATGCACCTACAGTACCCACGATATGATCGGCATCACCCGAGCGCCTTATACATTTTCTCATGTCATGAATGAATAAGAAGTACTTTCGTTTATAAGTTCAATTTTTTGTTCATATGCATAAGGTAGCCTTGACTCTGCTTCATCAGAATCGAGCCTCCCTCGGGGGCTACAAGGGGGAACCCCCCGAAGTTCCTAAAAAACTCGTACGTTTTTTGAAACTGGACGTCTATTCTTCCTCACGTGCCTTGATATATGTCGTCACTTAGTCGAAAATGCCACGAGAGTGTCCCGAGGGTCGAGGGCTGCTGAGCCGCGAAACCACCTACACCTCTGCGCTACGGTACCTCCACTCACTCCCCCCTTTTCGAGGGGCATGACCGTGCACTGAGTTTACTAAGTGAAAACAAAATCAGGATGGCAGGAAAGAAAAGGACATGAAACTCGCAAACATATACATCAATGCATAATGTTTTCAAGGGCCCCCAGGGCCACGATATCACCGGTCACAAAAGCTAACCTATTACATGGGCCTTCTTGCCTAGATTGGCTCACAGGACGACTTCTTCTTCTTCGTCAACACTTGGAGGAAGGACCTCGGGCTCGAATAGCTTCGCCAGCCGACCACCGGGCTCCTCAGCAGCCTCGATCAAGGCTCTGTGCCTCTCCTCGTTCTCGATGTCAGTCTTGTTGGGGTCGGAGATGAAGCCATGGGAAGCGACGCCATGTCGTAGGTGAAGCCGGAGTAGATAACCGCCATCGCCTGCTTCACGCTGACATGAAGCGCGTCCCGGACCTGTTCTCTCACGATGTGCCTAAGCTCGTACATCCGGTTAATGAGGGAGGATCCACGCACTTCATCTTTGACCTCCACCTCAGGATCGACCCCAAAGTCGTCGCAAACCGAGGTGATGGTGGTACGGAGTTTGTCGATCAGCCTCGCCTCGGCCCAGTAGGCATCTTGAAGCGTTTTGGCGTTATCCCGAGCGTTGATCAATTCTTTGTTGAGGTCTGAAATACAAGACAGGGGTCAGCCATGAAAAGCTGGATGGCAAGGGTAGAAATCCAAAGGCTAAAGAGGAAGACTCACCAGCGGCGTGGGTATCAAGGGCCGTGTACCCATCCTTCAGCTCAGCGTACTCCTTCTTGGCCTCCGTCTTCTCCACCCTCAGTACCTCATTGCCTGGCCAGCTAGCATAATGGCCTCCTCTTTCTCCTAGAGGGTCTCCTTCAGCGTGGTGACCTCGGCAGACAAGGCTGTGCCATTCCTCCCCAACCGAGATGTTGAGGGCGTCGCGAGCTTGGGAGGTCTAGGCGATGTCTTCCTCGATCCCCTTGATACACTCTGAGGAGTCCCTAACCTCCCTCTTGAGCCCCCGAACGCACTCCACCAACAGAGAGAGGTCCTCCTTGGCCTGGGCCACCTGCCCTCGAGCCGCCGAGGCATCCTCCTTGGCCTTCTCCGCCTCCTCCTGGGCCTTGGTCAGGTCCTCCTTCGCTTTCATCGCCTCGGCCCGGGCAGCCTCGAGCTGGTCTTGCAGCTCGGGGACCTACCCCCATCCACCTTGCGTCATATGGATGAACCAGGACTTGGCTCGGGAGCGCATCCTAAGGTCCTGGAAGTAAAAACCCACAAAAAGACTAAGAAACCAGGAGGGAAATAACCTAATCCCAACATAACAAGGAGCATGTCACATACCGCAAAGGCTCCAGGCATATCCTCGATGGCGATGTCGACGGCCAGCAGCAAGGCATGCTGCAACCACACTAGGAACTCTTCAACATTCTTCCAGTGCTCGATCTCTGCCGGGTCATCCAACTCGAAGAGGGGCGTGCCAGGATTTGTCAGGTCCCAGAGTTGAAGTTCCTCCTGACCCTAGTAGGGAAGGTCTCCCTTGACCCTCCCCCTAACGGGCGCTGTGATGCGGTCCACCATCTCGGCCGAGCCACCATGACGGACCACCCGGTCAGCCAAGGTGGGGAACGGCGGCTCGACCTCCCTCTCGACCCCCGATGACTTGGCTTCTCCGGCCTTGTGCTTCTCCCGGGCGATATAGCCAGAGGCGTGCGAGTCGGGGTCGTATAAGGAACCCCGGGCGGTCGACGCCCCAGCAGGCGATGAGCGAGGCATCAGTGCCATCGCAACCACCCCGGACTCCAACGCATCTGCCGGGACCGCCCGCGCAATGGGCTGCCCGACCCTCCTCCACATAGGAACACCCTCAGCCGGCAGCTCCTCCGGCTGGCTCGAGGTCAGTGGCTCCGGCTGCCTATCCTCCTGCCTCGTGTTCCGTGGGGCCTCCATCTCCTTCTCCCGCTGCTACTAACATGAAGGGCTCGAGACCACCATCTCCTACGGCTGCGTCTGCTGCGGTAGGCTCGAGGTCGCTGGCTCCTCCCGCTGCAAAGAGTGCGATGGGCTGGAGAACGTTGCGCCCTCCTGTTGTACCTGCGGCGGCAAGACCACGGTCGGCGCCTCCTCCTGCTGCTACGGCAGGACCAAAGGTGTCGTCTCCTGCTCTTCTTGCTCCTTCTGCTGCTCATGCTATTGTTATTGCTGTTGTTGTGGCTAGCCTGACGCTTTTCGCTCGTCCTCCTGCTTCTTCTATAGCCGCCACCGCTTCTGTTGCTCCTCCAGCTCATGCAGCCCTTGTGGCCACGCTGGCCACGGCTGCTGCTGCTAAGGGAGCTCCACCATCTCCTTCGCATCACAGACAGAGGAATCCACCCCCTCGTCCTCGATGGAGATCGGGGCCTCCTCCATCGACCCCGGCTCCCGGCCGCAGGCTCTGCCCCCGAGTCCAGCACTATCGGGAGGCACCTCGGTCGGTTCCCAGCTGTGGGCTGCATCCCTTCCCACCACGGTCCCCGAGGCGCTCAAGCCTGCAATGGAAGCAGCGCCCGTCAGCCTACCTCGAGTCATAGCGGCATGGGCTTTCGCAACCCAGGCAGCCACCGCCGCTGCCTAGAACATCAAAGCAGCACCTGGTGTCAACGCCACCACCCTCGTTGTGGCGTCGATCTTGAGCAGCTTGGCGGGGAAGGGAGTCGCCGTCTCTAGCGTGTACTTGACCCTGGAGCATACGCAAGCAAGAGACACTAAAAACCCATAAAATGACAAAGAAGGGAAGGGAAGCCCCAAGGTGCTAAAAACTTACCCCACGAGGGATGAGGGGCGCCCTCCTGCCCACCTTCGAACCGCTCGGGGACTTTTGAGCCCCCTTCTTCGATGGGCCCTTGTCAGAACCAGAGCCACCGCCAATGATGTCTTTAGCGTCCCTTGCTTCTCCGAGGCCGACTGGCCCTGGGTCCATGCACTGAGTGTCGAGGACCTGGTCTGAGGTGGTGACATGTTGGACCTGCCCCGTGAAGGGGCCGGTGGCGTCCCGACGCACGTGCGACGCGACGATGACCTCCCTCGAGTCAAGGGGTCACTCGTCCTCTACTCCCGGGGCTGCTCCGAGACCCTCATTTCTCGACCTTCGATAGGCGCCGAGGCCGTCCTCGAGGCCTGAGAAGATAACCCCACCTCGACCGTTTCCTGTGTAAAGCGGGTGTCAGCTCAGGCCATACGGGGCACCAAGGCATCAAGATGCGCCCGCACCCATTCGTCATCGCTGCCCTTGTCTTCCTCCTCCTCCTCCTCTTACGGGGGAGATTCCTCTTCAGGAATCCCCTCGCACCTCTGCTTCACCCGGCGTTGCTCATGCGCTAGGCGCTCGAGGCTCTTCTTCTTCCACTCCTTCTTTTCCTGATCCTTACTCTTCTTCTGTTGTTGGGCAGTGAAGCATCTTACTTGGCGATCGGGGTCACCCTCCTTGACCGGGGGTGTCGACACCCTGAAATCTATGGCCCCCTGTACACAAATCCACGACAGAGAACACGAGGATGAGTCGAGGAAGAAAGGAATTCGAGGGCAATATCACGACATATCACCAGATGGATGTGGCCGTCGTCGGGCAGCATTAGGATGTTGTTCACGTCCTTCGGTGTGAAGGCGCCGGCGACCACTCCCCTCACCCGCCTCACGACCGCTCTCCTCACCCGCCTCACAATTTCCTCGAGGGACAGCACCTCGGCTGACATCTGGCACCCCTCGAGCGACGTCCCAGGCACCATCTGGTCCAAGCGCAGAGGGTGCCGCATCAGCGGGAGGACCCTCTAGCTATGGAACACCGAGACAACGATCCCGGCGTTCAGCCCCTGCTCACGCATCCAGGAGGGGGTTCAACCTTGCCTGTAGATCCCTCACCACGCCGTATGGCCAGTGCTCCGGGTGCTTCGCGATGGCGCGCCCGGTGTAGTGCGGCAGCAGGGCACCGTCATTCCGGAGGTAGAGCCACCCAGCGTGCCACCTGCCGTGGTAGGAGATCAACCCCATCAGGATGTACTGCTTCGCCCGCTTCAATGACAGGTTGCAGCAGCCGACGCGAATGATGCTCCTCACCCCCTATGACACCGACTTGGTGAAGTGCTCGCCCTTGAAGAGATAGAGCCACAACTCCCAGTGTGGCTCCATTCCATAGTATCCCTCGCAGACGATGGCGTAAATCACCACGTTGGAGATGGCGTTGGGGGAGAAATGCTGGAGCTCGACCTCATAGTGGTTGGTCAATGCCCACATGAACCGGCTCGGAGGTGACCCGAGCCCCATCCGGTGACACTTGATGAAGCTCACCACGTACCCCTCCGGCGGGTTTGGCTCCAGATCCTCCTTCGGTGGCACCATCCACTCCGGCCGATCGGCCAAGACGACGGGGCGAATGAGCCCGTCGTCCACCAACTCCTTGAGCTCCCACTCTGTCACGGCCGACGGGAGCCAATCCTCCAGAGCAAGGAGTTCCGGCGCCATAGCGACAGCGCGGATCTACTCAGCGGATGAACGGGAGGGAAGATTCATATTCTCTCTCTCCTTTTCTCTCTTGCGCTAACGCACAGGGCAACTCTGCTCTCCGACGGTGGCGGCGGTGAAAGCAGGAAGGCAAGATGGGGAACGAACAGAACCCTACCTCCTGAATTTATAGGCAGGCCGAAGGGCAATGGGCGGATCCGGCGAAAAAGGCAGGTAAATCCCCGCATTTAATGCCCGCACCGAACCGCTCCCTCGATTTTCTAATACAGGTACATGCGTTGTACGCTCGTCTTCTAGCCGTTGTCCCAGACCCCCACGATGGCGCCACTCCATCTCCTGCCTAAAAAGGCGTGCCCAACAGACGGAAGGAGTTATTCACGGACGATTCCTTCTACGAGAAGGAATACGGGCCCCGGCCCCACATAAAAATCTCAAGGGAGCATAGGCTGGCCCTGGATTAGGGTTCGACAGCCGCCCTCGAGTACACGAGTCAGGGGTGACTGAGGGGGAGCCTATATGAGGCCCCACTCAAGAACAAACTCTCGAGACCCCCCTCGGACATATCCAAGGCCAAAAAAATAGACACTCACGGAATCCCCTTGAAGGGAGGCATCGAGCCACCAGCACCTAACGAATGGGAACGACATCCATGTATCAGCTTGTTTGGCTTCAATGAGAGCGCCTTCGTGGCCACCAATTGACCCCTATCGAATGGGGCACGAGTTCTCACTTGGATTTCCCGGTAACGGCTCATGGAGGATGTCGAAACTCGCCCATCGAGGGTAGTACGGCGCTCCTTGCCTCACATCTGATCGAAAGGACTCGTGGGAGGACTCACCAGAAGCTAGCAAAGCCCAGGTCGTATGAGGCCTGGGGGCTCGACTACGCTTGGCACCCCTCAACGAAAGAGGGTCGGATACGACTGGGGGTTCGAAGGCTCGAAACACCCCTCAATCAGGTGCTATGACTCCAGTTCATGCTAACCTAACTTTTCAGGCGCACCTACTATGCTCGATCGAATGGGCACCCCTCGACAAGGGGCGTATAAAGCCCTTAGAGGGGTTTACCCACTCCTCCGAGGCCTCGGGGGCTACCCCCGAAGGGTACGCATGCACGCACCCTTCAGATAACGATAAATGTTGCGATTCATGAACCTCTGCATGAGTGCCAGCACTCGCACAGAGGCTCAGGGGCTATAGCTGGGTACCTGAATAATGGGGTACCCTTAACCCTCGATCAAGTGAGTCAATCCCGATATCATCGACAAAATCTATCACCATGATCTTCAGTTACAATTCCTAGCAAGCCCGGACACAAATACGTAAGTATGAGCCCCAGGTACCAAGTCGTACCAGGCCGGCCCATGAATTGGTCTCGACAGCCCAGACCAACGCTCGCTCGATGGGGCCCCTCGAGTAACGGGAGTTCACTAGAGCGGACGACCCCCCGCTCGAGCGACGGGATCCGCGCGGGCGGACGACCCCCCATCGAGTACCGCACCCCTCGACCCACCTACTTCCTGTATGGCGTTCGGGGCAATTAAAGCGTCCCACCTACTCCTGCCAACCCCCGTGTCTACAGCGACTATAATGATGGGCAAGTGCAGAGGTCTAGTCTACCTTTTACCGCCCATCCCCGGGGAAGCGTCGTCTTGTACAGACCACTATTCCTCCGTACTAAACACTGTGCCCCGTCAGGCGCCCCCTCGAGACGCAAATGTCAACATCCATACCAGGAATCCCAGGGCTTATTCTTATCTGCACAGCCTCGAGGCCCCCTGGGTACCCCTCGACTCATGCTCTCAGTGGCCCCGGTCAGCGATCCAACCGCCTCCGCACGTCATCTACTGCGAGCCGTATGCCCTTAACAGGAGGTCGCGTCTTTCACCGTGTTGCTGAGGCACGCCAGCGTCATCATCAGGACCGGTCAATCACCGACTTCGCCGTGACAACTCAGAAGGGCGAATCTCATCATGAGGCACGCCGCTACAGGGCTCAACCTCACTTCGGCGCATGCACCTACAGTACCCACGACATGATCGGCATTATCCCTCGACGTCGTTGCTTACAACAGTCCTCACAGCACCATTAGGGTTTCTTGTACACCCATTCCCCTCCTTGGCCTATAAAGAGGGCGCTGGGATAGTTGAAAGGAAGGTGAACTCATTCGAACTCACTGAGCCTCACCACGCACATTGCAAGGCATAGGGCTAGCTCTTCTAGACTTAGGCCTCATTCTTCACCCCATTTCATACGCGCTCACTTGTATCTCCCCTGTACAAGCACTTCAGTGCAAGATAATACAAGACATTCTCCCCCCGTTGGACGTAGGGCCTTCTCTTGTCCGAACCAGGATAAATCGTGTGTTCTTCTTGCATCACCATTCGGATTAGGGAGCACGCAGCACGTAGTTACTCGTCGGTATTAGGCCAACGGGGTCATGACACCGACACCATTATTGCTCTTCAACATAATACTAGTTTTAGTACTAATTTTATCATAATACTAAATACTAAATTATCAAGTATACACTATCGAAAGGTAGCTAGTGAGACCTCACCAAGTTTCACTTAATTATCCACAGCGTCTAATCTAAAACTCTTTGATTTTGGGTTCAATAAATTTTTTTTGAAAAAGGGGTTCAATAAATCTATAGGAACAAATTCAAAAACATGTATACACATATATCAATCTAAATGCACTATGGATTTCGTTGAACAAGTCCATGGGCCAATTGTGAAAACAAAAGTCACCTCAAAGCCCTGTGGCTCCTATCATTTGTGTCCACAGCTCCCTTACAAATATCACAGCTCCGTTACAAATGTCAAAATTCCTCAACACAAAGTCCTGCGTAAGACAAAGACCGACCAGGTTTGAAACATGTAGCTAGGGGAGGTAAAAGTAAAACATATAGCAGTATCTACCTCTGAATGGATCCCAAGAGATAATAAGCTGCTGGATCCAGAGCCTGTGTTCGTCTGTGTGGCTTTCTACGGGCTGGAATGCATGTTTTCCAACTTCTAGATTCAAATTAAAGCAACAAAATCATACGAAACCATGATTGATCGGTACGGTCAGTCAGCCGTGGAAATGTGGTACGGGTAAGTTGTAACAGACCCAAACGAGTGAGATTAAATAAAATCAAACAGCATGGATTCACACGATGACCAACAGCGAGCACGTCCATGGTTGGAGGATCACACGTAAAAGGTCAAAGTGCATGCTCTTCAAGTGTGTCACCCATGTTCACAAAACACAAGTGTGTAAGGGCATGTTTGGTCCCCATGGGACTAGAGACTAGGGACTAATTTTTAGTCCCTTGTAACCCTTAAATTAGCAAATATATATAGAGACTAAAAGAGGAACTAAAATAAAAGGACGTACCCAGTGCCGTAGGCTCCCGCACTGCGAGGTCTGAGGAAGGAAAAAGGACTAAAAGAGGGACCATTAGTCTTTAATCTATTAGTCTTTTTTGAAGGACTAATTGAGACTAGTGGTCCATGCGTATATGTAGTCTCTGATCCCTAGTTGCATGAGCCAAACAGAGCCTAAGAATATTCAGAAAATTTCAGATGCACTCACTGCACATACGACACATTGTACGTGTACTGAATACGTACCAGAGAAGTACATGTTCGTCTGTGCATATATATGGCCATACATGTCACACACTGTTCATGTACCACCATAACCAACTGCTTGCCATGTCTTTCTTTCCACTAGCTCTTATTGCACTGCTACTCTCCTTGGCGTCGTCTCCCGCCATTCCATGCATCGAGCAGGAGAAGGCCTCCCTCCTCCGGTTCCTTGCCGGGCTGTCACGACGGCGGCCTTGGCGTGTCATGGCGGAACAACGGCACGAGCTGCTGCACCTGGGAAGGCATCACCTGCAATACCGCCAACAGGAGCATCACTGAGGTCTTACTGGGATCTAGAGACCTCACAGGGCGAATCTCGCCGTCCCTCGGAGACATCACCGGCCTGCGTCGCCTCAACCTGTCCGGCAACTACCTCACCGGCAGCCTCCCGCCTGAACTCATGTCCTCCGGCAGCGTCATGGTGCTCGACGTCAGCGCCAAGCCAACCGCCATCTCGGCGGAACCCTGCAGTCGGTTATGAGCAACTGCACAAAACTGGAGGAGATCCATCTGAACAGAAACTCATGTCTGGGTTGCTGCCATCGGCTATAAGCAGCTGCACGAATCTCAGGATCGTCAACCTCAGGAGCAACAGGCTCGATGGAACGCTTCAGAAGGTCGATTTCTCCGCTCTGTCCAATCTAGAGAGTCTAGATCTTTTGCTCAACGAGTTTACAGGAGAAATTCCAGAGAGTCTCTACTCCTGCAGCAACCTCGAAACACTGCGTCTGTCTACAAATAATTTCAGTGGTCAACTGTCACCAAGAATAGGCAACCTGAAGTCACTCTCATTTCTTTCAATTTCCTACAATGGTTTTGTGAATTTCACAGGTGCGCTTCAAATACTCCAGAACTTGAGCAACCTCACTGTTTTGTTTATGGATGTGAACTTCATCGGCGAAGTCATTCCAGACCATGTGTCAATTGATGGATTTGAGAATCTGCAGATTCTAAGCATGAGTGGTTGTCAATTGTCCGGGAAGATCCCTCTTTGGCTATCAAATCTTACTAGCTTAAGGGTCCTAGATTTGTCTTACAATCAACTCACTGGGACAATACCAGTGTGGATCAAAATCCTAAACTCCCTCTACAATATAGACATGTCAAACAACACCCTTGTAGGGAAAATCCCAACAGCACTAATGGAGATGCCAGTGCTACAATCTGATAAAATTCCAGACTATTGAACCAAAGGATCTCCAACGTGCCCATATATATAAGCGCAACAAATGCATACCGGATGCTTGGAGATTTCCCTACCAAGCTAAACCTTAGAAACAATAAACTCACAGGCACAATCCCTCCGGAAATTGGTCAGCTCAAAGCACTACAAGTGCTCAATTTGGGATCCAATATGTTACATGGAGAAATACCGCAATCAGCATCCAACCTCACCAGACTTCAGGAGCTAGATTTGTCTAGCAACCGTCTCGTAGGTACAATTCCTCCTGCACTGAAAAATCTACATTTCCTTTCAGTGTTTAATGTTTCCAACAATGATCTAGAAGGGCCAATCCCAACTGGAGGCCAGTTTACAACATTTCCAGATTCTAGCTTTGATGGGAACCCAAAGTTGTGTGGTCCTATGCTTGCCCAACACTGTAAGTCAGCAGAAGCACTGCCTCAGCCAATTTCCAGTCTCTCCAAAGAACAGACATACGGAAAAGTCATATTTGTGGTTGCCTTTTGTGCATTCTTTGTTGTAGGGGTGCTATATGATCAGATAATCCTGTCAAGGTATTTTTAGCTAGTGCTATATTTTTTATATGTATCATGTTACTTCTACTTGAGTGATTCCATCATCGGTTCTTGTAGGATTTATTCATGAATCATGCCAACTTTTCGTCAGATGTGGTAGCTATATATTTGGGTTTAGACAGATGTCATGTCCACAGTCCAGTGAACATGCATGCTCTCCTTGTTTACGAGTCATTCAGTCGGTGGAGATGTAAATATGTAATGACATAAAAGTGCTTGAATTATTGAAGCATTCCAAATTTGTCCGAGAATCAACTTTTGTTCTTACCGTTTTGATCTCATCATTCTTGATGGCAGCGCCTATAAAATGTGACAAAACAAGATAAAATGTAAGAAGCTAGCGGTAGCCACAAATTTCAGAACAAACATGGAGATGAAAAGAAAGAGATTGCGGCATAAAACGCAACTCACCATACAATCATAATCGTTGTCTATTCTTATTGATGTAGAAGAAAATTCAAGCAGAGATTGAAACATTGGGTTATGAATGCACAACAGCTTAAACCTATTTGAAAAGGTTTGAAAGATGGTTTGTAAAATTTCAAAGACCTTCAAAACTTGTCGAGAACCAAATCTCCTATGAAAATCTAAGCCCAAATTCTTTTATCCTTTTCATCTTTTTGTTTCATTCCATTATGGCTTGCCCATTTTGCTTCGTGGGTCCCTCTGAGCCCACCACCAGTATAAACTACCTGGGAAACTGAGGCTTCGATGAAGATGCAGAAATGTCCACACACAAAACTGGTATTTCCCTATAAATTTCATTTATAGTCTAAGTCATCTTGCAAGAATGAACCACAGCTGCTGTGCAGTTTGAGAGCCAAATACTAGAACAAGCCTTTACATCAGTTTTTAAGTTTAGGTTCAGCACCCAACCAGGAAAATATCAATCACATAGCACAGATTTGCATATAGACAAACAATTAACTGGACACACCCATTACCAACATCTCTGTTACCCTCTAGAGTAGAAGCATCAAAAAAACACATTTGATATATGATCTTTTACATTTGCAATTACTTGTTTTGTGGTAGTGTACTGCCTGAATAAAGGACTAAGGGAAAATATTCAGTACAAACGGCCTGGGAAGTTACTCAGAAGTCAGAATAACATGTATAACTTTTATGCTTGACAGCCTTCTGTTTACCGTTTTCCAAATGAAACGGAAGCACCGAAAAATGCATGTCATAACCAAAATGAACTTCACAAACCTTATATCTCATCACATGAGAATCAAATTTGCTTTTCGGTCAGAGAATAACATATAACAAGAAAACAAAAGGAGGGTTGTTCTTCAATTTGTTGTACACTAACATAAATTTACTATCTGTACATGTTTCAAAAAAAAAATCATCATAATCAACACTCAGGAATCATATCTAACATCCAATGTAGCTCAAGCAGCAACAGACCATCTAATCTAAATAAACATCGAATTTTACATAACAAGACTTTATGTCTGAACTTGTTTCTACCATGTAAATTTCAACTAACCAGTCACTACAGAACAAAATGCCTTGAAACATACAACTGTTGAGCAGGACCAGTTCATTGACACACTATCGTATATAGCTGCCACTATCTATCTCTCTGAATTCATCCGTTAAATTAAAGCAGCTAAGGAATCCAAGATGGCATCAGCTGCAGCCCATGTCGACATTGCATAGAGTATGCGTCCCTTCCACCCTCCAAGGAGCCAGTGAAGATCCACATCAGTGACAAAGTCCTCATGAAACTTGTCCCGGACACTCTCCCGCACGTCCTTGACAATATCTGGATCCAATGGCAGCTGTCTCAGCCCTGCCCAGAAGTTCCGCACCTGCCACTTCTTATATGTCTCAGGACGCTCCACCCTATCCAAGCCTTCACAAGCAATGATATTCTGAGCACACTGGCCAAAAAGATCACGCTCAACCAGAATGCGTACATCACTATCCCGTGGGGTCATGACATCCATCATGTCAAACATTGCAGAGTAGTGGAATAGTGCCTCCCGGAACCGTGGTACAAAATACGGTGAGCTATATGTGCCATTCATGATGAAAAGGATGAAGACATCTGGTCGCATGTTCCGGGTGTTCCTGAGAACAGCATCCCTTGGGCTTGGGCTACTCATGTCGACACTTTCGTCCATCAGGTTTCCAACATGGAGGATGCTATTGACAATGAGTACCTCATCAGGTTCGATGTCCAAATCATCAACAACAACCGTCTCCCACTTAGCCGCAATTCCATGGAACTTGAACGGCACGCCGAACTGAGAGGCATAGTTACTAAGCCGCCGCCCTGTCTCCTTGACCCGAGAAGCTGGACGGAACCCAGGCTGGGGAAGATCAATGCCAGTGATCCTCACTTCCGGTGGTCCTCCTGGCCATATAGATAAAAGTTTCAGCAAACCTGGCCACTGGGATCCGTAATGTATGCCGTAATCCACAATGTGTACCCTTTTCCTCCCTGCAATAGCCTTGCCAATGGTCATGTTTGCAAGCCTGAACACCACCACTCGAAAGCAGCAGGCTGCCGCATACAGCCGGTGGGCTTTGAGGAAGTCCACGGCCGAGGTGCGCCTTGCCATGAGCGAATTGTACAGTATGCTTCCTGAACCAGCCAGCCGCGCTTCCAATCCCTCCTAGAAATAATGCGCCAGCCTCTGTGTGGCGTCTCTTCGTGGAGAAGAGTGCTGCCTGATCTTCCAAAGCAGTTCAGCTGCGCTCCGGCAGTCGTCCGTTGCCACAGCCTGTGCACAATTCATCAACAAGGTGCACAAGTCCACTGCTCCATTGGCCCTCCTCGCACTCCCTTTCCTGATCTTCTTCGGCCCTCCTCGCACTCCCTTTCCTGATCTTCTTCTCAGCCTCGCTGGCCATACTGATGCGGAGGCCCTCCATCGCTCTGAAGAACAATTGGAACCCATTGGCAATCATTTTGTCAACCACCTCAGCAGATTCCTCCGGCTCCGGCGCCATCATCTTGCTCCCCCTGCCGTAATTGGCATCTAAGACATCATCATGGTTGTGCCGGTTCTTGCGCCGCCTGCAATTGGTACTTTCCTCTTCCTTCACTTTGACAACCACCGTGGCAGAACCGCCGCGCAGCAGGTCGATGTCTCTAGGCAGGAACTTGTTGGCCTCTTCCATGCCTTTGAGGAACATGGCCTTGCCTCCCCCGTCCTGCTCGGCACTGAAGAATGCCGAGGCCAGCACGGCGCGGCCACCATCGACGCCTGCAAGCATAGTGTTGTTGGCATTTTTCTCCAACCCGTCCTAGGTGGCCCCGTCACTCCGGGCAGCGGTGCCAGCGTACCTCGGTTGCGCCGGCCTCTCGTCACTCCGGACGCCAGCATCCCCCAATCGCGCCGGACTCCGCTCCGACGCCGTGCTGGCGTCCGCGGTGAGGTCGTCGGCCCCCACTCCCGCGTCGGAGCCGGAGGACACCGACACGGCGGGGCTGCCGTCCGAAGAGGAACCCGCGGTGGCGACGGAGAGGACGCGTGCGTACGATTCCTGGGCTTGGAGGAGCGCGGGGTGGCCCGGTACTGGTAGAAGAACTCGTCGTCGATCCCCTCCTCCATGAGCATGCGCTCGATGAAGGGGAGCACGAGGTCGTCGGAGGCCGCGTCCTGGCCGTCCCCATTGCTGTCGGAAAGGGATGTCGGGGGCAGTTCGAGGAAGACTGAGGGGGAGAAGGGTTCGGCAGGGTCGGCCATGAAATCCTCCGTCGAGGAGGCCATGGCTGCGTAGTTTGGGTGGGATAGAAAAAGAAAAACGGATTTTTTTTTTATACAAACGGAATCTTTTTCTTCCTTTGATTTGAGGGAAAGCGCCGGACGTCAATTTGCAAACAGTCTTCTTGTGCCAGGCTGCAGTATCAAGCACCTGCTACTGCTAGGCTGCTAGAGTACACTGAAACAGAGTACTGGGTTCCTGCAGTTTTTTTATTTATTTTCTTAATACTAGAATGCAGCAAACACACAATGCACTGCACCTAAAACATGATTAGTTGTCTGTCTGTCACCTGGCATGACAATATTCTGAATTTGCTCATGCTGAACATGCATCAGAAAGGTGGAATAATTTATAAAGTGGATGGACAGAGCAAAAGACCTGCTTCAGATCTGAGCCTCTAATAATCAGACTGCCCACCAAACCTCAGAAGTTCATACCCTTCTCCAAACATGGACATTTGAACAAAATCATGACTGTACAAAACCGGAAAATAAATGAACAAACATGACAGAGATGCCTAGAGTGAGCCTATTACACCCTCCAAGAAAAAGGGTACGAATCTATGTTCTAGAACGCTCCTGTCAGCATCGGGACCTGGGGGTGCCCTAAACCAACGAGTAAATATGCACTGCGTGATTTCTAATTCAGATGGTGATGCAAGATGAACACACGATTTTTATCCTGGTTCGGGCAAGAGAAGGCCCTACGTCTAGCGGGGGGAGAAGATTTGTATTATCTTGCACCAAAGTGCTTGTACAGAGGGGAATACAAACGAACGAGTGAGAACGGGGGTGTAGAGAGTGAGATTAAGCCAGGACTTGAGCGTTTCGGGCTCTAGAAACTCTCGTCCCCTACGACGTACCCGGCGTCTCCTTTTATAGACCAAGGAGAGGCATGGGTGTACAGGAGTCCTAAGCTGTCGTAGGTGATGACGTCGAGAGGGCGATGCCGATCATATCGTGGCCGCTGTAGAGGCGTGCGCCGGGCATGGCTTGCCCTGTAGCGACGTGCTCGGAATCGGCGGCTGTCCTCCGGGCACGTCAGGATGACAGCGTAGGTGGTCAGTGAAGGACCCGTGCTCATGCGCGATCGTGCGGATCCCTGTAGGGGTCGCATCCAGAGTTATTGGGGCGCTGACCGGAGGCATCGAAGTCTGACTCGAGGGGTGGCCGATGATGTTTGAGGCTCAGTCGAAGGGTAGCCTTGGGGGTCGAGGTCGGGTGGATAAGATCGAGCCCCAGGGCATTCGAGACTGACGGTTGTCGCGTAGTGCGTCGAGGGGGCGTCGGAGGTGAAATAGTGCTCGGTAAGGTGCAGCAGTACCGGCCAAATCACCGCACGTCCAGGGATGGGCGGTAAAAGTAGGATTCGACCGCTATACCCGATCACTGTAACACTGTTGTAGCCATGCGGTTAGGTAGGAGTTGGTGGGAGCATTAAATGCGCTGACTCCCATACAGGAAGTAGGTGGATCGAGGGGGTAGTAGTAATCGATGGGGGGTCGTCCGCTCGGGCGGAGTTCCATCACTCGACGGGGGGTCGTCCGCTCAGGCGGACTTCCGTCGCTCGAGGGTCCCGTCGAGCGAGAGGCTATCTTGGTTCAAACGATGCTGCTCGTGGGCCGGCCCAGCGTAGCTCGGTGTACGTTGGTGGACCCGTATCTCTGATTGTGGGCTTCTTTGGTGGTTTTGGGGTTTTACTGTTGGGAGATTAATCCTCCTGGATGTCGAGGGTTCAGGGTACCCCCCTCGTCCAGGTATCCGACAGTAGCCCCCGAGTCTATGCGCGAGTGCTAGCACTCATGTAGAGGCTCATGAACTAGATTCGTAGTGTCGGTCGTTCTCCGAAGGGTGCGTGCAAGCGTACCTCGGGTATAGCCCTCGAGGCCTCGGGGGAGTACAGTACTCGCTCGAGGGCTTTTGTGCCTTTCTTGTCGAAGCGTGCTCGAGTGGTCGAGCCCTCGGATGGTTGATTCCTCTTTCATCGAGGTCGTCCGGTCACGAGTGAGCCCCGAGCCTCCTTCGTCGAGGTCGATCAGGAACAAGCCCATCTTTTTTATTTCGACCCTCACGCTTCCTTTTGTCGGGAGGAGGGGTGAGAACCGCCGAGCTACCCTCGTTTGGGCAAGCTCTGATGTCTCGGGTGAGCTGTCATCGGGAAATTCAAGCAAGAGCTCATGCCCCGTTCGATAGGGGTCGACTCGTGGCCGCGGAGGCACTCTTATTGAAGCAAATCAAGGGGTCCCATAGATGCCGACCCCTTTCAATCAGGTTCGGTGGCTCGATGCTTCCCTGCGAGGGGATTCCAAAGTGGACCCTTAGTTTTGCCTTGAATATGTCCGAGGGGGCTTCGAGAGTTCTTTCTCGACAAGGTACTCGCGTCGGCTCCCCCCGGTTATCCCTGACTCAGGCACTTAAGGACGGCTGTCAAACCCTGGTCGAGGGCCAGCCTCGGCTCCCTTGAGATTTTTTGTGGGGCTGGAGCCCGCGTTCCTTACCGTGGAAGATATCACCGTGGATAACTCCTCCCGCCCATTGGGAGCATATTTTGAGGTAGGAGTTGAAGCCGCACGGCCGTGGGGGGCCGAGGCCGGAGCCCGCTTTCCTTACCGTGGAAGACATCACCGCGGATAACTCCTCCCGCCCGTTGGGCACGTCTTTTGAGGTAGGAGTCGAAGCGGCGCGGTCGTGGGGGGCCGGGACAGCTGCTAGGGGCTGAGCATCCCACACATGTCTCTGTACCCAAAAATCGAGGGGGCGGTCAGGTAGGTGCAATAAATACGGGGATTTATCTGTCTCCCGGTCGGATCCGCTCGTTGCCTCCCGGCCCGCTTATAAATTTGGGAGAGGGGTAGGGCTTCATCATTCTTCATCCTTCCTTCCTTCTCTCATCGCCGCCGCCACTAAAGAGCTTAGCTGTCCTGCTTGTTAACATGAGAGAGAAAGAGAAAAGGAGATTGGAAATCTTCCCTCCCGCCCGTCCACCAAGCAAATCCGCGCGGTTGCCATGGCGCCGGAGCTTCTTCCCCCCGAGGATTGGCTCCCGTCGGCGGTGATGAAGCAGGAGCTCGAGGAGCTGGTAGAGGAGGGGCTTCTGCGCCCCGTCGTCTTGGCCGACCGACCGGAGTGGATAGTGCCGCCGAAGGGGGACCGGGAGCCGAACCCCCTGGAGGGGTATGTGGTAAGCTTCGTCAAGTACCATCGCATGGGGTTCGGGTCACCTCCGAGCCGGTTCATGTGGGTGTTGATGAGCTACTATGGAGTCGAGCTCCAACACTTCTCCCCCAACGCCATCTCCAACGCGGCGATCTACGCCACCGTCTGCGAGCGGTAGCTGGGGATGGAGCCACACTGGGAGTTGTGGCTCCATCTCTTCAAGGGAGAGCTCTTCACCAAGCCAGTCTCGCAGGAAGGAGGATGGTCGCCCGCGTCGGCTTCTGTAACTTGTCCTTGAAGAGGCCAGAGTTGTTCATCTCGACGGGGTTGTCATCCAGCCACGGCGGGTGGCACGCCCGGTGGTTCTACGTTCGGAACGACGAGGACTGGTTGCCGCGGTACACCGAACGCACCATCGCAGCACGCCTGGAGCACTGGCCACACGGCGTGGTGAAGGACCATTAGGCGAGGCTAAATCCTCTCCTCGACACGTTGAGGACCCGATGCGAGCGGGGGCTGAACGCTGAGATCGTCGTCTCGGCGTTAAATAGCCAGAGGGTTCTGCCATTTATGCAGTGCCCGCTACGCCTGGACCATCTGATCCCTGGGCCACCGCTGAAGGGGTGCCAGATGTCGACCGAGGAGCTTCCTCCCGAGGAGGTCGCGAGGCGGGTGAGGGGGGCAATCGCCGATGCCTTCACACCTTACGAAGTCAACAACATCCCGATGCTGCCCGACGATGGTCACATCCAGCTGGTGAGTACATCATTATATCATTCACAGATTTCTTTCTTCTCCAACTCATCCTTATGCCTTTTGTCATGGATTTGTGCATAGCCAGCCATAGACTTTAGGGTATCGACGCCCCCGGTCAAGGAAGACAATCCCGACGCGCTTCGCCGCCCAGCAGAAGAAGAAGACCAAGGACGAGGAGAAGAAGAGGAAGGAGTGGAGCCTCGAGTGCCAGGCGGGTGATCAGCGCCGGGCGAGGTAGAGGCATGAGGGGCTCTTCGAGGAGGAGCCCCCTTTGGAAGAGGAGGAGGAGGAGGACAGCAACAACGAAGGGGTGCAGGCGCGTCTTCACGCCTTGGTGCCTCGAATGGCCCCGGCCGACACCCCTTCTACGCAGGGACCCATCGGGGCAGGGTCGTCCTCTCAGGCCTCGAGGGGGTCTCGACGCCTGTCGAGGGCCAGGCAACAAGGGCCTCAGAGCAGCCCCGGGGGCAGGGCTCGAGTGACCCCTCCGCTCGGGGAAGGTCGTAGTCTCGCCGCACGCGCGGCGGGACGCCTTCGGCACCTTCACGAGGGGGGTCCAGCACACCGCCGCCTCTGACCAGGTCCTCAACACCCGGGGCACAGACCCAAAGCCGGTCGGCCTCAGAGAAGTGAAAAACGCCAAGGACGTCATCGGCAGTGACTCCGAGCGGCTCGGGTTCGGACAAGGGCCCATCGAAGGGGGCTCCACAGCCCCCGAGCGAGTTGAAGGCGGGTAGGAGGGCACCCCTCATCCCCGTGGGGTAAGTTTTTGGTGTCTTGGGGCCTCCGTTCACTTTTCTTATGTTTTGGGTGTTCTCAGCATTTCTTTCCCATGTGTGTTTCCAGGGTGAAGCGCGCACGGGAGACGGCGACTCTCTCCCCTGCTAAGCGGCTCAAGGCCGACGCCGTGGCGAGGGCGGCGGCGTCAACACCATGTGCCACCCTAATGTCCTCGATGGCAGCAATGGCTGATGGGTTGCAGAGGCCCACGCCGCCATGACTCGAGGCAGGCTGACGGGCGCTGCTTCCGTTGCAGGCTCAGTCGCCCCGGGAACCGTGGCGGGGAGGAACGCAAACCCTAGCTGGGAGCGGACCGACGTGTCTCCCAGCACTGCCGTGCTTGGGGACACATCTTTCGGCCGGTAGCTGGGGTCGACAGAGGAGACTCAAATCATCGTCGAGGGTGAGGAGGTGGATACCTTTGCCCGGGATGCAAAGGAGACGGCTAAGACCCCTCAGCCGTAGCAGCCGGGGCTAGCGTGGCCATAAGGGCTGCACGAGCTGGAGAAGTGGCAAAAGCTAGAGCGGCTGCAGCAGCAGGAAGAGTGGCTCGAAGAGAGCCAGCCGAAGCTGAAAAAGCTGGCGACTTAGGACGTCCTAGCGTGGGGGAGGTCGGACAGCCGACCGCGCAAACGGCCCCGGCGGAGGCGTCGGCTGGGGCGTCGGGCGATCGGGGGTCCTCGTACGGCCCCGGTTTGCATGATCCCAGCCTCCTCGCCAAGGGGAAGTAGAAGGCTAGGGAGGCTAGGTCATCGAGGATCGAGGGAGAAGCAGAGCTGCCATTCCCCTACACTGGCGGAGTGAGTGCTTCGTCACGGTGGTTTAGTCGAGATGGGGGACGACATCATGGTGGCGGTACAGGAGCAGATCAAGGGGGACCTCCCTCACTAGGGTCGAAAGCCCTTCTACTCCGGGACCCGGCGGACCCCGACACCCCATGCTCGAAATGAACGACCCAGTGGAGGTCGAGAGATGGGAGCACGTCGAGGAGTTTCGGACCTGGTTGCATCATGCCCTGTGGTTGGTGGTCGAAGTCGCCTCCGAGGACTTAACAAGATGCTTCCGGGTACGTGATCTCTCTTCGCGGTGTGGGGGTTGGTTTACTTGCTTATCTGATGTCCCCCCTCTTTTTTGTGTTTCATTGTTCCCAGGACCTAAAGAGGCGCTCCCAGGCCAAATCCCACTTCATCCACCAGGCGAGGGGTAGATGGGAGCAGGTCCTCGAGCTGCAAGCGGCGGTCGAGGCTACTCAGGCCGAGGCGGAGAGGGCGAGAGAGGATGCGGCCAAGGCCCGGGAGGAGGTGGTGAAGGCCAGGGAGGACACCTCATCATCTCGAGGAGAGGCAACCCAGGCCAAGGAGAATCACAGAAGGCCAAGGAGGACACCTCGGCTGCTCGGGAGGAGGCGACCCAGGCCAAGGAAGCGGAAGCCAAGGCCAGGGTCGACACCACCAAGGCCCAGGAGGAGGCACAAAAGGCCTTTGAGGTCGTGTCCGCTGAGGCTGCCACACTAAAGGAAACCCTCCAAGAGAAGAGGGAGGCCATCGCGTCGGCTGGCAAGGCTATTGAGGACCTGAGGGTGGAGAGGACGGAGGTGGTCCGTGCCCTGAAGGCGGCCCGGAGGGAGTACGCCGAGCTGCGAGAAGGGTATACGACCCTCGAGACCCACGCCGCTGGTGAGTCTTCTTCTTCAGCTTTAGGATTTTTGCCTCTGTCGCTCTTGTCATGGCTGACCCCTGTGTTATATTTCAGCTCTCGATGAGGAGTTGGTCAAGGCTCGGGACAGCGCCAAGATGCTCTAGGACGCCTACTGGGCCGAGACGAAGCTGGCAGCATCCTCAGCGTCGTGATTACCTCAGTCTGCAATGCCTTCGAGGTTGAACCTCAAGCAGAGGTCGAGGGTGATGTGTGTGGGGGCTCCTTCACCGCTCGATTGTATGAGTTCACTCATGTTGCAAGGGAGCAAGTCCGAAACGCGCTCCATGTCAGCGTGAAACGGGCGATGGCGGTCGTCTGCTCCGGCTTCACCTATGACATGGAGGAGGTCTCCCACAACTTTGTTAGCGACCCCACCCAGACCGACGTTGAGAACAAGGAGAGCCATAGGGCCTTGATCGAGGCTACTGAGGAGCCCGGTGGTCGGTTGACGAAGCTGTTCGAGCCCGAGGTCCTTCCCGGTGCTGACGAAGAAGAAGAAGTCGGCCTGTGAGCCAAATCTGGGTATGAAGGCCCATGTAATAAGTTAGTTTTTATAAACTATGACGGTGTGGCCTAGGGGGCCTTGGAAACATCATGCATGTATATATATATTTTTACTGAGTTTTAAGCCCTTTTCTTTCTTGCCAGCCCAACTGTATTTTCACTTAGTAAACTCGGTGCACGGTCGTGCCCCTCGAAGGGGGAGTGAGTGGAGGTACCGTAGCACAGAGGCGTAGGTGATCTCGCAGCTCGACAGCCCTTGACCCTTGGGGCACTCCCGTGATGTTTTCAACTAAGTGATGACACATATCAAGGCATGTGAGGAAGAATAGACGTCGAGTTTCAAAAAAACGTGTGAGTTTTTAGGAACTTTGGGGGGTTCCCCCTTTGTAGCCCCCGAGGGAGGCTCAATTCTGATGAAGTAGAGTCAAGCCTACCTTTTGCATATGAATAAAAAGTTTGAACTTGTAAACAAAAGTACTTCTTATTAATTTATGACATGGAAAATGTACAAGGCCTCGAGGCCTTAAGGGTAGAAGCGACATAGCTGTTCGATGTTCCACGCGTTCGTGAATGTCTCACCCTTGCCATTGGATAGCTTGTAGGTTCCGGGCTTCAACACCTCAGCCACAATGAAGGGGCCTTCCCATGGTGGGCTTAGCATATGGCGGCCCTTGTTGCTCTGCCATCGACGGAGGACGAGGTCACCGACTTGGAGGTCTCTTTTGCACATGTCCTTGTCGTGGTAGCGTCAAAGCTTTTGCTGGTACCTCATGGAGTTGAGGAGAGCCATGTCTCGAGCCTCCTCGAGTTAGTCAATGGCGTTCACGAGTGCTTCCTTGTTTGTCTGCTTGTTGTAGGCCTTTAGTTAAGGGGACCCATACTCGAGGTCGGTGGGGAGGACGGCCTCAGACCCGTAGACCATAAAGAATGGAGTGAACCCTGTGGCTCGACTTGGTGTTGTGCTTAGGCTCCATAGGACTGAGGGTAGCTCGGCGGCCCACTTCTTCCCGTACTTCTTGAGGCGATTGTAGATCCTTGGCTTGAGCCCCTGGAGAATCATGCCGTTGGCACGCTCGACCTGGCCGTTAGTTCAAGGGTGGGCGACCGCGGACCAATTCACACGGATGTGATGATGGTCGCAGAAGTCCAGGAACTTCTTGCCAGTGAACTGTGTGTCGTTGTCAATGATGATGAGTTGGGGACCCCAAAGTGGTGGATGATGTCGGTGAAGAATAGAACCGCCTACTCAGAGCGGATGTTGGTGATGGGTCGAGCCTTGATCCACTTGGTGAACTTGTCGATGGCTATGAGCAGGTGAGTGTAGCCCCCGGTTGTCTTCTTCAGGGGCCCGACGAGATCGAGCCCCCACACAGCAAAGGGCCACGTGATGGGGATCATCTGTAGAGCATGAGTAGGGAGGTGCGTTTGCTTGGCGTAGAACTGGCACCCCTCGCAAGAGCGAACTAGACTGATGGTGTCAGAGACTGCGGTCGGCCAGTAAAAACCTTGTCTGAAGGCGTTTCTGACAAGGGTTCATGGAGCAGCGTGATGACCGTAAGCCCCGAGTGTAGGTCTTTGAGCAGCTTCCTTCCCTCCTTGATGGTGATGCAGCACTGAAGGATCCCAGTGGGGCTTCGTCGATAAAGCTCCTTGTCATCGTCGTAGGGAACGTAGGTCTTGGCCCATTGAGCGATGCACCGAGCCTCGGTTTGATCCTCTAGGAGCTCCCCTCGAATAAGGTATTCGAGGAAGGGAGCGCGCCAGTCTGGCTCGAGGGCTTGCTGAGGAGGCGACCGCTCAATCTCCATGACCTCGGCCCCGGTCGAGGGGCCTTAGGAGGAGGGGGTCGACCGCCCACATTGTAGCTCCTTCCCCTACGCCTAGATCGACCAAGGGCTCGTACAGGTCCTTCGAGAAAATGTCAGGTGGGACAATACCTCGATTCGACATGATTTTGGCCAGCTCGTCTGCGGCCTCGTTGTATCTACGGGCAATGTGGTTGAGCTCGAGGCCATAGAACTTGTCCTCCAACTTGCAGACCTCCTTATAGTAGGCTCCATCTTGGGGTCATGGCAGCTCGAGGCCTTCATGACTTGGTCGATCACGAGTTGCCAGTCACCACAAACATCGAGGCGTCGTACCCCGAGCTCAATGGCGACGCGCAGGCCGTTGACAAGGGCCTTGTACTCTGCAACATTGTTAGAGGCTGCGAAGTGGAGTCGGATCACGTAGCGTATGTGGACTTCGAGGTGCGAAATGAAGAGCAGGCCTGCGCCCGCTCCCATCTTCATCAGCGACCCATCGAAGAACATTGTTCAGAGCTCTGCTTGATCTGTGCAGGGGGAAGTTGCATGTCGGTCCATTCGGTGATGAAATCTGCTAACACCTGGGACTTGATGGCCTTGCGCAGCGCGTAGGTGAGGGCCTCGCCCATGAGCTTGACTGCCCACTTGGCGATTCTCCCAGTGGCTTCCTGGTTCTGGATTATCTCCCCGAGGGGGAAAGACAAGACCACTATTAACGGGTGGCCAAGGAAGTAATGTTGGATCTTGCATCATGCGAGGACGATGACGTAGAGCAGCTTCTAGATCTATGGGTAGCGAACCTTGGTTTTCGAGAGTACCTCGCTAATGAAGTAAATCAGCCGCTGGACGGGCAAGACGTACCCTTCTTCTTTTCTCTCGACAACTATGCTGCACTGACCACCTGGGTGGTTGCGGCGACATAGAGCAAGAGTGGCTTAGCAAGGTTTGGAGGTACGAGAATTGGAGGTGAGGTCAGCATGGATTTAAGCTTGGTGAGGGCCTCCTCAGCTTCGGGGCTCCACGCGAAGTGCTCTGATTTATTCAAGAGGCGGTACAAAGGCAGCGCTTTCTCTCCGAGTCATGAGATAAAGAGACTGAGGGCTGCGAGGCAGCCCATGACCCTCTGGACACCCTTGAGGTCTCGGATTGGACCCATCTTGGTGACTGCAAAGACTTTCTCGGTGTAGGCCTCGATACCACGCTGAGAGACTATGTACCCCAAGAGCATGCCTCGGGGAATGCCAAAGACACACTTCTCGGGTTGAGCTTGATGTTCTTCGCCCGGAGGCATTTGAACACGATCTCAAGGTCATTAATGAGGTCGTCAGCCTTCTTAGTTTTGACTACGATGTCGTCAACATAGGCCTCGACCTTGGCCCGATGTGTTCACCGCAGATGTGGAGCATGCATCGTTGGTACGTTGCCCCGGTGTTTCGAAGGCCGAAGGGCATGGTCATGTAACAATACATGCTGAAGAGGGTGATAAAGGAAGTCACGAGCTAGTTGGACTCCTTCATCTTGATTTGGTGGTAGCTGGAGTAAGCGTCGAGAAAGGAGAGAGTTTCACACCCCATAGTTGAATCAACGATTTGATCAATATGTGGTAAGGGAAAAGGAACTTTAGGACATGCTTTATTCAAACTAGTATAGTCTACACACATCCTATATTTCCCATTCTTTTTCTTAACTAGTACAGGATTAGCTAACCACTCGGGATGATGAACCTCCTTGATGAAACCGGCCGCTAAAAGCTTGTTGACCTCCTCCCTGATGATCTTGTGCTTCTCCTCGTCGAAGCGGCGCAAACGTTGCTTCACCAATTTGGACCCAGCTCAGATCTCCAAGGCGTGCTTGACGACTTCTCTCGGTATGCCCGGCATATCCGAGGGACTCCACGCAAACATGTCGGCGTTTGCACAGAGAAAGTCGATGAGCACTACTTCCTATTTGACGCTGAGGGTGGCGCTGATGATTAGCGCCCTCTCATCAGAGCTGCTCGGGTCGAGGAGGATCTTCTTTGTGTCCTTGGCGGGATCGAAGTTGCCGTCGTGGCGCTTGGGGTCGGGAAGCTCGGCAGCGAGACCCTTGAGGGTTGCCGCCAGCATTGCGAATTCCTCGATGGCCTCCCCATTCTCAACGCACTCGACATCACAGTTGTACGCGTGCTTGAAGGAGGGGCCGACGGTGATGACGCCTTTGGGTCCTAGCATCTTGATCTTGAGATAGGTGTAATTGGAGACCGCCATGAACTTGGCGTAACCGGGTCGTCCAATGATGGTGTGGTACGTGCCGTGGAACCCAACCACTTCGAAGGTGAGCTTCTCCTTCCTGAAGTTCGCAGGAGTACTGAAGCAGATGGGGAGGTCGATGCGGCCGGCGGAGAGAGCCTTCTTCCCTGGTACAACGCCGTGAAAGCCCCCGGCACTTGGGCTGAGCTTTTCTCTCGGGACCCCCAGGAGGTTGAGGGTCTCTGTGTAGATGATGTTGAGGCTGCTGCCTCCATCCATGAGCACCTTGGAAAGGCGGGTGTTGACGATGATGGGGTCGACGATGAGCGGGTACACCCCAGGTCAAGGGACGTGGTCCGGATGGTCCTCACGGTCGAACGTGATGGCCGTATCAGACCAGTCGAGGTAGTGTAGAGTAGCGACCCACGCGGAGAAGACTTCTCGATGTTCCCTCTTGTGTTGGCATGGTGAAAACCGGGTCAAGGGCCCCCCATAGATCATGTAGCAGTCATAGACCTCGGGGAAACCGTCCTCCTTGTCGCCATCATTTTCCTTGGGATCCTCCTTCTTGTCATCCTTCCCGAGGCCCACGCTCTCAAAGTATTTCTTGATCATTCGACAGTCCTCGAGGTTGTGGTTGGCAGGCCCCTTGTGATAGGGGCATGGCTTTTTCAGCATTTCGTCAAAGAGGCCCTTCTCGAGAGGACCTCGGGGCTTCTTGCGCTCGGCGGCAACCACAAGATCATCGGGGGCATCCTCGCGCTTGCCCCGCTGGTTTTTCTTCTTCTTACCACCCTTCTTGGCACCCCAATTTGAACTTTTAGGGTCACCCGGCTTGGCCTCGCCCCTGCCCTGGCCGTCGTTGAAGAAGGCGCCAATTGCCTCATCGCCGGCGGCGTAATTGGCCACGACGTCCATCAGCTCGTCGGCGGTCTTGGGGGGTTGCGCCCCAGCTCCCGTACCAGGTCCTTGCAGGTGGTCCCGGCAATGAAAGCCAGGGTCACATCATCGTCGGCGATGTGGGAAAGCTCGGTGCGTTGCTTGGAGAAGTGTCGGTCGAAGTCATGGAGAGACTCTCCGGGCTTCTGTTTGCAGCTCTGGACATCCCACTTGTTACTGGGGCGCACGTAGGTTCCCTTAAAGTTTTCCTCGAACATCCTGACGAGGTCAGTCCAATCATGGATCTGGTCGGAGGGGAGCTCCTCGAGCCACCTTTGAGCAGTGTCCGATAGGAGGAGGGGGAGTTGTCGGATGATGGCGTGGTCGCTGCGCGCTCCACCCAACTGGCATGTCAATCTGAAGTTGGCTAGCCATAGCTCGATCTTGGTCTCGCCGTTGTACTTGATGAGGCTCGTGGGGGGACGGAAGCAATTTGGCAGCGGTGTCCTCTGAATTGTCCGGCTGAAGACTCGAGGGCCCTGCGGCTCAGGGGACTGATCGGTCCTCGTCGCTATCGTAACGCCCGCCCCTGTGTGCATTATAGCCTCACGCAGAGCTCTTGCATCTGCGATTCTTGTTGACTTCGGGGCATGCATCTCGAGGCTCGCGGTCGTCGTGGATGCGTTCACGGACGGGGATCGCCCTCTTTGGTCGGGGAGAGTCCATTTCATGGACCGAGCCCTGCCTCTCATATCAGGAGGGTTCGGGGGGTTTCCCCGAAGCCGCCCCTCGACGTCTTGAGGCTGAGCTTTCAGTCTGCTGTGCGGCGGCTACCTCGAGGAGGCCCTGAACCTCCTGTTGGATGCGTCGGGCTTTGGGGTTTGAGGGGCCGGCATGTTGCGGAGAAGCATGGTCGCAGCGACGATGTTCTGGCTAGCACGGTTGAAGATGGGGCGCTTGATCACGTCCCCCTGACAATTTGCCCGTGGACTTCTCGGGCTCTGGCTCGAGCCCTTTCGCCGGACGGATGTCTGCGCTCCTGCTCGAGGGTCCGCTCGAGCTGGCACAGACACACCCAATCTTCATCGAGCTTGGCTCACATCTCCCGGACTTGCGCGAGCTAGGCGTCATGGGAGTCCTGGGGCACCCGTGCATCGTTTGGTGCAGCAGGTGGCTGTTCCTCCTGATCCACCGCGACGAGGGAGCCTCCTACTATGGCCGTAGCTGCGGCCGTAACTACGGGGTCGACGGCGTCATCGCTCGATGCGATGGCTTCGCCAATGTGGAAGCACTCGCACGTGGGGTCGTAGTGGTCGGAGTCGGAGTCGGGGCTGTCGGAGTAAAAGATGGAGAACTGCCCCCGACACTACTCCTCTAGCTGTCGTCACATCGTACCGAGGGTGTAGCACCTCAGGCCAGGAGTCTCTGAGGACTCTGGGTGCCCAGAGGCCGGCGTAGAAGCCAACAAGTCCTCGATGGTGCGAAGGAGGTGTCCCGGGTGGTCTTCATACACGCTCATGTTGGTGCTCACCAAGGAAGAGTATAACCTGGTAGTGTTGTTTAGACCAAATGGGAACAGACGACGGGCCTTGAATAGCCCGTGTGGGAGCAGATTGAGTGGCATTGGAGCCGCGGCCGTGGAAGAGACCACACTCGGTCCCCTCGACGAGCGCATAGCAGTGATGAAGTTGGGGTCGCCGCCGAGACCTCCCGGCTCCTCCGATCCTAGGCGTAGGTCTGCCAGGTTCCCAACCAGGGACCCTGCGTCCTCCGCCGGGGACGAGGAAGCTGGGGTGGATGTGGACCCGGAGCGGCGATGGTGGCTGCGCCGGCCACGCCTCCTCCTGGGCAGGGAAGCGTGATGACGAGACCGGCGAGGGGCCCGTTGCGGGGACCCGGGACTGCCTCCGCTCGGATCTCTGATTGAGAGCAGGACCATGTCATGGTTGTGGCCTAGCGACATGAACTCCAAACTACCGAACCAGATCACCGTGGCGAACGGAAGCGATGGTGCGGAGTCTGCCATCCAAAAAATGGCGGGAAGTGGTGGTGACACGCAGATCCCCCTACCTGGCGCGCCAACTGTCGGTGTCGGGACCCGGGGGTGCCCTAAATCGACGAGTAAATGTGCACTGCGTGCTCCCTAATCCAGATGGTGATGCAAGATGAACACACGATTTTTATCCTGGTTCGGGCAAGAGAAGGCCCTACGTCCAGCAAGGGGAGAAGATTTATATTATCTTGCACCGAAGTGCTTGTACAGGGGGAATACAAGCGAGCAAGTGAGAACAGGGTGTAGAGAGTGAGATTGAGCTAGGACTTGAGCGTTTCAGGCTCTAGAAACTCTCGTCCCCTACGACGTACCCGGCGTCTCCTTTTATAGACCAAGGAGAGGCACGGGTGTACAGGAGTCCTATGCTGTCATAGGTGATGACGTCGAGGGGGCGATGCCGATCATGTCGTAGCCGCTGTAGGGCGTGCGCCGGGCATGGCTTGCCCTGTAGCGACGTTGTCGGAATCGACGGCTATGCTCTGGGCACGTCAGGATGACAGCGCAGGTGGTCAGTGAAGGACCCGTGCTCATGCGCGGTCGTGCGGATCCCTGTAGGCGTCGCATCCGAAGTTGTTGGGGCGTTGACCGGAGGCGTCGAAGTCTGACTCGAGGGGTGGCCGATGATGTTTGAGGCCCAGTCGAGGGGTAGCCTTGGGGGTCGAGGTCGGGTGGATAAGATCGAAACCCAGGGCATCCGAGACTGACGGCTGTCGCGTAGTGCGTCGAGGGGGCGTCAGAGGTGGAATAGTGCTCGGTAAGGTGCAACAGTGCCGGGCAAATCACCGCACGTCCAGGGATGGGCGGTAAAAGTAGGATTCGACCGTTGTACCTGATCGCTGTAACACTGTTGTAGCCATGCGGTTAGATAGGAGTTGGTGGGAGCATTAATGCACTGACTCCCGTATAGGAAGTAGGTGGATCGAGGGGGGTAGTAGTAATCGACGGGGGGTCGTTCGCTCGGGCGGAGTTCCGTCACTCGACGGAGGGTCGTCCGCTCGGGCGGACTTCCGTCGCTCGGGGGTCCCATCGAGCAAGAGGCTATCTTGGTTCGAACGATGCTACTCGTGGGCCGGCCCAACATAGCTCGGTGTATGCTGGTGGACCCGTATCTCTGATTGTGGGCTTCTTTGGCGGTTTTGGGGTTTTGTTGTTGGGAGATTAATCCTCCTGGATGTCGAGGGTTCAGGGTACCCCCTCGTCCAGGTACCCGACAACTCTATAGAGAAATAATCAGTCTTAAGAAAAACAGAGTTAGAAATAACGAGGCAAGCAACAAACATCTCTGATCTGATGATCTCAAAAGCTCAAAAGCCTTACTGGAATCCTTGCAGGTTCAGCATTCAATGCACCAGTAAGCCAGCAACTCATCCCGTTCGTTTAGTCGTTTCTGCGCTGCTGCTGGTTTGTTGTGAGAGAAAAACACCGATGAATCGCTGGTTGGTAAGTGCTGGTAGATCAAATGAACAGGGGGACAATATCAACCGATGAACTTATATGTAGATTGAAGAATCATTGCAAACACTGCTACTCTAGTGCCTATATAAAGCTCGACGTTCATATGAGGATCCCAATAGGTAGAGAATCGTCTTAAAATTAACTGACATCCAATTTACAGATGGACGGAGTAAAGTGAGTGAATTAAAAAATTTTATATATAGATACGTAGTAAAATAAGTGAACCATAAAAGTAAAGTGACTTATAATTTAAAAATTAGAAGTATATTCCCTCTAAATGCTGGCACAGCTGGATGAAATATTTCCCGTCGGTCATCTGGGAAAGAGGAGCACAACAAAAGAAGCAGCAGGTCAAAAGGTCAGGGTGAAGCCAGCTGCGACAGAGGGTGCCGCCACCGACCGCTGAGGCAGATTGCCGGCCACAGTGAGGCTTCCGATTGCCGTGGTTTAGGCTCCAGTCACCGACAGTTGGACCCCATATGTCAGCATCGACAAATGCACATCCACAAACAAACCTACCGTAGTCTTGGATTGTCCTAGTGTGAAAGACTGAAAATCCACGGACCTAAACCTTCCTTCAATGGAGATCGCCTCAAATAATGGAATACCATATAATCACACAACAATAAGATAAATTTTCATCAAACATAACCACACTTCGCGAGATCATCTGATCCAAATAAACATTTTTGGGGTATTCCTGCTCCAACCAAACTCTGCATAAACATCTCTACTGTATTATCCAGCATAACAATCCAGATACAAAACTCAAATATCAAGATACGAAGTTATATAACAGCAAAATAGTTCAGGCGCTCCAAAATTAAGCTAGTTGCTTATGAAGTACTGGTGCTTCAATACTTCACTTCTTGGTTTTCTTCGGTGCCCTGTGATCAAATGTAGAAAAAACACATCAATCACAAAAACATGATAAAAACCACGGAAATAAAACAAAGAGCTCCAAAGCACTTACCCAGTTGCTGGAGCTGTGGCTGAGACTGGTGGTGCTATTTCCCGTGGCCCCTATACGATAAAAGCATACATTTAAACAAGATTCTAAACAAATTGTAAGATCTATAAACATACCAACATGTAGCCATTAAAAAGGACCAAGGGAAACTTCTAAACTACAATGCAGCCATGAATGATCCAAGATACGTAAAATAAACCTAGCAGCTTGTCATTTAAGTGTTAGCACACTGATCCACAGTTTTTTTTCAATAGATCAATATTTTAGCAATTGACAAATTTCACTAGACCAACAAAAATAGAGATATCTCAGAACATTATGAAGAAGCAGCTGCACCCATGTTCAGAAGCAAATGCAGGTATGAATCAATATAACATTATCATACCTGGGCCAACCTCTCCTCGCGCCTAGCAATCTTTCTTTCGCGGCTCGCCTTGCTCTTGGCACGCTTGGCCTCAAACTGGTCAGAAAGCGTCTTCTCTCTGAGCTTTTCGGCCTTGGACTTGTGGATACTCTCCATGAGCACCCTCTTGTTTTTGAAAGCGTTACCTTTGACCTTCATGTACATATCATGATACATGTGCTTGTCAATCTTCTTGGCCTCACGATACTTGCGGAGCAGGCGCCTCAGCACACGCATCCTCCTCATCCACAGAACCTTGGTGGGGAGCCTAGCCTCCCTCGTACCCCTACGCTTTCCTATAAAGACATCGCATTAGCACAAGTTGATCCATCCTTGAAAACAGTAGCACAAATGAGTTGCAGCAGCATACCATATCCTGAGTGGCGTCCCTTCTGCTTGGCCTCATGTGCCCTCCTTGCACGCGATCTAGAGTGGATCTTCTGAGGTTTCTTGATGATAAACCCATCCTTAACCAACTTCCGGATGTTCTGGCCTGTGAGTATTGCAAAAACATGGTCCACTTATGTTCCTTTACAAACTTATAGCAGAATAAAAAACATAGAAACAAATATACTAGCTTACAATTTCAAAACCTAATCCATTGTGTCAAGTAAACGTAAAACATAAGTTTATGTGCAAAGCCCAGTAAAATCCCGTGTTGTAAAATATTTGAGCAGACCCCAATCATGGTCAGTATGATAAGTTGAGATTTGAGAAACAACATGACCAAATCTGAGTTGGCTAAGCAGTGCAAACATTTAGCAAGACATACATGGCCAGATAATAATCAATGTAAAATTAACAGTGACCAATATTGGCACTAAATGCAACAATCATGTCAAGCTATGCAATGATATAGCTTCCTTCCACACCATTCACAATTTGATACACATGCAACACCAGTCCTAGCCAAAATCTAAAATCACACATACACAAACAATACAAAGAATACATAAAAAGAAATAATCATAAATTGGATTTGTTATTTCAAGAAAACTAAACTGCATGGGACACATAGCAAACTGGGACAGCTACAGCCAATAGTGTCATCAAGGGCGGACACAGGTAAACATCACTGTAACATGATAGTGGAAAGAATAATGCAGTGAATGATCCAATATATGCAAACGAGATAAAGTATCCACCCTTGACCATGCCAATAAAGTGAACCATGCTACCCTTTTAGACAGCTATGGACCTCAACAGCACGTAATTGGACCAAGCACAATAAAAACAGATCACCACAGCTCATTTCATGTCGAGATTGCAACTAAAGGCAGACTCAGTTTCCAAATTCACAACAAAAAACAAACATACTCTGAACCAAGTAAACATATACCTCACCCACATATCCATACAACCTGACCCAATGAGCAATTAATCAACAGGGGGGAGCGGTTAAGTCTTACGGGAGTTCGCCATGGAGATCTCACTAACTTCATTGGGATCCAGCCACACTTTTCCTTTGCCACACTTGAGGACACTCGCGGCAAGGCGCTTTTGCAGCTTCAGCGACACCATCTTCGGCTACTGTGTTCCTGAATAGCAGGAAGTCAACCCCAACCACTGCAACTATCAGATTGTAATGATACCAGCAAGCACAATGTAAGTGACAAGAGAAAAACATAAGATTGTGTAAATAACTAGGTACATGGCAACAAGATTGAGTAAAAAGAGATATTGCAACACCAAAAGGGCAAGTAATCATGTAAATAACCAGGTACAGGGCAACAAAATCGAATAAAATAAAGTTCTACCAAAAGCAGGCAAGCAAACCAAACAATCAAGGTGATTGTCTTTCTACTGCAGGTGATGAACCGACCATAGAGCTACTGCTAATATAGTAGGACTTGCTTTGCTTCATGCTGTTGTGTAGTTGCTCCAACTGTTAAATATCTCAGGTAGAGCTACAACCTACAGGGGGTTGATTGATATAGCAGGAAGATCAACCTCAGGGTACATATACATCGTAGTTTTATCAACAAAGTTCATAAATTGTCAAGAAAATCAATTTCACTGCATAAAATACTTGTGACTTTGAGAGCACAAGAACTTTCAGAGATGGTAACCACCCAAATTTTTTATACTGTTAAAAGAACATAGTTTTTTATGTGAGCTAACCCAGACTAATTAATTTATGACTTATGATGATACCAACATACAGAGTACCAAGTTACTTTCATGGTTGGTTCACCTGTTCTGAACATCTCTAATATTGCAAATAAATTGCATGTCATTTTATCATGTACTAGCACCTTATTACCAGCATAAGAAACTTATTAGAGATCTGCCTTCTTTCCAGTATGTCATACAAAGAATCGGATGATAAAATAAGCAGCTTGTAGCTCCACCAACAGGTGACAGCTATAAATGAAAATAAAACCGGAGAGCCTAGAAAGCTAGTTACTCATAGAAGCACACTTTCAGCTAAGTCGCATGATTTTTCAATGCGCCAACTGACAGTAAACAGCCGATAGGTCCCCTTTTTTTCCTATCGGTTGGACAAGAAAACGCAGTACTAACTCACTGAGTGCACATACCGCTACATAATCATAGATCTAATCAGAGTGCTTTTACTGTGGCGATGGATACCCTGTAAAAATCCGAGAAATACCAAACACGGGCGGGTAGCAACGTGTGGGGATATATCTAATCGGAGTGATTTTCTTGAAAGACTAATCAGAGTACTAGCAGCAAGCCTAGAAATTGCAGAGCTGCCCAAGGCCTGAGCCCTGAGCACATGGGATGCGATGCCGTCACTGGATCCACACAAAAGAAAGCAAAATGGCTAGCATCAAGGTGAGGCAACATTCTCGTTTGGGCTGACACACCAAGCTTGAACAAGATGAGAGGCGTAAATCGATAACCTTGAGCGGTGCGCTCCAAGACCCACAAGAAACGATAGAGATGCGTATGAAACCCTAACGGATCCAGAAACGGGAGAGGAGATGCGTTTGGGGGCGAGCTCACCTGCGGATGGGGAAGGTTCTGGTACCGCGCGGCTGTCCGGGGCGAGCGATGGCGACACCGGAGAGGGTCAGCACCTCAGCGGGTGTGGGGGCGGCGGAGGACAAGCGAGGCGGCGGCGGTGGCTTATACGTGCCCCAAAATGGCCAGGGGGATTAGGGTTTTCGGCTCTAAAGCGGACCGGGCCCCCGTTCATTCCTATTGGGCCATGGCCCATTTGCAAAGGCCACAGAAGTATCTCATCTCCCTCTCTTTCTCAAAAAAAAAAAAAAAAAAAAAAAAATCTCATCTCCCTTTCGCCACTCTTACGCTCATCGCTTCCGGGCCCGACCTCACGGCAGGATGAGCCAGAGGGACCCACACGTCAGTCACATACAGTATGCACTTCCTCTTTTCGGATATAGAATGCAACCTACATCGACAAACCAAGCTCACTAGAGTAGTTCACCTCTTCCTTTGTGTGAGTACCTTTAACCCTTCTATATGTACGATCTTTTGAAGAGTCATGAAAGGTAATGCTTCGCGGCAGACGATCAGTCTGCATAACTCGATGAGAGAAGCTAACGATATAGATAGATAACGTAATCCATTGAGACCATCAAAAAACTTGCAAGCAGAGATTAGACGTACCATAGGCCTACCCCAATGGTTGAGTCCCCTAGTGCAACTGGGGGCAGTGAATGGACATGCCTGATCACTGTAATCACGTCCCTCCCAAATCCAAACTCAGCGCCCAAACTTTGTGCTCTTGTTCTCATGTACATGACTAGGAATAGGAACCCTCCAAAACCAAACGTTAGGCACGTTATCTAAACCAGTATACTAGCCATCTGAAGCCACATGTATATCTAAAAGTTTTAATTCGATAAAACATTGACAACATATATATTGAGCATCTCAAAAGAGTCATTTCAATCAAAGTGTAGAAGTTTTGATCAAGTTCCATAGAAGTGCAAAACTTTCTGCAACTATAAGTATGTGAGAAACTCCAACTCAAACGGAAACCCAATGAAGTGTGTGCTACAGTGTTTTCCATGTTTTGTAAGCCTTCATATGGCCTCATGCCACATTGCAGTCTCTGTGCATCATCGTCACCACGAACCATGACTCAAAACCTTGGTTGGGTTTATAAACCTTGTTTTTTATGACCAATTTAATTAATAAACCTTGTTAACCACCTAATCATTTTTTCCTCCATCATTAATAGACCAAAGCCCACATATATCTAGATGCTACTCCCTCCGTCTTAAATTATAGTTTATTTGACTTTTTCAACCTCAAGTTTGATAACTCCTCTTACTTAAAAAATGTGGGCAAACGTAGTTAAATTTAGGTAATTTGAACTTTTGTTAATACTAGCAAATTTGCCCGTACGTTGCAACAGGAGAAAAATATCAAATTTCAACTAAAAACAATGGCAAAAATAATACATATCTATTATTTTATACTATTTTTTATAAAACTCCAAATCTATATTCTATTTATAATGACGAGTATAAGTTATTGTTGGCAGCAGTGTAATGATGTTCTATCGAGCCTATGTTAGGATCTTTATATATCTTTGCCTCGTTGACATAGTGATTTGTCCTCAAATTTTCCTATATTTTCGTTTTGTCTATGATCTCTTTTGTTCCGATTATTATTGATATATATGCCATGGATGGAGCCCCAGCGCCAGCCAGCCACCGCCAACAATGGGTCTCCAAGATCGGGAGCCTGGAGTGTTGCCGCCGTTTGTGACAGAGCAAATCTTAAGCCCGCCATCGACGCCGCCTCAGCCTCCTGCGCTCCGTCCGTCGCTGCTCCTTCGGGCTAGACGAGCTACGGCGCCGTCGCTTCCGGCCATGGCAACTCAATGAAGAGTTTGTAATTCCTTGATTTGAACACAAGTTGGTGGCTAGCTGCCTAGCTGGCTCCTATATGATAGCACCTCAGTCACCACCATCCGCTGTAGGTGACCATCGCTCGTGGCACGGCGGTTTCTTCTCCGCGCCATCAGCTGCCTCGCTGGATCCTGTATGGCAGCAACTCCGCCGCTGCCATCCCGTAGGTGACCTGGCCCGCGGCACGACGGTTCTTTCTCCACGCTCTCCGTACGGTGGTCCGCGTTCGACGGCTCCGACCGGTGGTTCTGCCTGCGCGCCAGGCGGTCTACGCCTCCACCATCGGCCTCGCCTCTGTTCTTCCTTGCTTCGAGCTTCGAGCTCTAGCAAACTTGCCCACGCGTTGCTATGGGTTATAAAATCCATAATATACCTTAGGCTTAAATTGGATATTTTAATTTTTTTCACAGAAATTACTTGCTTTTACTATATAATATCTAGTCAAAATCGATACATAACAGTAGAGAGGCAAAATACTCGTGCCGCTAAGAATTTTGTCCACATCTATTGCAAAGGGTTTCATCATTTTAAAAAAATAATAAAAACCTTTTCAAATCTTTTTGCATTAGGAACCTAAACTATTTCCAAACGCATTCAGGCTTTTTTATCATATTCAAAATAATTCATGTTTATGCCAATTCTTATGTTCTAGATCAAGTATGGCCCTAACACTGAGTCTCTTCTGGTCCTGCTAGTTTATATTACTAACTTTTGATAACCATTTAAAAATTTTCAAACTGTCTTTGGAGTAGACTATCCATGGGGCTATGCCCTTAGGCTTTTTAAGATTCTAGTTTCAAACATAGTTACGTCGAAAGAAATTTTAAAAAATAAACTATAAATTTTGGATTTGATATTGATTTTATATGGATTTTATAAGTTTTATTTATTTTATTCTTTTTTCTGAAAAAATCACGAAGCTAACAAAACACTTTGTATTGGCATCTATGAAGTTCTTGTAAATTTTGACATCAACTTTTATATATCATTTTTTCAGCTGACCTCTCCACTTTTTCCTATTCTTGCCATCAGCTCAGACGACAAACTTAGTCACGTACTCATTGCACGGTCGGGATGGCCCGTTAGGACTAACTTCGGCACCGCTGTGATCCGCGTCACTCTCGTCCACTACCTCCATTGTCACAGCGTTTGAGCATGGCAGAGTTCGTCAGCCAAGACTTCAGGGCAGTCCATGCCGTGTGGGAACAAGGCACTGCAGCCCGGAACCTGAATAGTCTAATGAGGCATCAGCCGTCCCAGCGGCAAACTCTACAGAGGTGCGCTCGGACGCAAAACTGAGGCAATTTTACTATATCAACTTTTCACATAGAACCCTTTACTTTTTTCTATTCTTGGCAAAGCTACTCGCTGAATTAGATGATAAGCTTACTCATATACTGTTCAAACGGCTTATAACATTGCGTTTTTTTATACAAGGACAATTTCCCATTTCCGTTATCACTAACGGAAATACATTATTTAAAGTTTTGACACAAGCGGAGCATAAAAACAGTACAAGTTGTTTTATGTGTAGTGAAATTATTATTGTTATTATTGATTTAGGGTATTTAGCAAAATAGCCATCGCACCTTTTTTCTATTTCATTATTTTCCATTAATTTCCTTATTTTTTTATTTCTTTTTTCTTCTGTACGGACTAGAGGCCCCGCTTTTTCTACTTTCCTTTCCCGTACGGACAGGAAGGCTACGGGAAGGCTCCGAATATTTTTTTTCCTTATACGGACGGACTTACGCGCGGACTTCTTTTTTTACGGAAAGGGCTGGGCGACGGGGTTAACTGACGGACAGAATCTGGCAGGTGGACAGAAAATTTGCGAGAAATTTTGGTGATTTATTATTAAGTAAAGAAATAAGTTATAAAAAAGATATTTTGTATAAATTTTTAATAAACCATAAAAACCAGATACACGTGTCATTTGTGTGGTACTGTATTATATTAGACGGTCTGAGATGCAGGATATCTGATTTTGTTACCTGGACAGAGAGAAAAAAAAAGACGATATCACTAGGTGAAAGAGATCATTTTTTCCTTCTTTGAGGGGAGAAAGAGATCGACTTTTGCCTTTACTTACCATACTTCATTTTGGCCCAGCCCATAACTGCACAGAGGCCCAATCCATACTTCCACGAAACCCTAGCACCTCCTGTATAATTTCTCTCTCGTGCCTCTTCGCCTCTTTCTCGAGCCCTCACGCGCCGCCGCCGCCGCCACCGCTGCCGCTGCCGCTGCTACCGCCGCGCACCTCGCTTGCTTTCCCGTCGCCAGGATGGTACGTCGCTTCGCCTCTTCCTCCCATTCTTCCTGTGATGACAAGGATTCCACCTTCTGTTTGTCGCACGGCCGATGCCTAGTTCTGTCTGTCCGCTTGTTATGATGTGTTGCGCGAGATCTAGCGTTCGACTTCGTAGTCCAGCTCCAGTTGGATATGTATTTGGCTAGGCTCCATAGTTTAGCTCTCGGGATAGGAACAAGTCCAGCAATCATACTTTGGATCAGTAGTTGTGTTTTCATGTAAGTTGGAGGATCTAACACTTGAAGTCTGGAATAGCTCGTGCTTAAAGTGCAATTTAGTGCTAGCCTGTTGCATAGTTTTGCTGGGCGCTAGGCGAAATCTAGACGACGACCCTTAGCCTACCGACTAGTCGAGACTAGGCGAGCCTAGGCGACGCTAGGCGTTTTGCTAGGCAATGGCTAATACATGTATGTATACATTTTTCTAGCAGAATACATGTATATTTATTTAAAAGAAAAGAAAAAAATAGAAGAGAAGTGGTCATGGAACGAGGAGAAAGAGAAAAAAGGCCCATTTAACGGCCCAACTCACCCACCACGGCCCAACTCCTCTTATCCTCTCCCCTGCTCCTCTCTCTCCCTCCCGAACGCTGCTCTGCCCCCGTTCGCCCGCGCCACCGCTCTCCTTCGTCGCGCGCTCGCTCTGCACCCGCTCGTCTGCGCCACCGCTCCCCATGCCGCCTGCCTCCGTGCCCCCAGCCCGTTTCCGTGCCGCCGACGCGCCGTCTTCCGCCGCAGAGGCACTGCGCCCGCCTAGGGGTCCGCCTACCCCCATAGGCGAGGCGGACACCCTCCGACTAGCGCCTAGTCACGCCTAGGCGGAGCTGAATCATCGATTTTCAAAACAGTGGCCTGTTGGTAGGATCATGCCAATGCTCACGCAGGTAGTTAGGCTCTGCAATTTGGAGCGGCACACTGCCTTTTGTGCAGTTTAGGTTTGGAAAAAGTTCCTAATCACTGTTGATTTTGCATTGTCGGAACTTTCGAATATTTGTTTGTTTACTTATATTGTCATGAATCTGGATGTGTCAGTTTAGCATCACCAACCTAGATGCTTGGAATATTTTATTTGGTAGATAGATTATGAAGTTTGACCAATCGAACACAATGATACATTTTATGAGTTCTCTGAGGTGTGATATGTGTGGGTTTTCATCCTGAGTGCCTGTGCATGTTCCAGCAGATTGGAAACATACATTGTTAGTTTAGTATAATAATAATGGGCAACTGATTTCTCATACAAAACTGGGTGAAAAATAAGCATTTTTCATAAACCCACTTTGGTCACCTGACACCTTTGCTGTGTAATCTGAAGCCACTCTCTTGTTGATAACCTACCTGTGTGAAATCTTTTATATTGATACGAACATTACGCACCATATTGGATTGAACAATTTTAGTGAGCAGCTGTGTAATTTATTTTGTTTTAATGTCTATGCAGACGAAGCGCACCAAGAAGGCTGGAATTGTTGGCAAATACGGTAATTGCTCAAAACTTATGACACATTTTACAGTTTGTGTGTCTGGGATATGAAGTTAACCTTGCAAATTATAATGTTATAGGAACCAGGTATGGTGCTAGCTTGCGTAAGCAAATCAAGAAGATGGAGGTATCTCAGCATTCCAAGTACTTCTGCGAGTTCTGTGGGAAGGTAGATCTTCTGTT
The DNA here is from genome assembly GCA_023333625.1 of Bothriochloa decipiens. Taxonomy (NCBI): domain Eukaryota; kingdom Viridiplantae; phylum Streptophyta; class Magnoliopsida; order Poales; family Poaceae; genus Bothriochloa; species Bothriochloa decipiens. Next base: position 970,904 of record CM041645.1, on the reverse strand, counting down.
AGTTAGGCTGGTTCTGCATCTGATTTAACTATTTTTTTGATCTGTTACACTGCAAGCTGTCTTTATGTACTCGCTATCACCACAACTAGACTGGCTGCAGACTGATTTTGAGCACATGAAAGCAACTGGTCTTAAATATATTTGTTTGTTTATTCTCATATCTGAATGGTTTATAAGATGTTCAGGCATGTTGAGCAATTTATTTCTGACATGTGTCCCTCTTTTGCTGTGTTGTCTTTCCAGTTTGCTGTGAAGAGGAAAGCAGTTGGAATTTGGGGATGCAAGGATTGTGGGAAGGTCAAGGCTGGCGGTGCTTACACCATGAAGTAATTCTTTGCTCAACATCTTTTGTTCCGAACCACAATTTGTTAAGCATGTCTAAATTTTGTTTTATGTATTTGCAGCACTGCTAGTGCAGTCACTGTCAGGAGCACGATCCGTCGCTTGAGGGAGCAGACTGAAGCATGATGATATAGCTCGTTATATTTGGGGTTCTCTAGTTGATCTTGTCAGGCATGCTAGGGTTCTCTAGTTGCTCTTGTCAGGAATGTTGGGGTTCTGTAGCGGAATCACTGTACTGGCTGTTTGGCCTAGATATTGCTCCAGTATTTTGGTTTATGCTCTAGGATCTCTAAAGGTTGGGTGCAAAGATTTGTACTTGGTTACTGTTATGAATTTAACAGGTGATATTTGATCCTTTGCCTGTCTTAATTGCTTCAGATTTGGTTCTGGTTTCTACTCTTTTGGCTGCGTCAATGGTTTGCTATTCTTGTTGAAGTTCTACTGATAATGCTGCGTCTTCTCATAATAGAAGAGTTCTTTATTGGTCCGGTGGTTGAGTCTGGTTTTAGATAACAATGTATTAGGCAGCTTATCAATGCAGAATGCACCGGAGCAAGTGCAATCGAACCATTTCGACCCTCTACGCCTTCAGGAACTCCTTTTTCCGATTTACTAGTGAAGAGTCTCGAGTTAAAATGTTAAATGCTAGGAGTGGAGTTGTTCCATCTTGTTTGGTTGTAGCCCTGGGATGTAGTTTTGGAGTGCTGTTAGATTTATTTTATTTTACGAGGAAATAACAATTTCTGCATAGACGATCGCTTGACAGAGATACACATCTTGTTGAAACAAAGACTACTGGGTGAGTGACTGAATGTCTCCATGATACACATCTTGTTGAAACAAAGACTATTGACTGAGTGACTGAATATCCCCATGACAGAGATACAGAATTACAGATCTTGCTGCTGGGTCTGGGGTCCCTGATTTTGTCTGGAGATCATACAATTGTTGGTGCTGTTGATAGCAATTACAGAGCTGTTATTTCTCAGCTATGTTTTTATCAATCCTATTTAGTTGATTCAGGACACAGCCCATTTCAGTTGGCTTCAGTTAGCCAATATATGCAGATAGTACCATCTGATCATACAGGACTCCCACTCCAAAGAAAACACCGAAAGCAATTGCAAAGATGACCTTGCTGGCACACAATTTTGTATAGACAACAGACACTGGACCTGTCTCTGATGGACTGCAGTGGCGACCCAGCATTGTACCACACAGCTTCGGGTTTCCATCAAAGCTAGAATTTGAAAACGTACTAAGCTGACCTGTGGTTGGGACAGGTCCTTCTAGGTCATTGAAAGAAACATTGAATTTGGATAGGAAGTGTAGATTGTTCAGCGTGGCTGGGATTGCACCTGTTAGATGGTTGCTTGACAAGTCGAGCACCAGCAAGTTTGTGAGATCGCAGATCGATTTTGGGATATTTCCTTGTAATCTGTTGAAGCTGAAATTAAGTGAGAGGAGCTCTTTCAAGAGGCCGATATCTGGAGGGATTAGGCTAACAAAGTCATTGTTTGCTAGGTTGAGCACTTTTGGAAAAGCATCGGCCATGCGGTACTGAAATGCTGTATCTACATATATTGGTAGCTCAAAGACTCTTGGATCCAAATGTGCTTTGATCTTCTCTGATCTCATCATTGGCATCTCTGTTAAAGCTGTAGGAATTTCCCCAGTAAGACTGTTGTTCGCTAAGTCTAGATAGAACAGGAAGTTTAGGCTGCTGATCCAGTCAGGTATGGGTCCAGTTAGTTGATTGTTATTTAACATTAACATCTCCAAATTTGTGAGCTTGGATAACCACCGAGGTATTTTCCCCAACAAGGAGCACCCACCTAAGGAAAGAACCTGAAGATCATCGAAACCGTCAATGCTGTCATTATCTGGCATGGTCTCATGCATGAAGGTGGATCCAATCAGAAGAGTCGTCAGTTTTTTGTTGCTCTTAAGGATCTGAAAGGCGTTTGTGATGTTTGTAAAATTGTTCTGACCAAGGGATAGGAAGGTGAGGGACTTCAGATCACCTATCCTTGGTGAAAGCTGCCCATTTAAGTTGTTGCCAGATAGCCTCAACGCAGTCAAATTTCTGCAAGAGTATATGCTTTCCGGAACTGCGCCAGCGAAGTTGTTGTGCAGAAGGTCTAAAGTTCTGAGATTGTGCAGGGTAGAGAAATTGACCTTTCCAAGCTCTCCACTGAAGCTGTTGCCCTTGAGGTTGATGGTTATGAGATCTGTGCAGTTGCTCAGGGTTGATGGCAACTCCCCAGACATGCTGTTGTAGTCCAAATGGAGTTCCTGCAATCTCTTGAGCTGACCTATGGAGCCTGGGATCTTTCCCCTCAATTTGTTTGCTCCAAGATTAAGGATGATCAAATTTAGCAGTTTGGCTATATGTGTGCCATCAAGTATTCCTTGTAAACCACTGCTAGGAATGGAGAGGCACTCCAGCGAGGTAGCATTGAAGAGCTCAACAGGGAGGTTTCCACTGAGGTCATTGTGGCCAGCCTTGAGCACTCTTAGCATGGAACAAATACCAAGACCAGGGGGTATGCTTTCCCTAAACTGGTTGTAACTGAGATCAAGAAACATCAAGGACGGCGAGTGTTTGCAGAAATGAGTTGGCATCTGTCCAGTAAAGCTGTTGTTACTGGCATTAAGCACAACCAGGCTCTCCATCGCCTCCCACATAGTGTATGGAAACTGTCCTGTAAACAGGTTGCTTGAGATGTTCAGTACCTGCATTGGCAGCTCAGAAACTGACGAGCTCATGCTCAGCTCTTGTAGGTTCCCGGTGAGGCAGTTGAAGCTGACATCAAGTACAGTGAGGCTGCTGTGATACACCAATTCCTGCGGCAGGTAACCAGACAACGAGTTGTGTGAGAGATTGAGTCGCTGAAGGCCGGTGAGGTTGCCAAGGGTCGCTGAGATGTGGCCCTGAAGGTTTCTGGAAGCCAGAAAGACATCGATGACTGCGCCATCTGAATGGCAAGTGATCCCTTCCCATTTGCAGCAGTTCAGAGCGTCCTGCCATGAACCGGCGAGGCCACCGTTCTGGGAGAGCTCAGCGACGAACTGGAGCAAGGAGCTCTTCTCTTGCTCGGTGCATGAGGTGGCAAGAGAGGCCATGGAGAGAACCATCACCAGGACAAAAGTAAACGGGAGCATGGCTAACATCCTGCTGCTGGTGTTGTTGTAAGAAGAATGCCGTATTGGCTTCATGGTTTCCCTGACGTGGTGAACTGTTTGAACTTAGTAGCAGAGAACTGTAACACACTAGATTTTTTTTAAATTTTCAAAATGGCAAAATAAATTTATGGTGATTAAATAATTAGGTAAAATAAATATTTTTATGAAAATGAGGTTGAATTATGGTAGAAACATGCTTGAGCATTCATGCTGGTGCATATTTACTTGTGTGGTGTTTGAATTTGAATTAGAATTCAAAATATATTTGAATTTGCATTTGAAAAGGTTTCAAATAAATCAAAACTCATTTTTTTTCCGCCTCCTCCTTTCCTGCTTTCTGGCCCAACGGCCTGTTGCGCGGCCCGCTCTCCTTTCTCCTTGGCCGGCCCAACCGCAACCGCGGGCGCCATCGCCTCCATCATGGGCCGTCAGGCCAGGCCCAGCCGTCGCTCCGCGCATCCGCCTCCCCTCTCGCTGTCGCCGACAGGTGGAGCCCGCATCGTTGTCGTCCATCTCCGACTCGGCCCCGACCCGGACGCCGAGATCGACCCGCGCCGCCACGCCACGCCGGGTCGCACCCTTACCCTCCAGGCTATATAAGCCTTAAATCCGCGCCGCAATCTTTCCCTCCGTACCCTAGCCAGCGCCGCCTCGCTTCGCTTGAGCCGCCGCGACACCGGAACCCTAGCCGCCATTGCCGCCGCCGTCGAAGCTTGCAATTCGCCGTCGCCGTTGCTGCTCCGTCGTCATAAGCCGAAGGGCAAGCTTCCTCTTGACCTCGTGAGCACGCCTGAGCTCTGAATTTTGATCTTTGATGCTCATCTCGTGCTGAATTTCATGCGCAGGAAGCCACCGTCCGCCGTCGCCCGCCATTAGCTCACCGTCGGACATCTCAAGCTTCATCTTCCCCTCTGGTATGCTCGCCTTGATCTCCTGAGTCGATTAGCTTCGCTTCCGAGTAGTTTGGTAGGCCGTAGTGCTCGGCGTATGAACGCCGGCGTGCTCGTCTCCGCCGATGTCGGCCACCGACTGTCGTTATCCTCCTCGAGTCCCCATCTTCAGGTCAGATGAGATCGCACGAAGCTCCTGAGTCGTTTGGTCCAAGTTTCGTGTCGAACCGAGGTCTGTAGCTCGAGTTCCATCTACGCCGGCGAGGTTTCTCGTCGCTGGCGATGTCCGCCGCCGTGTCGGCCGTCGTCTCCGGCGAGGCCGCTCGCCTCGATCGATCTGCACTGTCGGTTTTGGATTGGACGGCCAGAATCAGCCCGTAACCCTTTGCGTGGCGGTTTTGCAAAAAACCCCATGGAGTTCTGTGTAATCTGTTAAGAACCCTTGGAGGTTTTGACAGAATACGTTTTCTCTACTGGAAAACGTAATTTCTGTTTAACAGATCCATAATACGCTTTGTCCACTGAAAAGCGTATTTTCCTTGTAACAGTTTACAGAATACGTTTTCTTCTCTGAAAAATGTATTTTTTCCTTTTCAGTTTCAGAATATGCTTTTATCTATTTACAGTTTTGCCACTATGTTCAAAGGCTTATATCTTTCACGTTTTAACTCCGATTTGGTCTGTTCAAATTCTGTTAGATTCATAATTTCATAATCTACGCAGTGGTGCTACTGTTGAAGTATTTTGGAAAATTTGTATTTTTAGTCTATATTTAAAGTATTTATTTATCTATAGGAAATCTTTAAAAATTCATATCTTTGTCGTTATAACTCCGTTTTCGGTGAACTTGACGTCTGTGTGATTGTAGAAGTGAGTAGAATAGTTTTATAAACTTTTTATTCTGTTTTGATGAGATTGATGTATTGTTTCTCTAATAATTCCTTGTTGCTTCGTGTATTATGCTCGAATGGATTGTCTGGTGTTGATTGTTAATGTCGAGTTTAGACAGTGAGGTTTTTGCTGAGCAAAGCTACTTTGAGGATCAGCAGGATCAACAGGACTTTGTCAATCAAGGCAAGTATAGCATGGATCATCCTTATTACCTATTCACTATAAATAACAATTCATTTGCATGTGTCTTTGATGACCTAGAGATTATAACTAGCTTTGATATCCTGATTCCTTGAACCTTTTGGATTGCATTGGGTAGTTATGATGCTAGTGCTTTAATAGTCATGATATTATAACTTGATGTGTGTTATGCTATCAACGAAAACGATGACTTTTAACAAACATGGACTCTTGTCTGTAAGTGATTTATCATGGAGAATCCGTACAGCTGTGAGGGCTATATGGCTTTGCCTCTAGTCACTTGTAGGCCCTTTTCTAGCTGGTTAGTGGTCTGGAAGTTGGGGTATAGGACTGTCTCTGTCCTTATGAGTATAGCCGGGAAGGATTGTGTCATATTGGAAGGGGGTTTCTACACACAACGTATTTTCGTATCTCTGATTGGTTAGGAGAACCTATAGGAGGCTTTATATGTTTTGTGGTGGTTTGGAAGTTATAAGTCCACTCAGTTGCAAAACATGACTCACAGTGAAAGTGTACACCTCTGATCAGAGTTTAGATCAATATATTGTCTGTGCCCTTCGGTTAGGGCGGCCTTGACACATTTATAAAAGATAATGGTTCTCAAATTGTTAATGTGTGCATCTTAATGTTGTTATTGCTACACACTGGTTAATGTTATTTTGATCATGAGTATATGGGAATTATCACTACCTTGATGCTATGCTTCAATATGATTAACTTATCAAAGCTAAATACAGTTAAACAGTGTCAGCTTATTTGAGCCTATTAACCCATGTTATGCTTGTTGAGTACGGTTGTGTACTTACGCTTGCTTTACTTTCAATTTTGGAAAATCCCGGATGGGTAACAGATGAAGGTTGGAGTGAGAGCTATCGCGATGAGTACTAGGCTTGGTGTTCACCAGTTGACGTGTCCCTGTGTGGAGCTTCCGCAATAAAGATATCTTAGTTATTTGTTGTTTATGTGCAATACTCTGTAATAAATATTGGTACGCTATGTAATATACAGGGTGATGATACTCTTTGTAATTTGTCATCCTATATGTGCGACTGTTCCTGGGGCGCATATAAGGTTATTTATGCATTCTACTTTTATCCTTAAAAGTGGAGTGTGACAAGTTGGTATCAGAGCCGTGTTGACTGTAGGACGCAAGCCTAGATAGAATGGTCATTCTTAGTCTCCTTTGCTTCACTAGTTCATGCTTCTTAACTTTAACCTTGTTATTTTTTCAATTTTTATGCTCTTATACTTACTCTATTGAGAAAATCTTAACCCACTCTAACTCATGTCTAAATCTTATAGATGCCTCCTTATACTCGCCGCATGACTGCTGCTGCGTATCGTGATCTGTTCAACCACCTGAAGTCTAGGAAAGCTGTTCCGCCATCACCAACCTGGGTGCCTACAACACCTCAAGATGAAAAAGAAGAACCAATGGAGGCTTCTGAAGAAGGAGAGGAGAAAGTAGCTCAAGATGGTGGTCAATCCTCACCGCCATCTGCTGGTGGTTCTACTGGAGGAGGTGGACCGCACGCTCCTATGGGATGGACCGTGAAGATCTCTCGCATACCGGAGTGCCACACCAGATCGCATATACGACTAATGAAGCTTCTTCGTGACTATTATGCTGATTGGGACCCCGCTGTGCAGTACATTTGTTTTTAACACATCCATCCGTTGGAAGGTACTTACAAGGAGAAAAATGTGGCTATATGTTCCCCAGGAGGAATGCAGAACTCTTACAACATAGAGATGATTTATGAGCATCTTGGTCCTAGCCCAACTCAAGAGGATGGCATTGAGGGCGCTGCTTTTACAGCCTGGATTGCTCTCCGTGGCCATCGCTTTAGGAATATGCGAGATGATGAGTTTCGCTATTTGCCTCGCGCTGACCACAGAATGGAGGATGGATGGGGTATGATGAATCCTCAAGATTTGCCACCTGAGTCACGAGAATTGGCACACTTTGCGTGTGACATGATGCTCAAGCATCAGCGTATGGTAAGCACGGTGGAGCAGCTGGAGCAGAAGCTTAAGGAGAAGCAAGAAGAAATTGATAGGCTCAGAACCATGACTGGACAACCAAAGATTTATGGATGGCTGGACCATGAGCTTCGACCTTAACTTGAAAATCCTTATGTAATAGGCACGTTATTAGTATCGTGAGTCAAGATAGTCGTGTCATTCTAGTGTGTGTGAACCTTGAGTGCTTGATGAAATATGATTATGTAATATGAATGATTTGGATTTTTGTGTGAGTGCTGGAGCTTTGTGGGCATGTCTGCAAGTTCCTTAGTTAAGTATATTAAGGATAAAATTTGAATAAATTAAGTTTGGGTTGGTTTATCCTGTCTTCATCCTTGCTGTTTTCTGAGCAACCTATGATATTTTGGTTATATCTCAAAATTAGTTTATCCAATGAGTATGAGATTTTTCTGGGTGAAATTAAACTTCTTTATCTAACAGTTTCCATAAGAATTATGTCGATATCAGTTCTGAGTTGGAAGTTATGCCTATCGCAATCTGATGTTCAGTGCTGTCTGGAATTTTTGAATAGTTTCTGTTGTTTGATTAATTCGATGGCTTAGATAACAGAATCTGGAAATATGATCTGAATAGAAGTTGTAGAGAATTTCTTAACCTTTCTAACCATGTATAGAACGTCTCCTTTTGATACCTGGATCTTGAGATATGACTATTTTTCTATACTACTAAAATTAAAGCTCGGCCAGAAATTTTCAGTTTTGCAATCCTTATTTTTATATAAGTGATTTGTATTCTGAATCTCTCTAAGCTTTGATTTTTGGATTGGAATACAGATGGCTTCTTGGGGTGGAAGAGGTAACCGTGCTAGAGGCCGTGGTGCTGGACATGTTACCAGTGAGGAAATGAGAGAGGCACAAATGCAGCTGATGTAGACTATGACCCAGTTTGTGCAGACCATGCAAGCTGGAGGGTTACCACATGCTCAACCACCAAGGGATAAACGTAGGGACTTTATGCAAGGACATCCCCCTGTGTTTATCCATACCACTAACCCTCTGGATGCTAAAGATTGGTTGCGTGCTGTGGAGAAGCAATTGAATCTTATACAGTGCAATGATGTTGAGAAAGTGTTGTATGCTTCGGGGCAACTCCAAGGAGCTGCTCAGACCTGGTGGGAGTCATACCAAGCTGCACGTCCAAACAATGCTCCTGCTATTACCTGGGAGTGGTTCAAAAAGGATTTCTTGGCTCGCCGCGTTCCTGAAGGGTTAAAGGAACAGAAGACAGAAGAGTTCAGGAATCTCAAGATGGGCTCTATGACTATGAGTGAGTATCATGCTAAGTTTGAGGAGTTGGCTCACTACGCTCCCCATGAAGTTATAAGGGACGTTGATAAGCGGCGTCATTTCCTGAACGGCATATACTATGAGCTTAGGTTGCAACTGAAGGGCAACAAGTACGACACCTTTGAAGAATTGGTGAATAGTTCTATTGTGCTGGATAATGAACACCTGGCACAGGACAAGAAGAGGAAGATGAACGGACAGGGCTTTGGAAACAATTCTCATTTCTGCTCTAACTTTCATCAAGGTTTCCAGCAGAGGTTCCAAGGACCAGTCAGCCAGAGATACCAGGGTCAGCATGCTTAGCGCAAGAATGGGAATTACCAGCAGCAAGGAAATCAACGGCCGTCGCAACAATTTGGAAATCAAACTCCATGCCTTACTGTGCCCAACAACATGCCTCTTAAGGGTAGTCCCAATATTCCTCAGTTGTGTTATCATTGTGGTGAGCCTGGACACTATGCTAATCGCTGCCCCCGGAAATCAAACCAACACACACCTCATTAGCAGAATGGTAATCAGAAGTCCTATGTCAATCATGGAAGGGTGAATCATGTGTCCACTGAGATGGCTCAGGAAGCATCAGAAGTTATGCTGGGTACGTTCAACATCAACTCTATCTCTGCTACTGTACTTTTTGATTCTGGAGCTTCGCATTCCTTTGTCTCGTAAGCATTTGTTAGAAATCATAGCATACCAGTTGTAGCCATGAAGAACCAAATGGTAGTAAATTCATCGGGGGGTGCTATACCATCTTCTTACTACTGCCCCTTAGCTAAACTCCTCTTAAGGGGGGTAGACTTTTCAGCAAACCCTGTAGTGTTGAATGCATCTGGTATTGATTTAATTCTGGGATTGGATTGGATGGAAGCTCACCAAGCTGTGATAAAATGTAAAGAGAGGGTTGTGGATCTGACTACACCAAAAGGAGATAGAATCAGTGTTGATGTTAGAATGCAAGCGCCACCTACAGCTATCCTGAACCAGCTTGATGATAATGCAGATCCTCAGAATCAGGTGGTGGAGGAATTCTCGGATGTGTTCCCCAATGAATTGCCAGGTATGCCACCTGACCGTGATATTGAATTTATTATTGAGTTATTACCTGGCACTACACCCATAGCTAAGCGTCCATATAGAATGGGGGTTAATGGACTAGAAGAACTTAAGAAATAGTTAAAGGAATTAGAAGAAAAAGGTTTCATTCGTCCTAGTGCATCACCTTGGGTTCTCCTGTGATTTTTGTTGATAAGAAAGATGGAACTCAATGAATGTGCGTTGATTATCGTTCTCTCAATGATGTTACCATCAAGAACAAGTACCCTTTACCGAGGATTGATGACTTGTTTGATCAGTTAAGAGGTGCTTGTGTGTTCTCCAAGATTGATTTGCGCTCTGGTTATCATCAGTTGAAGATTCGGAATTCAGATATACCGAAGATGGCATTCACTACCAGATATGGGTTGTATGAGTATACAGTTATGTCTTTTGGGTTGGCCAATGCACCTGCCTACTTCATGTACCTGATGAACAAGGTGTTTATGGAGTATCTAGATAAGTTCATTGTGGTTTTCATTGATGATATCTTGGTATTCTCAAAGAACAAGGAAGAACATGCAGAACATTTGAGGCTAGTCCTGCAGAAGCTTAGAGAGCACAAACTTTATGCTAAGAAGAGCAAGTGTGAATTCTGGTTAGAGGAAGTCTCTTTCCTTGGCCATGTCGTTTCTAATGGTGGAATAGCGGTGGATCCAAGTAAGGTGAAAGATGTGCTAGATTAGAAGCCGCCTACAGATGTTAGCGAGATTCGCAGTTTTCTTGGATTGGCTGGTTATTATAGGAGATTCATTGAAGAATTCTCAAAGATTGCTAAGCCATTGACAACATTACTAGAGAAGAATGCCAAGTTTATGTGGTCCGATAAGTGTCAAGCTAGTTTTGAAGAATTCAAGAAGAGGTTGACAATGGCTCCAGTATTGGTGTTGCCCGACCTAAACAAGAAGTTCTCCATCTATTGTGATGCATCTATATTGGGATTGGGGTGTGTTCTTATGCAAGAAGGTAGAGTTGTTGCTTATGCTTCAAGGCAATTGAGGAAACATGAGCTTAATTATCCTACTCATGATCTAGAACTAGCAGCTGTGGTGCATGCTTTGAAGATTTGGCGACACTATCTGATTGGGCACAAGACTGATATTTTCACTGATCATAAGAGTTTGAAGTACATCTTTACCCAGTCTGACTTGAACATGAGACAACGTCGTTGGTTGGAACTATTGAATGATTATGATTTTGATATGTATTACCATCCTGGGAAGACAAATGTCGTGGCCGATGCACTTAGCAGAAAGAAGCACGTTAATGAGCTTCAGACGACACCTGAATCTGATCTGTTGTGTGCAGAGTTTGCTCAATTGAACCTTACTATTATTACTAATGCCATGGAGATAGAGGTGACACCAACCTTAGAAGAAGAGATTCGCAAGGGTCAGTTGGAAGACGAGGATCTAAAGTATATAGTGAAGAAGTTAGCAAAAAGAAAAGCACCAGGTTTCCACATTGATGAGGAAGGAACCTTATGGTATGGCAACCGGATATGTGTTCCAGAGGTCAAAGCGCTTCGTCAGACAATTCTGTGGGAGGCACATGAGTCAGCTTATTCTATCCATCCTAGAAGTACTAAGATGTATATGGATCTCAAGAAAAAGTACTGGTGGATTGGTTTGAAGAGGGACGTGGCAGAGTACGTCGCTTTATGTGATACTTGTCAACGTGTGAAAGCTGAACATCGGAGACCAGCTGGTCTATTGCAGCCAATGAAGATACCTGAATGGAAGTGGGAAGAGGTTGGTATGGACTTTATAACAGGTTTACCTCGTACTAAGAGAGGTTATGATTCTATCTGGGTAATAATTGATCGACTGACTAAGGTCGCTCATTTTTTGCCTGTGAAGACCACCTATACTGGACCTCAGTTGGCTACACTGTACTTGGAAAGGATCGTGTGTTTGCATGGTGTTCCAAAGAAGATCGTGTCTGATAGAGGTACTCAATTCACATCTCATTTTTGGGAAGCAGGGCATAGTTCTTTGGGAACAAAGTTGAACTTTAGTATAGCCTATCACCCACAGACTGATGGAAAAACTGAGAGGATTAATCAGATTTTGAAGGACATGCTGAGAGCTTGTGCATTACAACAATAGTTATCAACAGAGTCTCAAGATGGCACCATTTGAAGCTTTGTATGGGCGTAAGTGCAGGACGTCGTTGTTTTGGAACCAGACTGGGGAAAGTCAATTATTTAGGATAGATGTTCTGAGAACCGCAGAAGAACAGGTACGAGTGATTAGGGAGAACTTGAGGATAGCACAATCTCGTAAGAAGAGTTATGCAGATACCCGAAGAAGGGAATTGATATTCAAGGAAGGAGATTACGTGTACTTGAAGGTGTCTCCTATGAGAAGTGTGAAGTGGTTTAACCAGAAAGGGAAACTAGCACTAAGGTATGTTGGTCCTTTTAAAGTTTTAAAGAGACATGGTGAAGTGGCTTATCAGTTGGACTTGCCAAAGAGTTTAGCTGGTGTGCATGATGTATTCCATGTGTCACAACTTAAGAAGTGTTTGCGTGTACCTGAGAAGGAGCACTTACCTTTGGAGGAACTTACGGTTAAGGATGATCTTACGTATGAAGAGTTTCCAGTAAGAATCTTGGATACCACCGAAAAGGTTATCCGAAGCCGGGTTATCAAGATGTGCAAGGTGCAGTGGAATCGTTACTCTGAGGCTGAGGCAACTTAGGAAACAGAGGATGCATTAAAGGCAGCTTATCCGCAGTTGTTTGAGTAAGCAACATCCAATCTTGAGGACGAGATTCTCTTAAGGGGGGTAGAATTGTAACACCCTAGATTTTTTTTAAATTTTCAAAATGGCAAAATGAATTTATGGTGATTAAATAATTAGGCAAAATAAATGTTTGTATGAAAATGAGGTTGAATTATGGTAGAAACATGCTTGAGCATTCATGCTGGTGCATATTTACTTGTGTGGTGTTTGATTTTGAATTAGAATTTAAAATATATTTGAATTTGCATTTGAAAAGGTTTCAAATAAATCAAAACTCATTTTTTCCCTCCTCCTCCTTTCCTGCTTTCTGGCCCGACGGCCTATCGCACAACCCGCTCTCCTTTCTCCTTGGCCGGCCCAACAGCAACCGCGGGCGCCGTCGCCTCCATCATGGGCCGCCAGGCCAGGCCCAGCAAGCCGGCCATCGCTCCGCGCGTCCGTCTCCCCTCTCGCTGTCGTCGACAGGTGGAGCCCGCATTGTTGTCATCCATCTCCGACTCGGCCCTGATCCGGACGCCGAGACCGACCCGTGCCGCCACGCCACACCGGGTCGCACCCATACCCTCTAGGCTATATAAGCCTTAAATCCACGCCGTAATCTTTCCCTCCGTACCCTAGCCAGCGCCGCCTCGCTTCGCTCGAGCCGCCGCGACACCGAAACCCTAGCCGCCATTGCCACCGTCGCCGAAGCTTGCAATTCGCCGTCGCCGTCGCTGCTCCATCGTCATAAGCCAAAGGGCAAGCTTCCTCTTGACCTCGTGAGCACGCCTGAGCTCTGAATTTTGATCTTTGATGCTCATCTCGTGCTGAATTTCGTGCGCAGGAAGCCACTGTCCGCCGTCGCCCACCGTTAGCTCACCGCCGGCCATCTCAAGCTTCATCTTCCCCTCTGGTATGCTCGCCTTGATCTCCTGAGACTATTAGCTTCGCTTTCGAGTAGTTTGGTAGGCCGTAGTGCTCGGCGTATGAACGCCGGCGAGCTCGTCTCGGCCGATGTCGGCCACCGACCGTCGTTATCCTCCTTGGGTCCCCATCTTCAGGTCAGATGAGATCGCACGAAGCTCCTGAGTCGTTTGGTCCAAGTTTCGTGTCGAACCGAGGTCTGGAGCTCGAGTTCCATCTACGCCGGCGAGGTTTCTCGTCGCTGGCGATGTCCGCCGCCGTGTCGGCCGTCGTCTCCGGCGAGGCCGCTCGCCTCGATCGATCTTCACTGTCGGTTTTGGATTGGACGGCCAGAATCAGCCCGTAACCCTTTGCGTGGCGGTTTTGCGAAAAACCCCACGGAGTTCTGTGTAATCTGTTAAGAACCCTTGGAGGTTTTGACAGAATACGTTTTCTCTACTGGAAAACGTAATTTCTGTTTAACAGATCCATAATACGCTTTGTCCACTGGAAAGCGTATTTTCCTTGTAACAGTTTACAGAATACGTTTTCTTCTCTGGAAAACGTATTTTTTCCTTTTCAGTTTCAGAATATGCTTTTATCTATTTACAGTTTTGCCACTATGTTCAAAGGCTTATATCTTTCACGTTTTAACTCCGATTTGGTCTGTTCAAATTCTGTTAGATTCATAATTTCATAATCTACGCAGTGGTGCTACTGTTGAAGTATTTTAGAAACTTTGTATTTTTAGTCTATATTTAAAGTATTTATTTATCTATAGGAAATCTTTGAAAATTCATATCTTTGTCGTTATAACTCCGTTTTCGGTGAACTTGACATCTGTGTGATCGTAGAAGTGAGTAGAATAGTTTTATAAACTTTTTATTCTGTTTTGATGAGATTGATGTACTGTTCCTCTAATAATTCCTTGTTGCTTCGTGTATGTATGATCGAATGGATTGTGTGGTGTTGATTGTTAATGTCGAGTTCAGACGGTGTGGTTTTTGCTAAACAAAGCTACTTTGAGGATCAGCAGGATCAAAAGGACTTTGTGAATCAAGGCAAGTATAGCATGGATCATCCTTGTTACCTATTCACTATAAATAAAAATTTATTTGCATGTGTCTTTGATGACCTAGAGATTATAACAAGCTTTGATATCCTGATTCCTTGAACCTTTTGGATTGCATTGGGTAGTTATGATGCTAGTGTTTTAATAGTCATGATCTTATAACTTGATGTGTGTTATGCTATCAACGAAAACGATGACTTTTAACAAACATGGACTCTTGTCTATAAGTGATTTATCATGGAGAATCCGTACAGCTGTGAGGGCTATATGGCTTTGCCTCTAGTCACTTGTAGGCCCTTTTCTAGCTGGTTAGTGGTCTGGAAGTTAGGGTATAGGACTGCCTCTGTCCTTATGAGTATAGCCAGGAAGGATTGTGCCATATTGGAAGGGGATTTCTACACATAACGTATTTCCGTATCTCTGATTGGTTAGGAGAACCTATAGGAGGCTTTATATATTTTGTGGTGGTTTAGAAGTTATAAGTCCACTCAGTTGCAAAACATGACTCATAGTGAAAGTGTACACCTCTGATCAGAGTTTAGATCAATATATTATCCGTGCCCTTCGGTTAGGGCGGCCTTGACACATTTACGAAAGATAATGGTTCTTAAGTTATTAATGTGTGCATCTTAATATCGTTATTGCTACACACTGGTTAACGTTATTTTGATCATGAGTATATGAGAATTATCACTACCTTGATGCTATGCTTCAATATGATTAACTTATAAAAGCTAAATGCAGTCAAACAGTGTCAGCTTATTTGAGCCTCATTAACCCATGTTATGCTTGTTGAGTACGGTTGCGTACTTACGCTTGCTTTACTTTCAATTTTAGAAAATCCCGGATGGGTAACAGATGAAGGTTGGAATGAGAGCTATCGCGATGAGTACTAGGCTTGGTGTTCACCAGTTGACGTGTCCCTGTGTGGAGCTTCCGCAATAAAGATATCTTAGTTATTTGTTGTTTATGCGTAATACTCTGTAATAAATATTGGTACGCTATGTAATATACAGGGTGATGATACTCTTTGTAATTTGTCATCCTATATGTGCGACTGTTCTTAGGGCGCATATAAAACTATTTATGCATTCTACTTTTATCCTTAAAAGTGGAGTGTGACAAGAACCTGATATGATGTTGTTTTATATTATGGTCAAACTAATGCTGCTTAGACTTGTTGACGGCCATGGATTTTGACCAATAATTCAGTAATGACCAAAGATTATATTGCACTGGATGAACACTACTTGTTTGCAAATGGGCTTGTTTGGTTGGGTGCATATCCCAACCAGACTTCCTGGTGGCCCATTTTCACTTATTTGGTTGCGTGGCCAGCCCCCTAGGCTGCTTAAGGGTGTGCAGCCACCAGGGCGAGCTCCAGTGTTAGCTTCCTCTCACCTCCCGTGGTCTCCTCCTCCCCCTTCGCTCCTCCGCCCGGCCTCGTCCTCCACGGTGCTCGCCATGGACGGCTCCTGCTCCTCTGAGCTGTGCCTCGTCCTGCTCAGTGCTCATCGAGGCGATGACGCCCCACGACGCCAACAGCGTGGACCCCGTGCTGCGGCGCACCGACATGGGCGCAGCTGTTGTCTGGCTCCGGCGCCACCCGCTTCTCCAGCAACAGCCGGTTCTGCAAGAGACGGGGCAAGGAGCTCGCCGGCCGCTCAAGGACGGGGCTTCATCTTGCCCTTCCGCGCGCCACCCGCGGCGGTGGCGGCGGCGGCGGCCGGCGGGGTCGCGCTGTGGCAGGGCGGGGGCGCAAGCTCGCCGCGGTGGCTCGGTGGCGGGGTCGCGCGGTCACGCTCTGCTCCGCCGCTCACCGGCCGCGGTCGTCAGTACTGGCGGTCGTGCTCTGCCCTGCTCTGCCGGTGTGGGCTCGGTGACCCGCGCGGAGGCTTGCTGCGGGGGGCTCGGTGGCCTGCATCTGCTTCTTCATCTGCCATGGTCGCGCGAGCTTGCCCTGAAGAGCGGGCGGGAAGCTCGCTACGTCGCGGAGCCATGCTCGTCCAGGTCGCGGTGATACTGCTGCGCCCACCCTGTTGCCGCCGTGCTCGTGAGCGCATGAGCGGAGATAGACGATGGCCGCGCTGTGACCAACTGGAAGGCGGAGACAGAAACCAACATGTTCGTCCCCAATGCAGTTCGTGTGATTTCTTCTCCCTTTTCCAAGTATGCGCAGCACACGACGGGGATGGTGATGCTGGTCTTGCTTGTGGATTTGTGGATGACGAACAAGAGCGGAGATGGGATGCTTGTCTTGCTGATTTGCCGGAGGAAATGTTGGAGCTGACCGTCGGCGAGAGTGCCCAACACCGGTTTGATGATACGTTTCTGAGGGGTAGTCTTACCTGTCCAAATACAGGGTGATTATATGCAACATGAAAGCAGGTAACCCAACACAGCATTTATAAGCCAGGCTTGAGTAATGCATGCAACCAAACAAGGGTACCTTTATATCGTATAAGCCAGGCTCTAGCTGTCCAGGCTATAGTTAGCTAGCCAGGCTAGATGTAAACATGAACCAAACACACTGTCATATGTTAGAAATGTTGTCGGTGTATATTTGCCAAGAGGGTCCACGTTAGCAAGTACAGATTGCAAACAAATAATTTCCCCAAACCGGAAAGCGTTGAATCTTGAGCAAGGTTGGTGGGAGCCGGTCTTCCTGACCCGGAAAATTATATTGATGGAGACATGGGATCTTCTTGATCTGCTGAGTTTACCTGTGCTCTTACACGAGCTTGCAATTCTAGCTCTATGTATATAATTCTTGTTACGCTTCTCGACATAATATATATCTAGGTGTATAATAAAAACTATTTGCATAGGAAAAGGTAGAATGATTTACAATTTAGATGAGAGATACTGTGTGGCCACTTGAACGATGTACCTTGGGATTTGAATTCAAACCTTGGCTGGATGTGCGCTATTTGTAAAGTTGGGTTAGGATTGTACTAGCTTTGAGTTGAACATTGGTGATGTGATCTCGTGTTGGATTTGTATTAGAAATGCATGAATGGTGAGAATAAGATGCGGCCGAGGGAGAGCTAGGCGCAGTGGGGCATTGGATGGGATGTGGACGAAAAAGCAGGGAGCGAAAATTTTTCTCCTTTCAATGTAACAAGAGAGTTATATTGTGAAAGTATGTAATGAATTTAACAGTGCTCATCTTTTAATGTCAGTTCATTGACACTCTTTTTAAATGACTAGAATAGAGCTAGAATTGTATCTTTTTTTAGACAGAGGTAGTAGTTCAAATAACCTTTTGTAGGTTATTTTTTTAAAAATTATACAGTATAATGCAGACGTCTACAACACGCACGCACACTCACCCTTATGAGTATAGGTACGCAAACCCTACTCCTATAAGCATATTCGAAGGACTGAGCACCCGACAGATCTGGAGATTTCCGAAGTCAAATATCGCTTACCACTTAACGTATAACGCGGAAATTCTTTGAAAAAATCCCCATAAAAAAGTGCGAGTATAAGGATTTAAATCACAGTAGATAAGCGTCCCATTAAACCATCTTACGTCTTATTAGTGGACTGCAAGTCAATTCACAGATAACCTAACCTCCTCCTAGAGATAGCCAGGCTTTCGTAGGCCGAGGCAAGCGCATCGCTTGAATGGCCCAAGAGACAGCCCATGCGCGGCGGGTACACGTCATGCCCGGCCCGGGCCCCGGCCCCACGCCGCCCCCGCGCCCGGCCCCACCGCCCCCGTGCATGCTCTGCTCGCCGCCCTCGCGCCTCCCGCGTCTGCACCACCGCCGGCGAGCTCCGCAGCTGGCCTCCTTATTCAACCGTAGTCCTCGGTTCCGACCGCCACCGGGCCGAATCGGACGACCACCGGCGTCCTAGGGCCGGCCACGGCCTCAGCCTGCTGCTCTCCTTTGGTCATCGGCCTCGCCGGGCAAGGCCTGGCAACATGCTATCTGGCTGCTTGCAGAGTTCGTCAGAGAGAAGAAGCAGGCAACGTGTGAAGGGTAATCAATGCAGTTGCATCGATCAAGAGCCACTTGAAAGAAGTAGCAGCAGCTAACAGGTAATTTGTGAGAATGTTGATGCTGTAATTGTCCTAACTGCATTAGTCGAAAAAATAATGAAAAGGTTGTTTCGGCTGTTCTCTAGAAGTTGTCCAGAAGGATAGGAAATTAGGAACTAATAATCTGGAATAACCAGTTTAGAAAATCAAATTCACTATACTGGCAGCGGATGGTGGACGAAAAGAATCCCGCATCTCTCTTGTCTCTGTAGCTGATAAAAATTCTCCTAAAAACTATTTTCTTTCTTTTCTCTCTGATCGAGACGCTGCTGCTGCTGGCTAGCTATTAATAACCACCGTGAACATTACTACAAGGTGTCACCGTAAAAATGCTTCCTTCTGATTGTCTCACACATCTATTACCTAATTTTACAACTTCACTGATGATGTCACTCTTCAGTCTTCAATGTTCTTCGAAGCCTGAACTGCTTCTGACTAACCTGAATGGGAGCTAAACCTGGTGGATTGTAGATATGGTGCTTAACCTGACTAGACAAAATCATAATAAAATCCTATGTAAACTGCAGTAGCGAAGCAGAACTAGGCCAAATACTTTGATAACACTATCTGATCATACAACACCCCTACAACAAAAAATGCACCGAAAGCAATCGCAGGGATGACCTTTTTGTCGGTTTGCTTTGCCTCTTTTGCTGAGACAGTTGTTTCTGACGAACCACAGTGGTGAGCAATCATAGGACCACACAGCTTGGGGTTTCCATCAAAGCTTGAACTTGGAAATGTGCTCAGCTGGCCATTCATTGGAATAGGCCCTTCGAGGTCATTGTTAGAAATGTTGAACCTAGAAAGGAAATGCAGATTGTTTAGTGAAGTTGGGATTGAACCTGTTAGATGGTTGCCAGACAAGTCCAGCAACTCAAGGTTTGAGAGGTTGCAAATCGATTCTCTGGGATCGCACCAGTTAATTCGTTTGAGCGTAAATCGATTGAAACTAGTGCTTTCAGTTGACCAATCTCTTCAGGAATGGCACCAATGAGCTTATTTCGGCCAATGTGCAGCATAGTGGAGAAAGATGCGGTACTGCCGTGATAGGGTGTAAAGAGGCAGCTCAAATGCCCTTGCTGCAACCTTCTCCTTTTCTAGCATTGGCATCTCCATTAGGGCTGTTGGAATTTCCCTTGTAAGGCTGTTGTTATACATGTTTATATGGAAGAGGAAACTTAGACTGTTGATCCAGTCTGGTATTGGTCCGGTTAGTTCATTGTTATATAAGAGTAACATCTCCAAATTTGTGAGCTTCGATAGCCAAAGAGGTATTTTCCCAGATAATGAACAGTCATTTAAGAAAAGGACCCGAAGATTCCCAAAACCATCAATTGCATCATCATCTGGCATGGCCTCATTCTTGAAGTTCTTCCCTAGTAGCAAGGTGGTCAGGTTCCCGCAGCTGCTAAGGATCTGAAGTGTGTTTGTGATATTTGTAAGGGAGATGTCAACAATCGATAAGAATGCGAGGGACCTCAGATTGCCAATTCTTTTTGACAACTGGCCGTGGAACTTATTGGAAGATAGCCGTAGTGCGGTTAGATTGCTGCATGAGTAGATGCTTTCTGGAATTGTGCCACTGAAATTTATTATTAATCTAACAGGCCGTGCTATGGTCACAAAGAGAATAATAAAGTAAGCAGCCCACAATTGGTGGCCCAAACCAAACGACAGCCACGAGCCAATTGATTGCTAGACTAACGAATGACGACTACGAAACGGGCCCACACGAGACCGCCCGAGTTACATGGGGAGCTTGTTGATCTTGCAGTGCTGGTAGTCCTTGTACTTGTTGGCCTTGTACTTGGCCGGGCTCTCGTCCGTGACCAGCTTCGGATACGGCCCGACGACGAGGTCCCCCGGCGGCTCCACGAACACCGGCCATGACATCCGCGTCTTCTCCTTGCTCACCGTCGTACGGTGCAGCACCGCCTTGTACGTCCCGTTGCTGAAAATCTATTCGATCCGTGCATAAATACCAAAGACGTGAGGGGGCGAGATCAGAACAACAAAGACGTGAGGGGGCTTGCCTCGATCTGGTCGCCGATGTGGACGATGAGCGCGTCCGGCACGTACTTGGCGTCGTACCACTGACCATCCTTGAAGACCTGGAGGCCCTGCATCTGGTTGGGCACGAGGACGGTGAGCGTGCTCATGTCGGTGTGCGGCGCGACGCCGAGAGAGAGCTCCAGCTGCGGGCACGGCGGGTACAAGTTGATCTTCTGCAGGAACACCAGGCGGCCGTCGCCGCCGAACGCCTCCGCCATGGCGCCCTCGTGGAGGCCGAGCCCCAGCGAGAGGTGCGCGAACAGCTGGCGCGTCAGGCGCCGCATGTGGCGGCAGTACTCCTCGTTCGCCTCCCTGTACCCAACGACGTCGTTGTCGGGCCAGTCCACCTTCTCCGGCGGCGCGACGACGTGGAAGAAGAAGTCGTTCCACGTCTTCTTGCCCTCGAGGTCCCTCTGCAGCGTGGTGCCGTAGCCCTCGATCTTGCCCGACGCCGGGTCGTCCATGGCGTAGCGCTCCTTCGCCTCCCGCGGCAGCGCGAAGAAGGCCCGCCCGACGCGCTGCAGCTCCGCCACCGCCGCGGAGGGCACGCCGTGGTTCACCACATGGAACAGCCCCCACTCCCTGGCGGCTGCGGCCACGCGCGCGCCGCACCCGGGCTCCGACATGTCGATCACCGGCGCGTCCGGCGCGGCGCCCCCGCGGTACGTGGTTGCGCCCGGCTGGTCCAGCTCGGACCGCACGAACTCCGGCGGCAGCGCGCCCAGCGACGCCGCCAGCTCCTGCACGCTCTGGTGCGTCGTCTCCTCCCCCATTGCCGGAACCGGAAGCAGAGCCTTGCGCGCAAGCAGATGCCACTGCCTACAAAGAACGACCATGCGCATCTATAAATTTTGCAATTGAAAATGACTATTAACATATAACATAGAAAAGGACAAACGGATTTGATTTTTGATTACTCTGAGTTGAAGAAGCCGCCCACGCCTCTCTGAATCTCCCCAGGCGGCCTAGCGGCGAGCGCAGTGGCGAGAGCGGCGCGATGGATTGGCGAGCGGCGGCGGGGAGACTCGGTCGAAGCTGCTGGGGGACTGCGCAAGTAAATGGGAAGGGGGCCATGGGCCGTCCAGATAGGGGCGGTCTGTGGGCTGCTTTCACTTGGACGCGAATTCCGCCCATAGTGCGTATGGGTGGGTATGGTACGGGAGCGGTGCAAATTATGTCGGTTGATTTGAGCCTTAAGGCCTTGCCCAACAAGTCTCGCACAGCACACACCAAGGCCCAGCCCATAAAATCAATATTGTCAGCCCAAAACTACCCAACCCGTGCGGTCCTCGGCCCTGGTTCGCTGAACGGCGGCACCTTCGGACATGCGGCAAGGCGGGACCCTGCTCGCCGGCGGCGAGGGCGGAGGGCGGAGGTTAGGGGGACCTTAGTTCTCGTCTCCTAGCGGCACACCCGAGGGTATGCGCTTTAGAGGTAAGTGTTGCGAAGGTGTGTAAGTCACGCAGGTGTCTGTAACTGTAACTGGTGCGTGTACGCTCGTACTTTAGAAATTACAACTGTATTTTTTTCTAAAAAAATATTTACATTTTAGATCAAAGGCATTCACCCGTCTTTATTCAAAGCTTAACGAAGCCTCGGTCGTTACTGGGGACACCAGTTTACGATGACGCACACATCATATCTCGAGGATGAAACTCTACTACGTCTCAAGAAAATCTACTTCTACTCTCAACCAAAAGGCCCCACATCAAGAGCAAGCTAAATTCTTGTTTACACAACTCAATACTCAAAATAGAAGTTTGCCCACGCAGGGGATATATCAGTTTGTAAAGTTATAGGGAAGCTAATGGTATTCCTCTTTAAGCCACTTGAGATGCCTTGTCGGTCAGCATGGATATAAGTTCTTTGACCTTCAGCTTCAGCTTTGGCTTCAGAAGCGGCGTCCAGGATTTCACTAGCATCAAGGTCTTGAAGACGTATGCAGACGGTGAAGCGACCACCTTCTTGTTAAAGACAACATCGTTCCTGGTCTTCCAGGCATTTCAAATTGCACCTGCACAAATGTGAAAGGTTGCTTTTCTGGTTATACCTCTGCGATCTTCCACTATCTCTTGCAAGAAATCAGCACAACTGGTAGGGGATTTACCCCACCTCAGATTATCTCTGAAAAAAGCCCATAGAAAAATTGCAGGGGCACACTAAAACATGATAGGATCTGCTGTTTCAAGTTCTCCACATATACAATAGTTTTGGTCCCCTGACCATTTCTTATGTTTTAGTTGAGCTCCTGATTGGGTTCTGTCATGGACAGCCATCCAAAGGAAAATTTTAACTTTCAAGGGTATGTTACTCTTCCATATTGTCACCATCTGTAAATCTTTAACTCCCCTAATAGTTAGAGCTCTATACAATGATTTAGTAATATATTTTCCTGATTGCTCTAGGGCCCAAGACACTCTATCTCTCCCCTCTGTTAGGCACATAGAACTCAATATGTCCATAAGCTCTTGTCTTTCAGTTCTCTGTTCTTCTCTAAGTTGTCTTCTGAATTTTAGATTCCACTCCCCATCTCTGAACATCTCTGCTACACTGACATCAGGTGTTGATGTGATCTGGTATAGCTCTTGAAAAGCAGTCATCAGTGGTACATGTCCCACCCATACATCAATCCAGAATTTGGTCTGTTTGCCACTCTTAATTTCTATAATTCTTCCTTTTTGGTACTCCCCTCTAAGCTCTAACAGGGATTTCCAAAATTGTGATCCACATCTCTTCTCAATCTGGTAAATGCTCTTATCACCCAAATACTTTGCCTTTAGAATGGAGCAGCATAGGTTTGATTCATCTCTTTCTAATTTGTCTATCCATTTGACCATAAGACACGTATTCATAGCCCTTATGTTGGTAAACCCAAGGCCCCCAAATTCTTTGGGACTAACCATATCTTCCCATTTAACCATATGGTATTTTCTCTTCTTACTAGTTCCTTGCCAATAGAACCTAGCTCTCACTGTGTCAATTCTCTAACAATTACCCTCATCCCCATTGTATACATGGGTATGCTAGACAAGCCTGATTCAATAAGGGTTGCTTTCCCACCTGAAGATAGGAATTCGCACTGCCAGATTCCTAGTCTTTTTTCAATTTTATCCTCCACATATCTCAACTGTGCTTTTGTAACTCTGCAATCACTAACAGGCAGCCCTAGATATTTCATTGGAAAGGATCCTATCTTGCAGTTTAGAGTCTCTGCTACATACCTCTGTTCATGCTCTTCTAGCCCTACTGTAAAGATCTCACTTTTCTCATAATTAATTTTCATGCCTGACATTGCCTCATAACAGGCTAGAATGCATTTTATGTTCTTCATGTTTGCTTGGGTAAATTGTAACAATATTACTATATCATCTGCATATTGCAGATGAGATAACCCTCCATGTACTAAGTGCGGAATAAGGCCTTGGATACTTCCAGCTTCACTAGCTCTATTAAGCATGGTGGACAGAGCATCTGCCATTAAATTGAACAGCAGTGGAGATAGTAGGTCTCCCTGTCTTAATCCTTTATAACTCCTGAAAAACTCTCCTCTTTCCCCATTGATGTCAATACATACTTTTCCACCTTGAACAACCTTCATAATCCATTCTATCCATTTAGAACAGAAGTTCTAGAAAACTCCAGCGTACCTTGTTATAGGCCTTCTCAAAATCCAATTTCAGAATGACACCCTTAGATTTAGTAACTCTCAGGTCATGTAACACCTCTTGTAAAATCATTACTTCTTCCAGAATGTTTCTCCTAGGGATAAAAGCAGTCTGGAACTTACTTATTGTTTTATCAATGACTTCAGGGAGTCTGATTGTTAGAACCTTTGTAATGATCTCATAGATAATATTTAGTAAGCAAATAGGTCTAAATTGTTTAATATGAGTTGCAGGTTTCACTTTAGGTAACAGAATGATAACTCCATAGTTCAGTCTCTATAATTCTAAGGATCTTTGTGTAACTCATCAAGCATCTCCAATATTAGGGGATTCAGTTTAGCCCAGTTTGCCTTGAAGAATTCAATAGAGAAGCCATCAGGTCCTGAGGCAGTGTTACCTCTTATTTCTTTGACAGCTGCATTTAACTCACCTGCAGAAAACCTCCTAGTCAGCCTATCATTTTCATCCTGATTGATTTGTTGTTTCCCTGTCCATATGTCATTGTTTAGATGTATGTCAACTGTCTCCTCTCTACCAAACAGTTTTTTATAATAATCTGTCACATGCTCTTACAGACTTGGAGGTTCAGTAATAACTCTATCATCCTGTTCCAACATAGTAATCCTCATTTTTCTCTTCCTTCCATTGGCACACTTGTGAAAATAACTTGTGTTCATGTCTCCTTCTAATAGCCATCTTTCCCCTCCCCTTCTCTGCCATTGTGCTTCCTCACTCCTGTATATTTCCTGTAATTGTAGCTCTATATTATATCTGTACTCCCATTCATCATGGGACAAATCTCTTCTTTCACTTTCTGTATCTATCTCCCCCATCTTAAGAAATAAGTCTTGTTTCTCTTTTTTCTTCTGGCTATCATGATTTTGCCCCCAGCCTTTAATTGCTCTTCTCATTTTACTAGATACTACATGCCAATGATCGAGAACATCATACTTGTCTCTCAGGCCATTTCTGAACCATCCATTCAGAAAAGCCTTGATGGTGCAACCATTGTTTGTTGAATCTAAAATAATGTGGGGCCACAACAGTTGTTCCACCAGTGTCCACAATCAAAGGACTATGATCTGATCCAACTCTTAATGCTGTCACAACTGAGATGAGATTAAACTTATCCTCCATTGCACTGGATATCAGAACTCTGTCTAATACACACATAATAGGGGGGGTTTGTTTATTTGTCCAAGTGTATCTACTCCTAGTTCTTTGTACCTCTCTCAAAGCTGTGGTACTAATCTAAGTTGCACGGATACCGATACGTGTATCGGTATCGAAAGGATATGGATACGCGGATACGGCAATTTCCTAAAAAACCCGATACGCCGATACGTTTACTATTAAAAAATAAAATAAAAATAATAATAATGCTGGTCACTATTGTCTACTCAAATTCAGCTCTAGCTAATATCAAAATTGGCCCAACAAACACGTTGTAAGGCCTAGGCCCAATATAACGTGTGTATGTACATATAGTCGGCTGAATCTGAAATCCTAGCCCCATTCTCATTCTCCTCCCCCTGCTAGCCGCCGTCGACCTGCTCATCTACTCCCGCACAGCAGCTTCCACCGCCAGCACCACATCCCCTACTCCACCGCCCGCATCCCCGTCCGCCCTCAGCTCCATGGCACACACCTCCGCTCGCAGTGTCGGAGCGCCAATTCAGTGACCGCGGAGCTCGAATCGACGGCAACCGGCTGAGAATTGAAAAAGAAGAGGAGATCGAGAGGAGCAGGGGCGCGGAACTCCACGCACGGGCGTGGCTGAGCAGGGACGTCGTCGCCAGCGAGCGGAGGCTCGTCGCCGGTGGCCGGCAGGCGCCGAGCGGGAGCCGCGCCGTCGCGGCTTCACCCTTCGCGAAGATGTGGCGCGAGGAGCAGGGGCGCGAGTGCGGCTTCGGTCCAGTCGGGTGACAGGAACCGAGGATACGCGTATCCAAAGCGATGATACGCGTGTCCACACACCTGATACGTACCAAGGAAACGTATCTAAAATTTGTAAAAATAACTAAAAATCGGATACTCGGTGGATACGTATCGGGCGCGTATCTGACGCGTATCCGTATCCGATACGTATCAGATGCGGGATACGTGCCTACCTTGACGTATCGGTGTAACTTAGGTACTAATCATCTCACTGAAAGCATCCATTAAGGTAAGATTCACATTCCCAGATGATTTCTCCTCAATTTTCCTTACTAAGTTAAAGTCTCCTCCCATCATCACTGGTATGTCAGAGGATAACACCAGTTCCTGTACTTCTTCTAAAAATTCTAATTTTCTTTCATCATGAACTGGCCCATACACATTTATCAATCTCCATTTGAAGTCGTCAATGTTTGTAGATAACTATGCACATTGAAAAAAATCCCCTTGTTGGTTATCAGTTATCTGTGCTACCTCTTTATCTACTCCCAATAGCAGACCTCTAGAATGACCCTCACAAGGAAAGCATAGCCACTCCATATCTCTATTCCCAGCAAATCTTTCCAATTCTCTTTGTTTGAAAGAACTCTTAATGGTTTCTTGCAAACAAATACAATCAAAGTCATACTTAGCAATTAACTCTAGTAGATTTTTCCTTCTGCCTGCTCCACCCAGACCCCTAATATTCCAAAACAGGACTTTCATTTTGGTTTGTCTGTTTGGGGTTCCTCTTTATGTTCAGATCTCTCACTCAACTCACACGTTCTTTTAATCTCTTTATCAATATCTCTTGTTTGTTCAATATACTCAGCAATAACTCTTTCCACATCACCAGAATTACCTCTATTTTTACCTATCTCTTCTGAAAATCTCTCTTTAGCTCTCTGCAAAGCCGCGGTTGCATCTTGTTTTGCTTGTATGAAGGATATATTAGCAAGTTTAACATTATCATTTTTCCCCCATGTTTATACCACAAGATTTAGCAATGCTTTCTAAATGAGTACAGGAACCAGAGCTAGAAATAACACCAGAGTTAGAGGTAGGAGTGAGTGGACTGGGTAGTGTACCTTTATGTTTAGCAGCAATCTCCTTCTTTTTCTCCAAACAATATTTACATTACTGACTCGGATTGACGTTTATGCTGCTAATTTTTTGACCTCTTGTGGAGATCCTTGAGCTAAATGGCAGATTGGCAGGAGTTGCGTTGGTTCCATGTTGTTTGGTTGTTTACAGCATTTTTTTTTGTTTAGTTGGCATGATGTAGTGCTGTTTTTCTGTTACCGCACTGCTAGTACTGTATCTCTTAAGCACCTAGGTCAGTAGATCTTCAATTTGTTAAAATTCCAGCTGCCAGTAGCCCCATTACATCGGTTGAAATGAATTACAGCTCCAGTACACGAGCATGGAGTTTAACGTGGTTTGAACTTTCAACTACTAACATATATTGCTTACAAGGTGTGTAGCTGTCCCATGCTCTGGGGTGTGGTGGTGGCCGGAGGCTAGGGGATCTTAAGTCCCTCGTCCTTCAAAGGTAGGTGCTGCCGAGGTTTTGTGATAACCAAGGCCTTTCAAACAAGAGCTGCCTTATGGTCTCATCTGTTCGATTAAAAATTCGTGTCTACACTGCTTCCAAGATCCTGGTAGTTCGAAGCACACGTCGTTATTTTGTTCTGACTTAATTCGCATCCTCGCTGAAACACTGAAACAGTAGTTGTTGACTTG
The DNA here is from genome assembly GCA_023333625.1 of Bothriochloa decipiens. Lineage (NCBI taxonomy): Eukaryota > Viridiplantae > Streptophyta > Magnoliopsida > Poales > Poaceae > Bothriochloa > Bothriochloa decipiens. The sequence continues at coordinate 942,840 of CM041645.1, read as the reverse complement.
AAGGTTAGGCTTGATTTTGGACCTTTTTCACAATGCGTCTGAATATTGTTTTTGCAAATGTTTCAAAATTAGTTAACGCGATTTGCAAAGCATCAACACAAGCCATTTTTTTTAAAAAAGCATCGACACAAGCTCTTAAATTCAATATAACAATTTACTTAATTTTTTTTTCTGTACAATCACTATAGTTTGCTTTTGTGTCATAGGGATTTGGGCCTCTTTTCATGAAGTATCGGTATTTTGTTGGCCTATACTATATTTTAAGACCATATCACAGCCAAATCCTAGGTAACACAACCTGATCTAACATTACTCCAACCCCAAAGAACACACTGAATCCAATGACAAAGGTGACCTTGTAACTGCATTTATTTCTAGAGAACCTGGAGAGAGGAGGAACTGCTTTTGACGAATTGCAGTCATGGCCGAGCAAAGGTCTGCACAGCTTCGGGTTACCAGCATAGCTAGAATTGTCAAATGTATCAAATTGTCCCCCGGTTGGAATAGGCCCTTCCAGGTCATTGCTTGAAACGTTGTATGCAGAAAGAAAGTGCAGTTTGTTCAATGAGGGAGGAATTGCACCTGTTAAATTGTTGGCGGACAAGTCTAGCGTCTGCAGGCTTGTAAGGTTGCATATTGATTGTAGAATCTCTCCATATAACTTGTTGGAGCTCAAATTGAGAAAAGCGAGCCCTTTCAACTCACCGATCTCTGAGGGGATTGCACCAGTGAGGTTGTTGCTGCCTAGTTTCAGTGCCTTAGGCAAACTACCTGGCATTCTATACTGAAGGTTTTGACTAGTGTAAATAGAGAGCTCAAAGACCTTTAGTGCAACCTTTTCTATTTTCAGCATTGGCATCTCCATTAAGGCTGTTGGAATTTCCCCTGTTAGGCTATTGTTTGATATATCTATATAGAAAAAGGAAGTTCAGCCTGTTGATCCAATCTGGAATTGGTCCAGTTAGTTGATTGTCTTGTAACCATAAAACCTCCAGATTTGTGAGCTTCAATAGCCAAGTGGGTATCTTTCCATGTAATGAACAGCTATTTATGGAAAAAACCTGAAGACTATTGAAATCATCAATTTTATCATTATCTGGCATGACCTCGCCCATGAAGTTGCGCCCGATCACCAAGGTGGTTAAATTCTTGCAACTGCTAAGGATTTGAAGTGCACTTGTGAGTTCTGACAACTGACCATGGAACTTATTATTCGCTAGCCCCAATGCAATTAGCTTGCTGCATGAATAGATGCTTTCTGGAACTCTTCCTGCAAAGTTGTTATGTGCAAGATCCAAAGTTACTAAATTAGGCAGCATGGAGAATTTAACTGTGGTTAGCTCTCCACTGAAGTTGTTGCTCCTGAGATTGATGTTTTTGAGGTTTGTGCAGCTTCCCAGAGTTGAAGGCAGCTCCCCAGACATGTTGTTCTCTCCCAAAAAGATCCCCTCTAATCTCTTGAGGTCACCAATAGAATCTGGGATATTGCCATGTAAACGATTCCATCTAAAATCAAGAGTGACCAGATTTTTGAGCTTGCTGATGCTATAGAGTGACCCTTCTAGCTGATTATTAGGAAAGGAGAGGCGCTCCAACAAGGTAAGATTGAATAGCTCATCTGGAAGAGTCCCACTGAGGTAGTTGTATCCAGCGCTGAAAGATGTCAGCTTGGAGCAGTTGCCTAGTCTTGGTGGGATACTTCCGCTGAACTGGTTGTAGCTTAGTTGAAGCACAGCTAAGTACGGCGTGCTGACACAAAAGGAACTTGGTATCTGCCCCATAAAGCTGTTGTTACTTGCGTTCAGCACAGCCAAACTCTTCATCACCTCCCATGTTATTGAAGGTAAGCGCCCTGAAACTAGCGGCGGCTATGGTTGTGGTACCATGTGAGAGTGATTGGAATGAATTGATTGTATTCCATACTGTTGTGTACACATATAGGAGCAGTCAGGGTGGCATGCATGCAATGGAAGTCAGCTCACAGGCGCACAATTGAAGGACGGCATACATCATGCTAAATTGGAAAGCTGGTACTTGATTTTCATTTTCACTAGACGAAACTGAGGAGAACTTTACTGCTTACTACAGGTATATCCACATATGTTTGACTTGCAGAAATAGCATCAAAGAGAGGAAATACAACTGGCGCAACTATGGATACGGACCGAACCGATCAAGTATGTCCAGTTATCAGGATTAGATTAGATTAGATTAGAATCAGTAAAAAGAACGGGGTATTGACTGGTATATTTGTTTGTAAATTGGAAATGGAGAACTTGAGTTTAGAGAGAACGCCTGGAACTCTTCTCTCTTATTTGTTCGTGCTGGATAATTAAATTATATTATCAAAACAAATATAAACCTGCTGCAAGAAGAAAGAAATAAAATGTAAATGCTACTTGTTCATTGCACATTGTGTTATTCTAACTCAAATATTTTGATTTTATTTTTGAGAGGGTGGCAGTCTTTTTCAACAACTTTGTTTAAGTTGATTGCCAGCAGAGGTTCATATGCACCGGGTATGTGTATGTCCAAATTCCTGCATTCACGGGTGGCCCATCTCACCTCAAACTTAGTTTACTGCTGGGATATCAGTAATGGCTCGCGGCACATGTTATCTGCATCGCTAGCCTGCCTGACGAACATCTGATGAATTGAATCAAATTCATTTGAAAAGTCGTAGCATCACAGATTCACGGTGCGGAGTGCATAGCTGCGGTCGTGCTTGGTACCTGGCGTTCTGGGCCTAAGCACAAATCTCCGACGTTCCGCTCTTCCGCGGCCCAGCTCACCTCTCGTCTCTCGCGGGTTAGCGGGGCAGGCAGCACGCAGCAGCAGTAATGCTCGGCAACCCGGCGCAGCAGCGGCGGCGTCCGGGCAGGTTCCTGATTCCTCGTACTGCGGCGGCGGAAGGACCCCCCGGAGCCTGGCGCGGGACGGCGGGAGCTCCTGCACAATGCGTCCCTAACTCCGAGGTACATCCTAGTTCCGCGAAACTCTTGTGGGGCTGGGGGGAAAGTCGTACACTCGTAGCCAGTGAGCATCTGGGTGCTAAAACTTTCCGGTGGGATGTTCTTCTGTTCCATCTGCTCGGTTCATGTCCAAAAATTAAAGGAAATTGCTCTGTTTTCCATGTTCTTTTTACTTGGTGCGCGCTGTTTGATGCAGCATGTAGTTCTGGTAAATCTCATCTTGTTGACTTGGAGTTTATATAATACTGAGTTTAGCATTGCTAGCAAAAAATAAATGACGAGATTAAAAGTTGCACATTATGGCAAAAAACTTAAAGTAGGACAAGTTTAGATTGGTTCAGTTCAAATTGTCTCAGGTAGTTGCATGATACTCTTAAAAACAATAATCAGAGTATGAGCTAAGGATGATTACAGCTAAACCACCAGATGAAGCTTTTAGACTCGAGCTGTTGCTATTCCTGAACAGCCAAAAACATCAAGCGTATATTATTATGTAAACTAAAGTAGGTCTACCCAAAAATACCTTGATAACACCATCTGATCATACGACACTCCCACAACGAAGAATGCATCAAAGGCTATCACCAAGATTACTTTTTCAACATTATTGCTTGTTTGTTTTATGGAGAAAACTGTCTCTGCTGAACCACAGCGGTGAGCAAGAATAGGGCCACACAACTTTGGGTTTCCATCAAAGCTTGAACTTGGAAATGTGCTAAGCTGGCCAGTGAACGGAACTGGCCCTTCCAGATCATTGTTAGAGACGTTGAAATGAGAAAGAAAGTACAGATCGTTTACTGAGGTTGGGAATGCTCCTGTTAAACCGTTGCCAGACAAGTCCAGTGTCTCAAGGCTTGTGAGGTTGCAGATCGACTGCGGGATCGCTCCAGTTAATTTGTTGGCGCTCAAATTGAGGGAAATGAGTGCTTTCAACTGACCGATGTCTTTGGGGATCACACCAGTCAAGTTATTGTTGCCTAGATTCAGCGCTTTAGGGAAAGCGCTGAGCATTCGGTATCGACGTGATTCAGGCATATAAACAGTGACCTTGGGTATGTTTGGTGCATCCGTGTCTATCCTTAGCATTGGCATCCCAATTAAGGCTCTTGGAATTTGTCCTGTAAGGTTGTTGTTTGATATGTCTATATAAAAAAGGAACCCTAGGCTGCTCATCCAGTCAGGTATTGGCCCAGTTAATTGATTGAATCTCCAAATTTGGGAGCTTTGACAACCAACGAGATATTTTTCCAGACAATGAACAATGACTTAAGGAAAGAACATGAAGATTCTCCAAAGCATGAGCTATGTCGTCCTCTGGCATGGCCTCATGCATAAAGTTCTTCCCAATTAGCAAAATGGTCAGGTTCCTACAACTCGTTAGGATCTGAAGTGTACTTTTGATATTTGTAAGGGAGTTATTGACAAGTGATAGGAATGAGAGGGACTTCAGATTGCCAATTCTTTCTGACAACTGCCCATAAAACTGATTATATGATAGCCGCAGTGTAACTAAATTGCTGCATGAATATATGCTTTCTGGAATAGTTCCAGTGAAATTGTTCAACATGATATCTAATGTTTCTAGATTGGACAATGTAGAGAAATTGACCTTGGCTAGTTCGCCGCTGAAATTGTTTTCCTTGACATCGATGGTTATTAGATTTGTGCAGTTGCTTAGGCTTGATGGAAGCTCTCCAGATATTCTGTTGTCTCTTAAATGGAGCGCCTCCAATCTCTTGAGGTTACCTATGGAATTTGGGATATTTCCACTTAGACCATTCCCTCCAAGATCAAGTGTGACCAGATTTGTGAGGTTGCTGATGCTGCTGAATGACCCTTCAAGCTGATTATCATGAAGAGAGAGGTGCTCCAACGAGGTAATATCGAAGAGCTCATCTGGAAGAGTCCCGCTGAGTTTGTTGTGCCCAGCATAGAAAGATCTCAGCATGGAGCAATTGCCAAGCTCTGTGTAACAACCCTAATTTTTCAAAGTTTCAAAAATAGTCAAATGTTTTTTTGGTAAATAAATTAATAGGCAAAATAAATGTTTTATGAAAATGGGGTAGAAACTTGCTTGAGCATTCATGCTGGTGCATGTTTTTATTGTGTGCAGTTTAAATTTGAATTTGAATTCAAAAACACATTTGAAAAAGTGTTTGAATAAATGAAAAAAACAAATTCCTTTCCCTCTTCCCTCTTTCCTGTTTTCGGCCCGCGCCCAACCGGCGGCCCGCTCCTTCCTCTCTCCCTCTTGGGCCGGGGCCAGCCCGCCAAGGCGTCCGAGCGCCGCCGCTGCTTCCTGGGCCGAAGGCCGAAGCCCATCAAGGTGCCGCGTCCGTCGTCCGAGCGCGCGCCGCTCCCTCCTGTCACTGACGCGTGGGGCCCGCGTCGCCTTCTCCTTCATCCGACCGGGACGCGAGTCGGAGCTCCGAGCCCGATCCCGCGCGACCGACCGACTCGACGTCCGTGCCACGCCCGGTCGCTCCCCTTGACCTTAGGCTATTTAAGCTTTGACTCCGCGCCACAATCCCTACCCGTAACCCTAGGTCAGCGCCGCCTTTGCTCCGAAGTCGCCGCAGCGACCCGAAACCCTAGCGCCATTGCCGCCGCCGCCGGACTTCGAAATCCGCCATGACCGTAAGTCATTTAATGGCGTGGCTTGGCCTAAATCTCCTCCTTGATCTCCTAAGCATATTGGTAACCTCAATTTTGATCCATTGGCTCACCTTGCGCCGAATTGCTGGCCGCAGATCGCCGCCGTCCGCCGCTCCGAGCAACTCGCCATCCCCGCCTCGCCTCGGTCTCCATCTTCGCCTCAGGTGAGCGAGGTGAGAGCTCCCCGTTCGTTTGGTACCGGTCTTGTGGTTAATGGTGACCGGAGTCGCGAGTTCCATGAACTCCGGCGAGTTCCGTACGCCGCCGGTGAGGTCCGCCGCCGCGGTCGGATTCTTTCCCGGCCGACGCCGTTGTCCGATCGGTGGTCCGATCGGTTGTCCGTTTGGTCATCTCGAATCTGCGCCGTCGGTTTTGTTTCGGACGGCCGTAAATACACCGTACCGCTTCACATGGTGACTTTGCATAAAACCCCCTGGGGTTTGACTTATTCAATTAAGAGTCCTTGGCGTATTCAGTACAATACGTTTCCTCTGTAGGAAAACGTATTTCCTGCTAAATAGATCTATAATACGCTTTGTCCACTGGAAAGCGTATTTTCCTTATAATAGCTTCCAGAATACGTTTTCTTCTCTGGAAGACGTATTTTCTCTTTTCAGTGTCCATTTACGTTTTCAGCTATTTACAGTTTTGTCATTATCTTTAAAGGCTTATAACTTTCACGTTTTAGCTCCGATTTGGTCCGTTCAAATTGCGTTAGATTCATAATTCCGTAATCTATGCAGTGGTACTACTTTTGAAATATTTTGGAAACTTTATATTTTTAGCCTATAATTAATGTATTTATTTATCTATAGAAAATCTTTGAAAATTCATAACTTCGCCGTTATAACTCCGATTTCAGTGAACTTGACGTCTGTGTGATCGTAGAAGCGAGTAGAATAGTTTGATAAACATTTTATTCTGTTTTGATGACATTGGTGTACTGTTTCTCTAATAGTTTCTTGTTTGCTTCGTGTATGTATGCTCGATTGGATTGTCTGGTGTTGATTGTTAACGTCGAGTTCAGACGGTGAGGGTTTTGTTGAGCCAAGCTATTGTGAGGATCAGTAGGACTTCATGAATCAAGATAAGTATAGCATGAATCTTTCTTGTTACCTATTCACTTTAACTATCAATACATATGCATGTGTCTGTTTGATGACCTAGAGATTATAACTAGCTTTGATATCCTAATTCCTTGAACCTTTTTGGGTGCATTGGGTAGAAAGATGCTAGTGCTTAATGATATCATGATCTTGTGGCTTGATGAGTAATTGTGCCATGAATAATAATAATGACTTTTAACTACCTGAGGATTAATCAGTAACGTACCTTCTGGGATTTACAGTACAACTGTGAGGGCTATATGGCTCTGGTTTTAGCTCAGTATGAGGACCTTTTCTAGCATGTTAGCGGTTCCCTTTATGGCGCAAGGGGGGTATGTTTCGGGTTGGGTGTAGTTGGACCTCTGTCTGTATGAGTATAGGCTACGATCATGTGCCATCAGAAGGGGGGATACTACATCCGTAGGGCACAGAAACCTCCGCGGCCCTAATGTGTTAGACGAACCTTTGAAAGGCTTCATAGTGAACCCTGCCGGCCTTCCTTGGTAGAGGGCTAAGAGATTAGCTACCTCGGGCGAAAGGGCAATTCACGGCTCACAGTGAAAGTGTACACCTTTGCGTAGAGTTTAACAAACTGGTATACTAGCCTTGCTCAAGGACACGAGCGGCCTTGGAACTCCTTACACTAATGATGATTTCTCTTGTCATGTTAAATTGTTCATACAGTTGTTGTTAAGTATGCTATTCATTTGTGTTACATTGATCATGATGGTTTTGGGAGACACTTGCTACCTTGATGCTGCATAATTGATCAATATGATAACTTATAAAAGCTAATGCAGTCAAACAGTGTCATCTTATTTGAGCCTCATTAACCCATGTTATGCTTGCTGAGTACGGTTGTGTACTTACGCTTGTTTTATTTTCAATTTTGGAAAATCCCGGATGGATAACAGATGAAGGCTGGGATGTGAGCTATCGTGATGAGTACTAGGCTTGGTGTTCACCAGTCGACGTGTCTCTGTGGGGATGCTTCCGCCATGATTTGATCTTAGATTTTATTGTTTATGCGCAAGACTCTGTAATAAATATTGGTACGTTATGTAATAAACAGGGTGATGATACTCTTTATAATTTGTCATCTTATATGTGCGACTGTTCCTGGGGCGCATATAAGGCTATCCATACATTCTATTATTATCCTTAATAATGGGGTGTGACAAGTTGGTATCGGAGCCGTGTTGACTGTAGGACGCCAGCCTAGATAGAATGGTCGTTCCTAGTTTCCTTTGTTTCACTAGGTTCATGCTTCTTAACTTTAGCCTTGTTAATTACTAAACTTTTATGCTCTTATACTCACTCCATTGTGAAAATCTTGACTCCACTCTAACCTATGTCTGAATCTTGTAGATACCTCCCTATACTCGCCGCATGACTGCTGCTGCATATCGTGATCTATTCACCCACCTGGAGACTAGGGAAGCTGTTCCGCCATCACCAACCCCGGTGCCTCCATCACCTCAAGCTGAAGAAGAAGAACCAATAGAAGCTTCTAAAGAAGAAGAACCAATGGAAGCTTTTGAAGAAGAAGAACTAGAAGCAGTTCAAGATGCTGGTCAATCTCCACCGCCGTTTGCTGGTGGTTCTGCTGGAGGAGGTGGACCGCATGCTCCTATGGGATGGACTGTGAATATCTCTCGTGTACCAGAGGGCCACACCAGATCGCACCTGCGACTCATGAAGCATCTCCGTGACTATTATGCTGATTGAGACCCCGCTGTGCAGTACGCTTGCTTTCAACACACTCATCTGTTGGAAGGTACTTACTGGGAGACGAATGTGGCTATATGTTCTCCAGGAGTGATGCAGAGCGCCTACAACATTGAGATGATCTATGAGCATCCTGGCCCTAGTCCAACACAAGAGGATGGCATTGAGGGTGCAGCTTTTACAGCATGGATTGCCCTCCGTGGTCACCGCTTTGAGCATATGCGAGATGATGAATTTTGTTATTTGCCTCGCACTGATCACAGAATGGAAGCTGGATGGGGTATGAAGAGTCCTCATGACTTGCCACCTGAGTCATGGAAATTGGCACACTTTGCGGGTGACATGATGCTCAAGCATCAGAGCATGGTAAACACGGTGGAGCAGCTGGAGCAGAAGCTTAAGGAGAAGCAAAAAGAGATTGATAGGCTCAGAACCATGACTGGGCAACCAAAGATCTATGAACCGCTAGACCATGGCTTTGACCTTAGTTTAAAAACCCCTATGTAATAGCACGTTATTAGTATCGTGAGTCAAGTTGAGTCGTGTCATGTTAGTGTTTGTGAACTTTGAGTGCTTGATGGGTTATGATTATGTAATATGGATGATTTGGATTTTTGTGTGATTGCTGGAACATTGTGGGCTTGTCCTCAAGTTCCTTAGTTAAGGATGTTAAGGTTAAAGTTTGAATAAAATAAGTTTGGGTTGGTTTATTCTGTTTCTATCCTTCCTATTTTTTTGAGTGACCTGTGATATTTTGGTTATATCTCGAAATTGGTTTATCCAATGCTTATGAGATTTTACTAGACAAAACTAGACTTCTTTATCTAACAATTCCCACAAGAATCAGGTCAATATCAATTCTGAGTTGGAAGTTATGCTCATTGCAATCTAACATAATATACTATCTAGAATTTCTGAATGGTTCCTATTGTTGAGTTAATTCGACGGCTTAGATGATAGAATCTGGTAAAATGGTCTGAATAAAAGTTGTAGATAATTTCTTAATCTTTCCAAGCATATATAGAACATCCTGTTTTGACATCTGGATCTCGAGTTATGAAGGTTTTTCTATGCTGCTGAAATTAAAGCTCGCCCAGAATTTTCAGTTTTACAATCCTTATTATTATATAAGTGATTTGTAACCTGAATAACTCTAAGCTTTGATTTTGTTGGAATACAGATGGCCGCTTGGGGAGGAAGAGGTAACCATGGTGCTAGAGGCCGTGGCCGTGGTGCTGGTCATATCACTAATGAGGAAGTGATGGAGGCACAAATGCAGATGATACAGATCATGACTCAGTTTGTACAGACCATGCAAGCTGGAGGGTTACCACACGCACAATCGCCAAGGGATAAACACAGAGAATTCATGCAAGGCCATCCTCCTGTGTTTACCCACACTACAAATCCCTTGGATGCTGATGACTGGTTGCGTGCTGTGGAGAGGCAGTTAGACCTGGCTCAGTGCAATGATGCTGAGAAGGTGTTGTATGCTACGGGGCAACTCCAGGGAGTTGCCCAGAACTGGTGGGACTCATACCAAGCTGCACATCCCCATAATGCTCCTGCTATCACCTGGGACAGGTTTAAAGAGGATTTCTTGGCTTGCCACATCCCCGAGGGTTTGATAGAACAGAAGGCCGAGGAGTTCCGAAATCTCAGAATGGGATCAATGACCATGAGCGAGTACCATGCTAAGTTTGAGGAGTTGGCTCGCTACGCTCCCCATGAAGTTATGAGGGATGTTGATAAGCGGCGCCATTTTCTCAATGGTATCTATTATGAGCTCAGACTGCAACTGAAGGGCAGTAGGTATGACACTTTTGAGGAATTGGTGAACAGTGCAATTATGCTAGATAATGAACGTCTGGCACAAGATAAGAAGAGGAAGATGAGTGGACAGGGTTCTGGTAGTAACTCACGTTTTCGTTCTAACTTCCATCAAGGGTTCAGGCAGAGGTTCCAAGGACCAGTCAATCAGAGGACTTATGGTCAGAACCAACAGAGTGGGAATGGGAATCAACGCTCACACCAGCAGCAGCGTTCCAGTAATAATCCGGCTCCACGTCTCACCGCCCCCAACAACACTCCTTTGAAGAATGGTGGTCCCAACACGCCTACAAGGTGCTTCATATGTGGGAAAGAAGGGCACATGTCATACAACTGTCCAGATAACAAGATGAATCAGCAGACCCCTCAGCGTCCGAATAACAACCAGAGGCCTCCGCAGTATGGGAAGGTTCACCATGTGTCCACTGAGACCGCTCAGGAAGCTTCAGAGGTTATGCTGGGTACGTTCAACATCAACTCTATCCCTGCTACTATACTTTTTGATTCTAGAGCTTCGCATTCTTTTATCTCACAAGCATTCGTTAAAAAGCATATCATGCCAGTTTTACCCATGAAAGATCAAATGGTAGTAAATTCACCAGGAGGTGCTATACCAGCTTCTTACTACTGCCCCTTGTCTAACGTTAACTTAAGGGGGTAGACTTTTCGGCAAACCCTGTAGTATTGAATGCATCTGGTATTGATTTAATCCTGGGGTTAGATTGGATGAAAGCTCACCAAGCAGTGATAAAGTGTAAAGAGAGGGTTGTGGATCTAACTACACCGAGAGGGGATAGAATCGGTGTTAATGTCAGAGTACAAGCATTGCCTACAGCCACACTAAATCAGCTTGACGACAATGCAGATTCTTAGAATCAAGTGGTGGAAGAGTTTCCGGATGTGTTCCCCGATGAATTGCCAGGTATGCCACCTGATCGCGACATTGAATTTATTATTGAATTATTACCTGGCACTGCACCCATAGCTAAAAGACCATATAGAATGGGGGTTAATGAATTAGAGGAACTTAAGAAACAATTAAGGGAATTAGAAGAGAAGGGATTTATTCGTCCTAGTGCATCACCGTGGGGTTCTCCTGTGATTTTTGTTGATAAGAAGGATGGAACTCAATGGATGTGTGTTGATTATCGTTCTCTCAATGAGGTTACTATCAAGAACAAGTACCCTCTGCCCAGAATTGATGATTTGACCAGTAGGTATGGTTTGTATGAGTATATGGTTATGTCTTTTGGGTTGACCAATGCACCTGCCTACTTCATGTACCTGATGAACAAGGTGTTTATGGAGTATCTTGATAAATTTGTGGTGGTCTTTATTGATGATATCCTGGTATTCTCGAAGGACAAGGGGGAGCATGCAGTACATTTGAGGTTAGTCTTACAGAAGCTTAGAGGGCACCAACTTTATGCTAAAAAGAGCAAATGTGAGTTTTGGTTGGAGGATGTCTCTTTCCTTGGCCATGTTGTTTTCAATGGAGGAATAGCAGTTGATCCAAGCAAGGTGAAGGATGTGTTGGATTGGAAGCCACCTACTGATGTCAGTGAGATTTGCAGTTTTCTTGGGTTGGCTGGTTATTATAGGAGATTCATTGAGGGATTCTCGAAGATTGTTAAGCCATTGACAGCATTACTAGAGAAGAATGCCAAGTTCATGTGGTCTGACAAGTGCCAAGCTAGCTTTGAAGAGTTCAAGAAGAGATTGACAACTGCTCCAGTGTTGGTATTGCCAGATTTAAGTACAAAGTTCTCGATCTATTGTGATGCATCCTGTTTGGGTTTGGGGTGTGTTCTTATGCAAGAAGGTAGAGTTGTTGCTTATGCTTCAAGGCAGTTGAGAAAACATGAGCTTAACTATCCTACTCATGACTTAGAATTAGCAGCTGTGGTTCATGCTCTAAAGATTTGGTGACACTACCTCATTGGCCACAAGACTGATATATTCACTGACCACAAGAGCTTGAAGTATATCTTCACTCAGTCTGATCTGAACATGAGACAACGCCGTTGGTTAGAGTTGTTAAATGACTATGATTTTGAAATGCATTATCATCCTGGAAAGGCAAATGTTGTGGCCGATGCCCTTAGTAGGAAGAAGCCTGCTAAGACACCTGAATCTGATCAGTTGTGTGCAGAGTTTGCTCATCTGAACCTTACTCTTGTTGCTAATTCAATGGAAATAGAAGTGACACCAACCTTAGAGGAGGAAATCCGTAAGGGTCAGCGAGAAGATGAGGATTTGAAGTACATAGCCAAGAAGTTAGCTGAAGGGAAAGCACCTGGATTTCACATTGATGAAGAGGGTACTCTATGGTATGGCAACCGAATATGTGTTCCAGAGATAAAAGATCTTCGGCAGGCAATTCTGTGAGAGGCACATGAGTCAGCTTATTCTATCCATCCTGGAAGTACTAGGATGTACATGGATCTCAAGGAAAAGTATTGGTGGATTGGTCTGAAGAAGGAAGTGGCAGAGTATGTTGCTATATGTGACACTTGTCAGCGTGTGAAAGCAGAACATCAAAGGCCAGCTGGATTGTTGCAGCCTATGAAGATACCAGAATGGAAGTGGGAGGAAGCCGGTATGGACTTCATAACAGGTTTACCTCATACACAGAGAGGTTTTGATTCCATTTGGGTAATAGTTGACCGATTGACCAAGGTTGCTCACTTTTTGCCAGTTCAGACAAGGTACAGTGGTCCAAAGTTAGCAGAACTTTATATGGAAAGGATTGTTAGCCTTCATGGTGTACCCAAGAGGATTGTGTCTGATAGAGGTACCCAGTTCACATCTCACTTTTGGAAAGCTATTCATAGTGCTTTGGGAACAAAGCTGAACTTTAGTACTGCATATCACCCACAGACCGATGGGCAGACTGAGCGGCTTAATCAGGTTCTGGAGGATATGTTGAGAGCTTGTGCATTGCAGTTTGGCACAAGTTGGGATAAGAACTTGTGTTATGCAGAGTTCTCCTACAATAATAGTTATCAACAGAGTCTCAAGATGGCACCATTTGAAGCTCTGTATGGGCGTAAGTGTAGGACACCGTTGTTCTGGAATCAGACTGGGGAAAGTCAGTTGTTTGGGACAGATGTTCTGAGAACCGCAGAGGAACAGGTATGAGTAATTAGGGAAAACTTGAGAATAGCACAATCTCGCCAGAAGAGTTATGCGGACACACGTAGGAGAGAGTTGACATTCCAAGAAGGTGACTATGTGTATTTGAAGGTATCTCCTATGAGAAGTGTGAAGAGGTTTAACCAGAAAGGGAAGCTAGCACCAAGGTATGTTGGTCCGTTTAAAGTTTTGAAAAGATGTGGTGAAGTGGCGTACTAGTTGGAGTTACCTGAGAGTTTAGCTGGAGTGCATGATGTGTTTCATGTGTCTCAACTTAAGAAGTATTTGCGTGTACCTGAGAAGGAGCCTTGCCTTTAGAAGAGCTTACCGTTAAGAATGATCTCACGTATGAAGAGTTTCCGGTAAGGATTTTGGATACAGCACAAAAGGTTATCCGAAGTCGGGTTATCAAGATGTGTAAGGTGCAGTGGAATCGATACTCACAGGCTTAGGCAACTTGGGAAACGGAGGATGCACTAAGGGCAGATTATCCGTAGTTATTTGAGTAAGCAACACCAATCTCGAGGACGAGATTCTCTTAAGGGGGGTAGATTTGTAACAACCCTAATTTTTCAAAGTTTCAAAAATAGTCAAAATATATTTTTGGTAAATAAATTAATAGGCAAAATAAATGTTTTATGAAAATGGGGTAGAAACTTGCTTGAGCATTCATGCTGGTGTATGTTTTTATTGTGTGCAGTTTGAATCTGAATTTGAATTCAAAAATACATTTGAAAAAGTGTTTGAATAAATAAAAAAACAAATTCCTTTCCCTCTTCCCTCTTTCCTGTTTTCGGCCCGCGCCGAACCGGCGGCCCGCTCCTTCCTCTCTCCCTCTTGGGCCGACCGGCCGCTAGCCCGCCAAGGCGTCCGAGCGCCGCCGCCGCTTCCTGGGCCGAAGGCCGAAGCCCATCAAGGTGCCGCGTCCGTCGTCCGAGCGCACGCCGCTCCCTCCTGTCACTGACGCGTGGGGCCCGCGTCGCCTTCTCCTTCATCCGACCGGGACGCGAGTCGGAGCTCCGAGCCCGATCCCGCGCGACCGACCGACTCGACGTCCGTGCCACGCCCGGTCACTCCCCTTGACCTTAGGCTATTTAAGCTTTGACTCCGCGCCACAATCCCTACCCGTAACCCTAGGTCAGCGCCGCCTTCGCTCCGAAGTCGCCACAGCGACCCGAAACCCTAGCGCCATTGCCGCCGCCGCCGGACTTCGAAATCCGCCATGACCGTAAGTCATTTAATGGCGTGGCTTGGCCTAAATCTCCTCCTTGATCTCCTAAGCATATTGGTAACCTCAATTTTGATCCATTGGCTCACCTTGCGCCGAATTGCTGGCCGCAGATCGCCGCCGTCCGCCGCTCCGAGCAACTCGCCGTCCCCGCCTCGCCTCGGTCTCCATCTTCGCCTCAGGTGAGCGCGGTGAGAGCTCCCCATTCGTTTGGTACCGGTCTTGTGGTTAATGGTGACCGGAGTCGCGAGTTCCATGAACTCCGGCGAGTTCCGTACGCCGCCGGTGAGGTCCGCCGCCGCGGTCGAATTCTTTCCCGGCCGACGCCGTTGTCCGATCGGTGGTCCGATCGGTTGTACGTTTGGTCATCTCGAATCTGTGCCGTCGGTTTTGTTTCGGACGGCCGTAAATACACCGTACCGCTTCGCGTGGTGACTTTGCAGAAAACCCCCTGGGGTTTGACTTATTCAATTAAGAGTCCTTGGCGTATTCAGTACAATATGTTTCCTCTGTAGGAAAACGTATTTCCTGCTAAATAGATCTATAATACGCTTTGTCCACTGGAAAGCGTATTTTTCTTATAATAGCTTCCAGAATACGTTTTCTTCTCTGGAAGACGTATTTTCTCTTTTCAGTGTCCATTTACGTTTTCAGCTATTTACAGTTTTGCCATTATCTTTAAAGGCTTATAACTTTCACGTTTTAGCTCCGATTTGGTCCGTTCAAATTGCGTTAGATTCATAATTCCGTAATCTACGCAGTGGTACTACTTTTGAAATATTTTGGAAACTTTATATTTTTAGCCTATAATTAATGTATTTATTTATCTATAAAAAATTTTTGAAAATTCATAACTTCGTCGTTATAACTCCGATTTCAGTGAACTTGACGTCTGTGTGATCGTAGAAGAGAGTAGAATAGTTTGGTAAACATTTTATTCTATTTTGATGACATTGGTGTACTATTTCTCTAATAGTTCCTTGTTTGCTTCGTGTATGTATGCTCGATTGGATTGTCTGGTGTTGATTGTTAACGTCGAGTTCAGACGGTGAGGGTTTTGTTGAGCCAAGCTATTGTGAGGATCAGCAGGACTTTGTGAATCAAGGCAAGTATAGCATGAATCTTTCTTGTTACCTATTCACTTTAACTATCAATACATATGCATGTGTCTGTTTGATGACCTAGAGATTATAACTAGCTTTCATATCCTAATTCCTTGAACCTTTTTGGGTGCATTGAGTAGCAAGATGCTAGTGCTTAATGATATCATGATCTTGTGGCTTGATGAGTAATTGTGCCATGAACAGTAATAATGACTTTTAACTACCTGAGGATTAATAAGTAACGTACCTTCCGGGATTTACAGTACAACTGTGAGGGCTATATGGCTCTGGTTTTAGCTTAGTATGAGGACCTTTTCTAGCATGTTAGCGGTTCCCTTTATGACGCAAGGGGGGTGTGTTTCGGGTTGGGTGTAGTTGGACCTCTATCTGTATGAGTATAGGCTACGGTCATGTGCCATCAGAAGGGGGGATACTACATCCGTAGGGCACAGAAACCTCAGCGGCCCTAATGTGTTAGACGAACCTTTGAAAGGCTTCATAGTGAGCCCTGCCGGCCTTCCTTGGTAGAGGGCTAAGAGATTAGCTACTTCGGGCAAAAGGGCAATTCACGGCTCACAGTGAAACTGTACACCTTTGCGCAGAGTTTAACAAACTGGTATACTAGCCTTGCTCAAGGACACGAGCGGCCTTGGAACTCCTTGCACTAATGATGATTTCTCTTGTCATGTTAAATTGTTCATACAGTTGCTGTTAAGTATGCTATTCATTTGTGTTACATTGATCATGATGGTTTTGGGAGACACTTGCTACCTTGATGCTGCATAATTGATCAATATGATAACTTATTAAAACTAATGCAGTCAAATAGTGTCAGCTTATTTGAGCCTTATTAACCCATGTTATGCTTGCTGAGTACGGTTGTGTACTTACACTTGTTTTATTTTCAATTTTGGAAAATCCCGGATGGGTAACAGATGAAGGCTGGGATGTGAGCTATCATGATGAGCACTAGGCTTGGTGTTCACCAGTCGACGTGTCTCTGTGGGGATGCTTCCGCCATGATTTGATTTTAGATTTTATTGTTTATGCGTAAGACTCTGTAATAATTATTGGTACGTTATGTAATAAACAAGGTGATGATACTCTTTATAATTTGTCATCTTATATGTGCGACTGTTTCTGGGACGCATATAAAGCTATCCATACATTCTATTATTATCCTTAATAATGGGGTGTGACACTCTGGTGGAATTCTTCCACTAAATTGGTTGTAACTGAGTTCAAGCACCGCAAAGGATGGTGTGCTGACACAGAATGTAGTCGGTATCTGGGCAGTAAAGCTGTTATTGCTAGCATTCAGCACAACCAGACTCTTCATGTCCTCCCATGTGGTAGATGGAAACTGCCCTGTAAACAAGTTGCTTGATATGTTCAATACCTGCAGAGACCGGGCTGAAGATTTCAGCTCCTGCAGATCTCCAGTGAGTTTATTGAATCTAATGTCAAGGACAATAATATTGTTGGAGGACAACAACTCCAGTGGTAGGCTTCCTGATAAGAACTTGTGGGACAGATTCAAGCGTAGTAGGTGAGATTGCTAAGGGATGCTGAGATATGCCCTTGAAGTCTCTTAGAAGCCAGCATGATGTTGGTGACCGTCATATCTGAACTGCAAGTGATTCCTTCCCATTTGCAGCAATCTGTGGCATTCTTCCATGAACTGGTAAGGCCGCCATCAAAAGAAAGCTCACTGATGAACTGGAGCAAGGAACTCTCTTCCTTTTCAATGCATGAGGTGGCAAGAGAGGCCAAGGAGAGAAGAATCACAAGAGCAGTGAAGAAACCAAACAGTGGCATGACTAACCTGCCGGTGGTGCATGAAGAATGAGGTAGCTGCTTCATGATTTATCGTGTGGCATTATATGCAATTGAAGGGTATAATTTGGAGTAATAATTGTCCTATGTGCAGATGCAAAAGATGCTTTCTCAGAGCAAATGCTCACAGTCTTGGTCGTCTGTGTTGTTGTTGTTTCAATTTGAAGTAATCAGAGAGTCTTGGTCATTTGCGTAGTCCATGAAAGACACCTTAAATGCTATCTTCCTAGCTTAGGACCATCCATGGTCATAGGCCCATAGCCAGCAGAGCAATTGCACTGGTTCATAAAGAATCAGGGTCCATAGCCAGCAGCACAATTCAAGCATGTCTCTTAATTACTAGGCTCAAAATTAGGAAAGGATGGTCCATTGTCATTTCATTCTGCCCCTGAGCCGAGCACTTTCCCCCTTTCTCTGTTTTCTCCTCACCTGTTTGTCCTTAACATTTATTTTCCATTTATTATATGTGTATAGTATAATACTACATATAAGAAAGTACAATTGTTTATTTTCCTTTAGATCGCTGTAGCATAAATGAAAGCTGGTGACTTATATTATTATAAATGGCTATTGGAACTTCAAATGCTCACTGATCACTGTCCAAGAAGGACAATTGTTGACCGGCCCAGCACATTTGATATGTCAATTGCTGTTATTGAATACTGACCGATGAATGTGTTTGCATTGGATCACAACTACCTTCACAAAACAAATAGTTGCATCTTGTGAATGTTAAAGGTCAATGTAGTGTACAGAGTCTCTGCTGCTGTATTTTCCTAAAGAATGGTCAACATAACCATAAATGAAAGTTGTTCTACATATCAATATATCATGTATGGCTGTTGGAAACTTCACTTATTGACCGACCTTACTGTCACATAAGAAAGACTTGTTTACCGACATACTATGATACTAGTTGATCTATCAATTGCTATTACTGAAGAAGAATGGCCATAGAGTATGTTTGCACTGTATTACTACTCATGCAAAATAATAGGACACATCTGTAAAAATTCTATAAATGGCTAAACGCTACCATTGTCTATGTACTCACCAAAATATTGGTGCGCTTTGCAAGAGCATTATTCTGGAACGTTTCAATTTTGTGAAATAATTGTGCAATTTATACATATTACAGGGCTGATTGGCTGAAGGACAGTGAGGTCAACGATCTTGAATTATTCATGTGTTTCCAGTTATGAAAATGTATGGAAGATGAGCAAGCTTCGACCATCGCAGCATGAACAACGAATCATACCATGGAGCATATGATACTGGAGTGGCCAGGGGGCACGAATTTGTGGACTGGGCACGACCAGGCGGGGGAGGCTGCAGTTGCCCTGAGCTCAGTTGTCTGCATCAACTTGCAATCCTCTACCAAATCAGTGCCAATCCAGCTGTAATGAAATCTCTATGACAACGATTATTTGCAGTCCCTTGCAGAAGTCTACGGTTTATATCAGCAATTTCAATATTACTCTGCAGGTGATGAAAGTCGGTTTGAATGCTATACACGCATTGCTGCATGTCTCCTTTTTCCTGTTGGATGGATATGACAATTGTACTATGCACAGCAAGAAGAGATTAATTCCAGTCATACTGGTCTTGGACATGAACTGATTTTTATATCTCATCAATCAATGAAAGACGACCTACTGATTCCGGTCATGCGATGGGAATAAAATTCCATGGACCAGTGGGAACTGATTCCGATCCACAGGATCTCCATGAACACGAGAAGACTACTGGAGTCTAGTAGTGGGATCACTTGATCCGGCCAGGCAGCCACTATATATATTGATATATTCACGCACAGAAAGCATCAGATCAGAGGCAGCAGCAGGTTGGTGGCCATGGCATTCTCTGGCCTCATTCTCGCCGTACTGCTGCTCTCGCTCTCCATGTTCTCTCACGCCAGCAAACTGTGTGTGGAGCAGGAGAAAGGTTCCCTTCTCCAGTTTCTCGCCAGCCTGACGAGAGACAGCGGCCTTGCTGTGCCGTGGCACAACGGCACGGCAGACGACTGCTGTTCATGGGACGCCTCAACCTCTCCCACAACTCGCTGTCCGGTGGCCTGCCACTCGAGCGGCTCGTGTCCGCGGGCAGACAGGTTGTTGTCATCGACGTCAGCTTCAACCTCCTCAGCGGAGAGCTAGGCGAGCTGCCAGCTGCAGCATCGACTTCGGCCACCCATGGCCGGTCGCTGCTGCTGCCGCTGCCGCTGCAGACGCTGAACGTCTCCAGCAACATGTTCACCGGAGAGTTCCCATCGAGCTCATGGAAGCTGACGCCAAATCTGGTGGTGCTCAACGCGAGTAATAACAGCTTTAGTGGGCAGGTGCCGTCTTCTTTCTGCCTTGCATCACCATCCTCCTTTGCTGTGCTTGACCTCCAGTACAACAAGTTCAGTGGCGCCATCCCACCTGTGCTTGGCAATTTCTCCATGCTCAGGGTGCTCAGGATTGGTCATAACAACCTATCTGGGACTATCCCGGATGAACTCTTCAATTCTACCTCCCTGCTAGAGCGCCTCTCCTTTCGCAACGCTGGGCTACGAGGAACACTTGATGGTGCAAACGTGGCCAAGCTGACTCGCTTGGTTGCTCTAGACCTTGGAGAGAACAATTTCAGTGGCAAGGTTCCAGAATCAATAGGCCATCTTAGAAGATTGGAGGAGCTCTTTTTGGACTACAACCAGATGTCTGGGGAGCTGCCACCGAGTCTGTGCAACTGTACAAGCCTCACAGACATAAGGCTCAAGGACAACAAGTTTGGTGGAGAGCTCAGCAGTGTCAACTTTGCCACACTGCAAAATCTGAAACGATTAGATGTTGCAGGAAACAACTTCACTGGTGTGATTCCGGAAAGCATCTACTCCTGCACAAATTTGATGGCACTGCGAGTATCTAGAAACAATTTGCATGGTGAGCTCTCTCCAGGGATCCTCAACCTCAAGTCCCTCACCTTCCTATCACTTTATTGCAACTCCTTCACAAACATCACAAAGGCATTTCAGATCCTAAAGAGGTCCAGTAGTATCAGGGCCTTGTTCATGGGAAAGAATTTCATGCATGAAGCCATGCCACAGGACGAAACCATGGATGGTTTTGGAAATCTGCAGGTTCTTGGAATGCATCAATGCTCATTAACTGGGGAGATACCAAAATGGGTGTCAAAACTCAAAAACCTGGAGGTATTAAATCTAAGACACAATCGATTGGAAGGCCAAATACCAAGCTGGATCAAGGACCTAAACCGTCTCTTATATCTGGACCTATCAAATAACAGTCTTTCTGGGAAGCTTCCAACAGAACTACTGGATATGACAATGCTTAAATCAATCAAGCCAGCTCATTTGGATCCAAATTCTTTTGCCCTTCCTATTTATATCAGTATTTCGCATCCATACCGCCAGGCTAGTGCCTTCCCTAAAGTGCTGGACTTGAGCAACAATAACTCCCACATTCTCTTTGTAACCTCACAAACCTGCAGGTACTTGATTTATCCAGCAATCTTCTAACCGGTGAGATCCCAGCGGCTCTGAAAAATCTGCACTTCCTTTCCAAGTTCAATGTATCTAACAATGACCTGGAAGGGCCTGTTCCAACAGAAGGGCAACTAAGTACATTTCTGAATTCTAGTTTTGATGGCAACCCAAAGCTCTGCGGCTCTATGCTTACTCATCAGTGTAATCCTATAGAAATAGCTCCGACGACATCCATTATGATCACAAGAGACTGCAGCGTGAAGATCATTTTCGTCATCGCCTATGCTGTGTCCTTTGGACTAGGAGTGCTATATGAGCAGTTAGTTCTCTCCACATTTCACTGCTGCATTCATTCAGTTGTAATTCGTGCTACCTCATGCATGTGGAACAGGTTGGGCTGAACCCAGCAAGTTCAGAAACAGCTAGCCATCTCTAGTAATAGCTTCTCACTGCACCTTCTATATCAATAGCTTGTTCTGATCAAGAGGCGCTACGTATGTATTGTAATTAGTTGGTACGGAATAGTCGATATGGTTTGGGTTTACTAAAATATGTATTGATCTTTTGTTATAGCAAGCAGGCTTCAAAATTTGTGGAAGGATTAAATGACTTGCTAGAGTAAATTTTGAGCTTGCAATGAAATATAATGAACTGGCTTGTCGTTGTGAAGTATGTTCTGATACTGACACAAGATTTAACCCAATCGAGGTTCAACCACTGAACGTACACTAGAAAGACGTTGCCTACGTCCTCGCTGTTGAGCCCGCGAGAACCACGAATCTCGAGGTCTCTTCCAACAAATCTTCTCGCTGGTGGGCGGCGATGTGGGAACCGCGATGTGAGAGCTAGTTCGCGCGACATGGGGGAAGGAGGAGGATGTCAGTCAAAGCTTATGTGGCCAAAATGACTAAACTAACCTTGATAGCTTTTAATTATTCTTTTACACCAGAAAATTAGATAGGGATAACAAACTCTTATCTCTGATTTATATATAATAACTACATCCACTACCGAAAATGGCTTCTTTGTCGAGTGCTTTCGGCTTTGTCGACTGCCAAAGCACGGGCACTCGGCAAAGAAGCCCTTTGCCGACTGCCATAAGCAGCACGCGTCAAATATTACTTTGCCGAGTGCCCGGCTCTCGGCAAAGCTGGGCACTCGGCTAAGACTCCCTTTACCGAGTGCCGCACACTCGGCAAAGTTTCCGCGCAAACGACATCTGTTGCCGTTATCTTTGCCAACTGCCCTGACGTTTTGCCGAGTGCCACGCCACGCACTCGGCAAAGAGCCATGTGAGGGCCCAGGCCGGCCCTCTTTGCCGAGTGCCGGGCTGTAGACACTCGGCAAAGAGCTTGTTTGCCGAGTGTCAAACTTGACACTCGGTGAAGATTTGATTTTCTTTTGAGTTTTGAGCTCAAATTTTTCTTTAGCCCAGACATATTATATTCAAGCACATGTCCGAATTGTGAACCTTTTTATAACTTTTTGCTATATTTTGTTTATTTATTTTATTTACTTGAATTTTTCGTAATAATCCAAATTTAAACTGCAAGTGTATGAAATAATAAAACGTAGCCATTTGAAAAATGATATTCATATTGGAGAGTTTATTTTGAGGCCGTGTCCATAAACTCACCCAAAAGTTTGAATACCTTGTCCATGAAACATGACCATCCAGGTGCAGTAGAAGTGTTTTTAAATTTTATAAAATCCAAACGAAGTCCGAAAATCATGAAACTTGTCGAGGTTTCATGTTATCATATGTAGAGACTATGATAAAAATTTAAGAATATTTGGAGCAAGTTGCGATGTCGGATGTCCAAAACCCAGACATCTCTACATGTGATCACGAGGGCTACAGAAAAAGTTTGAATTCAAAATTCAAAAAAAATGAAATCTTTGCCGAGTGCCAAGGCTGGCACTCGATAAACAGGCTCTTTGCCGAGTGCCTGTGACATGGTACTTTGCAAGGAAGCCCTCTTTGTCGAGTACCAGCTGGCACTCGGCAAAGGGTTTTTCTGTAAAAAAAGAAAATAATCTCCTACACTAACCCTAACGGACCGGCCCAGACACGCACACCACACACACCCACGTGCACACACACGCACACATACTCGGAGCCACCCGCGCCGCCAACGCCGCCGCCGCCGCCACGACGACCGGAGCGCCGCCGCCGCGACCGGAGCTCTGTCGTCCCCACCCCCGCCGCGGCCTCGCTCCCCGGTCGCTCCCCCGCTCCACCGTCGTGGCCCCTCTACGCCGCCGCGGCACCGCTTCGCCGCCCGGCCCGAGCCGTGCGTCGCCATGGCCCCACTCCACAGCCGCGGCCGCGCTCAGCCGCTGGAGCTCGGCCGGAGCCCCACCTCCCATCCCCGTCCCGGTCAAGCAGGGGTTCTCGGCCGCCCAGCCCCGGCCCCGCCACCCTGCTCGTCGCCATGGAGGCGGCTGGCCAGCTAGCGCCGCCGGCGCGCCCTACCCGCTTCTCGCCAGCATGCAGTAGGAGGAAGAGGAGGAAGGAAGGAGGAAGAAGAAGAAGAAAGAGAAGGAAGAAGAAGAAGAAGAAGAAGAAGAAGAAGAAAGGAGGAAGGAGGAAGAAGAAGAAGGGGAGGAGGAAGAAGAAGAAGAAGAAGGAGGAGGGAAAGGAAGGAGGAGGAGGAAGAAAAAGAAGAGGAGGAGGAGGAAGAAGTAGAAGGAGGAAGAAGAAGAAGGAGAAGGGAGGAGGAGAAGGACCTTGGTCCGATAACCGTCCACGTCGTTCCTTGACGACGTCCGTCCACGCCGTCGTTCCCGCCCATCGCGGGAGAAGAAGGTAAAGCCCTAGGTTGTCGGCCATCGTGCCGTATGTGTCGTTGATGGCCTTCGTGCCGAGTTTGTTGATGTGTGGCTTTCATGCCGTATATGTGTTGTCGGCCATTGAGCCGGCTTCTTTCTTGTAGGTTTTGGAAACCTCCCCGTGTAGGGGAGGTTCTGCTGAAATTTTATACTTATATTATTGTTTTTCTTGTTTTGCAGAGCAGGTTGTGTAGGAGGGGACCCGGAGTAGCTCGGCGACGCCGATCGTCTTCGTCGACGCTGCGGGTCTGCCGGCACCACGTCGCCTTGCCACTGCACCGACTCGCCACTGCCCCGCTAGCCTGTCTCCACTGCCACCCTAGGTATAAATCACCTCTCTTCCTTACCGTAGTCGTACTTAGGTCGCATAACCTAGTTAGGTGTCTTTCGTCTAAAAGAGTTACGGTTGGAGGTATGCAGGTCTTTGCATATCGGCGATCGTATCTGTTTTGGATTGTCCATGTGGAGGTGTCTAGGTTTTGAACATCCAACGCCGCAACTTGCTCAAAACATTCTCAAATTTTTATCGTAGCCTCCACATGCGATAACATGACACTTTGACGAGTTTCATGATTTTCGGACTTTGTTTGGATTTTATATAATTAAAAACACTTATACCGCACCAAGATGGTCATGTTTCATGGACAAGGCCTTCAAACTTTTGGATGAGTTTATGGACACGGCCTCAAAATACACCCTCCAACATAAATATCATTTTTGGAATGGCTACGTTTCATTATTCAATGCACCTATAGTTCCAATTTGGATTATTCAGAAAAATTCAAGTAAATAAAATAAATAAATGAAATATAGCAAGATGTTATAAAAAGGTCCCAAATTCGAACATGTGCTTCAATACAATATGCTTGGGCTACAGAAAAAGTTTGAATTTAAAATTTTAAAAAATAAAATCTTTGCCGAGTGCCAAGGCTGGCACTCGGCAAACAGGCTCTTTGCCGAGTGCCTATGACGTTGCACTCGGCAAAGAAGCCCTCTTTGCCGAGTGCCAGCGTTTTTCTGTAAGAAAAAAGATTATAATCTCGTACACTAACCCTAACGGGCCGACCGACCGGCCCACACATGCACACACCACACACACTCACGCGCGCACACACACACCCGGAGCCACCCGCGCCGCCACCGCCGCCGCCGCCGCCATGCCGACGAAGCGCCGCCGTCGCGACCGGAGCTCCGCCGTCCCCACCCCTGCCGCGGCCCACTCCACAACCCCTGTTGCCGCCGTGGCAGCGCTCCGTCGTCGCCCGAGCCGCGCGTCGCCGTAGCCCCGCTCCACAACCGTGGCACCGCTCCGCCGTCGGAGTTCGGTTGGAGCCCCGCCTCCCGTCCCGGTCGAGCAAGGATCTCGGCCGCCCGGGCCCAGCCCCGCCACCCTGCTCGTTGTCGCGGAGGCGGCTGGCCAGCCAGCGCCACCGGCGCACCCTGCCCGCTCCTCGTCGGCATGCAGTAGGAGGAAGAGGAGAAAGGAAGGAGGAAGAAGAAGAAGAAAGAGAAGGAAGAAGAAAAAGAATAAGAATAAGAATAAGAATAAGAAGAAGAAGAAGAAGAAAGGAGGAAGCAGGAGGAAGAAGAAGAAGGGAAGGAGGAAGAAGAAGAAGAAGAAAGAGAAGGAGGAGGAAGAAGAAGAAGGAGAAGAAAGGAAGGAGGAGGAGGAAGAAGAAGTAGAAGGAGGAAGAAGAAGAAGGAGAAGGGAGGGGAAGAAGAGGAGGGAGAAGGGAGGAGGAGAAGGACCTTGGTCCGATGACCATGCACGTCGTTCCTTGACGACGTTCGTCCACGCCGTCGTTCCCGCCCGTCGCGGGAGAAGAAGGTAAAGCCCTAGGTTATTGGCCATCGTGCCGTATGTGTCGTTGACGGCCTTCGTGCCGAGTTTGTTGGTGTGTGGCTTTCATGCTGTATATGTGCTGTCGGCCATTGAGCCGGCTTCTTTCTTGCAGGTTTTGAAAACCTCCCCGTGCGGGGGAGGTTCTGCTGAAATTTTGTACTTATAGTGTTGTTTTTCTTGTTTTGCAGAGCAGGTCGAGTCGGAGGGGACCCGGAGTAGCTCGGCGACGCCGATCATCTTTGTCGGCGCCGCGGGTCTGCCAGCACCGCATCGCTTCGCCACTGCACCGACTCGCCACTGCCCCGCTAGCCTGTCTCCACCGCCACCCTAGGTGTAAATCACCTCTCTTCCTTATCGTAGTCGTACTTAGGTCGCGTAACCTAGTTAGGTGTCTCCCGTCCGGTTGGAGGTATGCAGGTCTTTGCATATCGGCAACCGTATCTGTTTTGGATTATCCATAGTTTTTGGACAGTCCGCGGATACGTAGATGGGTTAGCTTCCATGTTCTGCTCCCGTCCGAGTCAGAGTTTCGGCAGCACCTCCCCGTTGTTCTTCGGATACACACTCTCCCTGCGGAGACGTGTATTGGGAGAATAGTGGGGAGGTGCTGCCGAAATTCTGACTCATACGGGAGCAGAGAATGGAAGCTAACCCATCGACGCATCCGCGGTGGGATTAGGGCCTATCCTTCACCTATTAGATGGCAGGAACATAGTGTAGATGCAATTGTTGGTTTATTACTCGCTTACGCATGTGTATGACAAAGGATGGATAACCGTGAGTGGATGTACATGGGCTTCATAGCTAAGAGGAAGAGCGATGAATGGGTTAGGGGGACCAATAATTTCCTGGAGCAAGCATTTGGCCCAGCTGCTAAAGGGTCGATTTGAATGTCGTGTCCCTGCAGCCAATGTAAGAACTCAAAAAGAAAAATAAAGAAAGATGTATACAAAGATCTTTTCAAGAACGGATTTGTGGCAAACTATAAGAGGTGGATCTTCCATGGTGAAGGGGACCGTATTAGAGAGGAGGAGGTGAGAGCATGCCTCGAGGAGTATGATGAAGATGCCAGGATGGCCGACATGGTGGTAGACTATAACGAGGCACGTGGCAATGAAGGATTGGTGGAGGAGGATCCAGAGGAAACTACAAAGGCATTCTATGAAATAATGTCTTCAGCACAGAAGCCCCTTCACGAGAAGACAACAATGTCGCAACTAGATGCCATTGGACGCCTAATAGCATTGAAGTCAAAGTTGAGCCTGAGTCGAGACGGTTTCGATTACATGTTGGCAGTTTTTGGCATAATGCTTCCGAAGGGTCACATGCTGCCAAAGAACACGTACGAGTCATAACAGCTCCTTCGTGTACTTAAGATGCCGTATGAGTCGATCCATGCTTGTCTTAACGGGTGTGTCCTATTTAGGGGAGACCTTGAGGAAGTAACGCACTATCCAAAGTGCAAAGCCTTTAGGTATATGGAGGTAGACGGTAGTGATAGCAAGAAGAAACAGTCTAAGATCCCTGAGAAGGTCCTACAGTACCTTCCTATCATACCGAGGCTCCAACGAATGTACATGATAAAGGAGTCCGCGAAACAGATGAGATGGCACAAGGATGGCAAAAGATACAGTGATAAGATGGCCTGACAAAGCTATGGACGCTTGGAATGTACATGTAGCAATGGCAACAGATGAGTTCAACCCGTATGGAATGATGGCGGCCCCGTACACTTGTTGGCCCGTGTTCGTGATCCCCCTCAATCTTCCCCCGGCGTCATGTTTGAACCCAAGAACATGTTCTTGTTGCTGATAATACCTGAACACCTGAGCAACAATATGGGTGTATTCATGCAGCCACTGTGGGATGAATTACAACATGCTTGGGAAAAGGGGGTACTGACGTACGACCGAGCTACAAAGAAGAACTTCACAATGCATGTGTGGTATCAGTATTCAATGCATGACTTCCTAGCGTATGGCATATTCACGAGAAGTTTCCTTGCCCAGTATGCAAGGCCTCTGTGATGTTCACCTAGCTGAAGAAGGGTTGCAAGTTCTCTTCGTTTGACAAACATTGTCAATTCCTAGATGACGACCATGAGTTTAGACGAGACATCAAGCACTTCATGAAAGGTGTTCAAGTCACCGACCCCATTCCTCAGATTATGAGCGTTGCCCAGGTCCTTGCCCAGTTAGAGGCTCTCAAAATTGATGAAGACAATGGTGGTTTTAAGAAGTATGGTGTGGAATACATGTGGACCCATATATCGGGCTTGACTAGGCTATCCTACTTCAAGGACCTTCTTCTTCCACACAACATCGATGTAATGCACACAAAAAAAGAATGTCATCGAGGCACTTTGGGGTACACTCATGGACATAAAGGAGAAGTCAAAGGACAATGTTAAGGCTAGGCTAGACGTGGAGGAAATCTGTGATAGACCAAAGCTAGTGATGAAGACCCCTGCGCAAGGCAAGAGTTGGAAAAGGGGCCCGGGCGATTACACCCTGAAAAGGGGAGATAGGAAGGAAGTGCTGCAGTGGATCAAGACGTTAATGTTCCCTCATGGGTATGCGGTGAATCTGAGTAGGGGAGTGAACCCTAAGACTATAAAAGTCTTAGGGATGGAGATTCATGACTTTCACATATGGATTGAGCGGCTCCTTCCTGTGATGACCCGTGGATACCTCCCCGAGCTAGTGTGGTGCACTCTGGCAGAGTTGAGCTATTTCTTAGGGTGTTATCTCGGGAAGTGATTCGTGACCTGGAGCGTGTTGCACCTCTGTTGATCTACAAGTTGGAGATGATCTTTCCACTGGCTTCTTCCTGCCGATGCAGCATCTGATTCTGCACCTATTGGATGAGGCATGGCTGGGGGGTCCTGTACAGGCCTGTTGGTGCTATCCAATCAAGAGGTGTCTAAAGATTCTTTGAAAAAAGTGTAGAAATAGAGCCAAAATTGAGGCTTCTGTGGCAGAGGCATTCAAAGTGGATGAGGTGTCGAACTTCACGACGTACTATACTGAGAACCTTCCCAACATGAACCCACCCCCTCATTACAACGATGACGAGAGTTTATTGACCCTGAGCCTTTTCAAAGGGCGACTCGAAAGGGGAAGCGCAGGTACCCCCAAGACATTGCAACAACATGAGTTTCGCACTATCACGCTCTACGTGTTGTTGAACCTTGAAGAAGTGGCTCCTTATCGAATGTAAGTTCTCAATGAGCTAGTTACATACACAGTCAATATCCTTCACCTATTGGTCCAACCCCCTTTGTCTCTTGTTTTTTTAGAGAGTTTATTAAGGAACACTGGACAGGGAATAAGGCTCCTACCGATCAAGAATAAGACTATCTTCTCAAAAATGACTCGCCCCATTTTATTTCCTGGTTCTGTACGAAGGTACCGTCCAACTTACCTTGTTCCAACTTTGAGATTTCACTTTGCTCCTAGGAGCGAGTAATGTAACAATCTACCTGGCCTCACCTTGCAGGCACGCACGGATAGGGCAATGAGTGGGGAATTGAAACAGGTTGCACAAGGCTTCACCCGTAGGGTCAAGACATTCACCATTTATGATGTTAATGGCTATCGCTTTCGCACGAGAAGCTACGAGGAGAGTCGGCCCACCTGAAAGACAACGTGCACAGGAGTTTGTACGCCCGGCAACAATGATCACGACTATTATGGCATAGTTGAAGAAATATAGGAGCTCCACTTTGAGGGCCCCAAAGATCTTAAACCAGTGGTATTCAAATGCCATTGGTTTGATCCTAATGACACGAGAAGAGCCGATGACATTGGGCAAGTGGAAATTCGATAGGATTCCGTCTATACTGGAGAAGATGTCTATATTGTGGCTCCACAGGCCACACAAGTTTATTATCTCCCATGGGCGTGCCAAAAAAATGAGAATCTTAAGGGTTGGTACCTTATGCACTTGGTATCGTCGTGCGGTAAAGCGCCTGTCCCTAATGATGATGATTACAACTTTGACCCAAAGGCAGATATCGAAGAGTTCTATCAACGCGAGGCGCTAGAAGAGCGTTTGGAGATAGACATTCTTTCGCTGATGGCAAGGAAGTAGACAATGACATCGATGAGGACAAGGGTGAAGTGGTGCAAGATCCTAAGGACATAATGATGCTTGAGCTACGGAGGGCTCAGTGCGATAGAGTTGTTGAGGATGATGGAGGTGGTGAGGACAATGGAGATGATGAGGACTTAGGTTTTGACAATATTGATAGTGATGATGACAATAGTGATAGTGATGAATGGAGCCAGCCACTGTCGTTCGTGAGGATAATTTCTAATTCATGTAATACTATATTGTTCTTATTATTACTTTGTAATTATGTTTCGTTCATCTTGCATCTCTTTATAAGTACTTATCGATTATTTGTGCTAATTGGTTTAATCTTTATCTTTGTCATTGCAGGCACAGGACAAAATGTTGGGTGAAAGTAGACGACTGTGACGAACGGGGGTCAACTCACGCTACCTGAGGACCGGCCCCGACGAGGAGGAGGTGGAGGACCCATTGTTGGTGGAGTCATCGACGAGGGCCCGCAGGACGAGGCTGCTATTTCTGGCGGACGACGACGACCGGTAGGACATCATCGAGGAGGAAAGGGGGCAAGCAGCATGGGGGTGAGCAAGATGAGCAGGACTGGAGCAAGCAGGACGGGGGCGAGGAGACACCAGGGAAGACGACTTCCTCAGGTTCGAGCAAGGTCTACCAGCGTGGGATCACGCGCCTCCCTTCAGCGCCGCTCGCGCCAGACCAGCATCCGGTGATTCGACCCGACGGTGAGAAGTAAGTAACCATTCATGTTTTCACGACTTATTCATATGACATGTTTAAAATTGAATTTCAGACTAACAATTCTTCTTAATGACTCGTGCAGAAACTAGAAGCATGTCAGCGGGGCCAGTTCACGCAATCCTAATGGCATGCTGGCCCTCCTGATTAACAAGCACTATCCTAGCCTTGTCACCCACGATGGGACCACAGCGCCACCCTGGAAGTGGCGGGACTTCTTCAATGTCAGGGACGCATACGATGTCCCTATTGTGACCAAGATTAAGAGAGAGTTCTAGGTGAGTCTTCATCGCACCGCTTTGTCAATACTACTCATTCGTTGGACTTTCTTGAAATAATAAAATGATACATGATATTTGTATGCAGGAGTGGTTCACGTGCGAGCCAGGGAAAGAGGTCGAGGCATCACAAGTGCATAACAAGGTCTGCATGGAGCGACTCAAGGACATGTACTATGAGGCGCACCTCCAGGTCCTCATCACCTACCACGCCGACGTGCTTCGCCAGTCGCTGCCGAAGATGCAAGCCAGGGAGATGATCCTCTACCCTGAGGAGATCTACCTTCAGGTAAGTAGGAAACACTAATTCTGATTTCTTCCATGAAAAATAAATAGAAAACATTAATTCTGATTCATCTTCTGACATGTCAAATGCACGTTGTCATGCAGTTTTCTGCTGATTGGTGCAAAATGCACATGGATTGCTAGGAGGCCATTGTGGAGGAGTGGAGAAAGCCGGAGTCATACGCGTAGCGCAGAGCCAAATGGGGACATGCCAAGGCGAGGATAGGGCCGACACACCACCAAGGGAGCCGCCCCCTCGGAGGGTTCATGGACACATGGGTTCGCTTCTGTTGATTTATTTATTTATTCATTCATTCTCATTACGTGTAATCATTCTTATGTTTTCCTTGCAGTCCCAGTCGCATGGTGGGCAGGTGATCAACGAGTTCATAGGCTACACCCTGTCTCACAATGGCAAAGCGACAGATCCGGACAACGTCTACAACCCGACGGAGGGGGTCGACGCGTACACCAACCCGAACGCCTACAAGAAGATGGTCTAGTACACTGAGGCAGCTCGCAAGCGCCATGGTGAGACCTTCGATCCTGCCACCCAGCCCTGGATACAGACATCCTGATGAGGACGGAAGGAGGAAAACAACAGGTCCGGTACTTTATTGCCCACAACGCAATCAATCCAACCACCGTTCCCACCCTTCGTCAGGTTCGTCGATCAGACAGCATGACCTCCTCTGACGTCCCTATATGACCTCGGCAGCCGAGCTCCACGCAGCCGACCTTTAGTTTTATTCGCCGTTCATTGGTTTTACATATGTACTTTTCCTTTTGCATTGTTTAAACATCGCAGATGTAATATTGCAGTCCGAGCTGGCCAAGTTGCGGGCCACGCAGGAGGCCGCGCAGGAGGGCCATCGGCAGGAGCTGGTGGCCCAACAAGAGGCCCATTGGCAGGAGATGGCGCGCCATATGGAGGCTGTCCGGCAGCACTCGCAGCGTCAGATGCAGAACTTTGCTGGCTTCTTTCAGAACCTTCACATCCCTGGTGTTGTCTTGCCTCCATTGCATGCCTTGATGTTCGCTCCACCCCCTCCTCTTGGCCCTATAGGGACTCCGGTGAGTATATATGTTTGTCTATTATTTTGGCTTGTGCGGCCATCCCACTGGTACTAATGAGATCGCTTCTCTTATGTGCAGGCACAGTCGGCGGGTTCGAACCTGACTCCTCCACATGGCACTTCTCCAGGCCATGAGTGGCAGGTTGGCCCGAGTCCACACAACACGTGGCCAGGTGGCGCTCCTCCTTCGCCTCCACAGCACGGGTGGTCTCCGTGGTCAGGTGGCGCAACTCCTCAGCCTCAGCAACACGGGTGGTCAGGTGACACTCGTGAGCCTCAGCAGCAGGTCGAGGCCTGGACGTACTCCTCGGCGCCGTAGGGGTGACCGGGGTGGCAAGGTGGGGGCTCTTCACACTCTCGGGGCCATTGGGACGCCGGGTCGTCATAGGTACCTCTTGTTTAGCTTGTGATGGACTTTGTGATAGATGTTGGACATGATGAATTTGTTATGTATGTTGGACTTGGATGTGGATGGATTTGTTATGGTATGCAGGCTCTCAGATTTGTTATAGCATGTGATATATATGTGGATTTGTGCTTTATATGTGGATTTGTGTTATATATATATATGTTTGCTTGCTGTGATATATATGGAAAAACAAAAAAAGGAAAAAAATTTCCCAGTAGTGCTACGGCACTTGGCAAAGCTAGGCATCGACTGCATTCAGCACCAGCTTTGCCGAGTGCCGGCGCTGGGACTCGGCAAAGGCTGTTTTTAAAAAAAATAAATAAAATCTCTTTGCCGAGTGACGGGCCTGGCATTCGGCAAAGACTTTTTTAAAAAAATAAAAAATCTTTGCCAACTGCCATGTTAGCAGTCAGCAAAGAACCGCCAGACGACGGGGGGCCGCTTCCTTTGCCAAATGCTGGTTTGGCAGTCTGCAAAGTCTTTGCCGACTGCCCGCCACATGGTAGTTGGCAAAGACATCTTTACCGAGGCATTTTTTGCCGACCAACCTTTACCGACTGCCACGTGAAAAGCAATCGGCAAAGGCTTTACCGACTGCATTTTGACCTTTGCCGGTGGATCCGGTAGTGATCTGTAGGACTGGTTTGCTAAAGAATAGTGATCACGTCACGGGGCTAGTTTAGGTCATGCTCTGGTAATTGAATCATGGTGTAGCGTGAGGTAGTGATCCAGAAAGATTTGATTCCTCCAGAGTTAGTCTTTTTTTATGATTGGGCCATTCACCCATGTTTCATTAAGAGAAACTCTCACATAAACCATATGCTCGCCCGTGCGCTCGCGTGGCCACGGCGGCGGAGCTGCTCCCGCATGGCCATCAGGGCTCGCGGCCGTCGGGGCAGTGGCTGTCGGGTCAGGCTCCTTTTCTTTTCTTTTATTTTTTCTTTTGTCTCAGAAAAAAAGGTTTGAGTGGCTGATAAATAGGGCCCACTAAAATGGTCATGTTTGACACCGTTAGAGGTAAAACTGGACGTAATGACATAGAGAGAAAAACAAAGATGATGTTAATCACACAGATCGAAACTAACTTTTTAGTGGCATGAGAATTTGGTGCATCTTTTATAATGAAATAATGGCACACAGGAGAGGCCTCCGAGAGTGGGCAACGGGCGTGTGTGCTGCTTCAAATGCTGCATATTATTGTTGTATCCCCATTGGTTCAGTCTGCATCCATGATGATACTACAGTGGTCGTTGGGTCGTGTGAGACCAGACAACACGGCAGCTTGACTTGACCAGCCTGTGGTCCGTGTATATAATGGAGGTGTCGTATGCGGAAAGAGTGTAATGCCTGCCAATGGCTCATAATGAGTCGGGTGTGGCACAAGGTCAAGAAGGAATGTGCAAAGCGCCACTGCCATGGAGACGGAGGGTATGGAGGATAAGTGTGCATGACATAAAAAGCGTCACAAGAAAAATGACAACTAAACGTTGGACAAAATTTGGACGCAGGGGCTAAAGTTTAGGTGTTACGATACAAATTAGAAAAATAACTTATAAATTTTGTTAGTACCCTGCGAGACAAATCAATTAAGCAGAACTAATCTACATTAGTATATTTTTATTGTAGCACCATATTGTCAAATCATAGAATAATTAGGCTTAAAAAATTTATCTCTCTAATTAGTCTTAATATGTGCATTTAGTTTCATAATTAGTCTATAGTTAATACTTTTGCATATGTCCACACATTTGATATATGACCAACCAATGCCTTCATATGAGGAACCGTTCTGCTCAGCTCATGAGGTGGTGGGAACCGAGAATGCATGGAATAGGCCAAGGACTAGGACCTATTTGAATTTAGATATGAAATATTTGAATTTAAGTGCCTGTGCCCAGATTTGAATTTATGAACCTCAAGTACTGGAGTCCAGATTCTTCTGGGTATGTTTCACTGTAGATACGCCCGTGAGTATTCTTCTGGGTATGTTCACTGTATGAACATAACTTTGCACCCAGCACCCGTGAGTATTCCTTTCGTATATCCAATGTCGCATCGAAATGAGGCCGAATCTGCACCCCCCAAGATTTTCGGCCCGAGCGATCAGACTTTTTAAAACTTTCAGTTGATGGGCCAACCTAATCTCAAAACAAAAAAAAAGTTGATGGGCCAACCCCGTATCGAAACGGTCCATTCACCTCCCTCCCAGTCCTCTACGGAGTACTAAAGACAAAAACTCCCTCCCTCCCAGTTCAAGTTCCCAGTCATTTCAGTTCGAAAAAACAGCCCCCAGCCAAAATCCTCCGGCACGCCGCACTGATACGCCGCCGCGGCGACCCGACCGTCGCAACGGCTCCATCCAGCTCCGCCGCCGTAGAGCGCCGCACGCGCCGGCGGGAGTTCCCCGCAGTCATGAGCGGACTAGCGTGGTTCTAAGGTACAACCTGCAGAAACCTTGTGGGATTTAGGTTGCTGGCACTGCTTGCTTTGCTTTCATCTTGTTTAATTTTTTATTACATGAAAAAATGTATCATGTTTTGATTCCGCAGTGTGATTGTGCTACAAGTAATCTAACGGGAGGGCAAGGATCCATCGATCCAGGAGGAGGAGGGTGCCCGAGGAGTTTTTCGGGCAGCTGTGGCTCGTCGCGAAGTTGGGGGCGGCTAGGGTTTCGAACCCTTCCGTGGAGGAGGCGGAGAGGGTGGGAAACCTTGTCTGGATACGCAAGGATCTGTGAGATTCAAGCATTTCGAGGTGGAAGACTGTTTTCCGGCTGGAGTTGCAGATCGCTGGTCGAAGAAGCTGAGGTCTGAGAGATTTGTTTGCAACCAAGCTCAAGTGTGAGATGGCGAGTCGGGGGAGAGGAGGAGGTCGCGGTCCACCTCGTCAGAGCCCAAAAGAGGAGCTGGGATGGGATGAAGGAGAGGGCTGGTATGCGCCGCCACCTCCGTTCTATCATCACCCGCTCCCGCCCCCGCCGATGGGGCCGATGCCGTCCTTGTTACCGCATCCATATCCAGGTCCGTATGGCTACTTCCCGAACCAGCCGCCAATTCGCCCTCCATTCAATCCCCAGAATCAGGGCCAATTCAACAAGGGCCAGGGGAATCGACAGGGGCCGAGAGGTGGTGCATCTCAAGGAAATCAGGGCAGCCGTCAACCAGGTGGGCAGGCAGTGCAGAGAGGAGGGGTTCCTCAGCAAAAGCAAGGTAGTGGCGGGGGTAAGTCTGTGCAAGAGAGGTGGTGCATCTCAATAATGCCACCTATTTCTATCTGGACAATGAGAAAATGGACAATGAGAAAATCATGGTGTCCTTGAAAGTTTGGGATGGGAACGTAAAACCTGTATCTTCTCTGTCTGAGGTCTGGGTACAAGTTGTGGGCATTCCACCTAAATGGTGTGACTGGAAAACTCTGTGGCAGGTAGCATCTACTGTGGGGAAGCTGGTGAAAGTTGACTGGCAATCTCTTTTTGCAAGCTTCTTTTCTATGGTTAGAATCCAGATCAAATGAAGGGATCCAACCAAGATTCCTATGAAGAGGATGGTAGAGATGAAAGATGAGCTGTTTGTCATAAATTTTATTGCTGAGGGTGTGCCACAGATTGAGGAGAGTGAAGATAAGGGAGGTGACGATGCTGATGGAGCACCTCAAGGTGTAGATCCCTTGGATGGTGATACTAAGGATAAAACTCCTGACCAGCGAGACAGAACTTCAGAGAATAGTAAGAACAAGAGAATGGACAAGGGGTCCTCCATTACGTCAGGTGGGAGCAAATCTGTCAGAAACTTGATTGTGGAGGATGGTGATGATGAAAGTGTGCTCTTACCAAATGACCGGGTCTATGACTATACTGGGATTGATGTTCAGGCTGATCAGAAAGAGGTCTCTGAGGTTGTTATTCCAGAAGCTGTTGGACAAGGAAAAAGG
The DNA here is from genome assembly GCA_023333625.1 of Bothriochloa decipiens. Classification (NCBI taxonomy): domain Eukaryota; kingdom Viridiplantae; phylum Streptophyta; class Magnoliopsida; order Poales; family Poaceae; genus Bothriochloa; species Bothriochloa decipiens. The sequence goes on along the minus strand of CM041645.1, from coordinate 906,280 downwards.
ACTAGAGCAACAGAGGTTACCAGGGGGCCTGTCATTCCTGAAAAAAAGACTAAAAGGAGCCCTCATGTTGCGAAAAGCACAATGGGAAAAGCTCAGGCTCTGAAAAGGAGAAACAATTTGGAGAAGCCAGCAGGTATAAACAATCATTCTTTATCTCTGTCTAGTTCTGTTCTAGTTGATGTAGCTAAAGATTGGTCTAGGCCTACCTGATTATGATGTTGAGAAACAGAAAGTTTTATATTCTCTTCTAGAAACTGAGGCTAGTAGAACACAGTAGTTTACCATTTACAGTCTTGTTCTTCTGAATCAAACTAGCATATGCCCGTGCATTGCAACGGGAGATTTAAAACTTTTCAATGTAATAAGAGTATGAAGAAAATAGTCGGTCATGAGCTTCAAATTTTTATGTACTAAGAGTACGAAAAAATAATGGATCAAAATTAACAAATAACAAAAAAAGTCTTGAAATCAAAGTTAATATCGGTAAATTTATCCGAGACAAACATAATTCTAATGCTAAGTTCATAGATAACCCAAGTGGAATAAGTGTTCAGCTAATGATTTCTACAGCTGATATGATGGATAATGCTGTTTTGTTGTGAGAAAAAAAAACCATGACTGAGAAACAGGGCTGATAAGTTCATATCGAGTGAACCAAAATATAATATTGCATTCTCATGCTAATATAGAGCACATATTTACATCCCATTGAGCTTATTGAATTATGTGAATCAGTATAGAATGGAACAAGACAAAAACCAATAGTAAAATGGTCTGACCAGTTACGCTATGAGCTTGGAAGCAACAATGAAAGACATACATGAATGGCAATATGCATACTGAAAACAATGTTGAGATGTATATTTATACCTAAAAAATGGAAAACTCTACATAAAGTTTTTAGACACCAGTTATAGAATTCTCAACTAAATCAATGTGTTCTGCCCATTTGCTCACCATATCTCAGGTCTTTCTAACCTTTTATAGCAGGCAACAATGCTAATGAAGTTGAAAGTTGAAACATCTTGCTGACATGGCTCTTCTCATTTTATGGTGAACAGATAATAAAGGAAAAAAAATCTCTGGACTATGTTTCTGTAGAGACTGTTCAGTGGTTAGGGAATTCAATGTTGGTTTTGGCATTGCATTTGATATTAACAAAACATAAATGTGGCACTTATATAAGCTCACAAATATGCAACAAAAAGAGATAATTATCTGCAAATATTATTGCACTCAATTCTCATTTACCTGCCCCGAAGTGGAAATTTTTCTTTTCCAGCAGCCCCGCCTTGCTCTCCAAATCAATTGGATGGGAAGCCAACAGACAGGTCATCAACTCATTGGTAACCCTAACAAATCTGATCACTAATATGTATGCTGACTGACTGTTAGGTCAACCCATTGATAAGCATTTTTTTAACATCTTGGAAGCAAAAGATTGTTAGGCCAGAGAACTGGAAATGCCTAATGACTGATGGCTATCCAAAAGAAAAAATGTGAAAGGCTAACACCTCCATGAGTATGTATGAACTACAATAAAAACATCAGTGATAAATAGCTAAGAATATGCAATACTCCAATACACTAAAACATAAGTGATACATCCAGATTCCTTCCGCTTGCATTGCCAACAGCATGATAGCATCCTCTAGGCTAGCATAAGAAACCTCTTCAATCTTCACTGCAGTACTAAATACTCATGGAAGAATACTGACAAAATTTCCAGCTAACCCACAATACATGCCTTTCCATTGAGTTTTACTTCTGCCTTGTGCACCTTATAAAACAATGAGAAAAAACAAATCTCATGAAATTGATCTATGAACTTCCTGTGTTACTTCAAGAATTTTGTGCCGCAGCAGCTGGTAAGCAAATAAAACTCGGTCATACAAGTTGTGCCACTTAAAAACAAATCAGACTCTTACCTGGACCACAGGCACATTCAGAGACTTGGTAGCAAAATAGATTATAGAGACATATTGGTCTAAACTTACTAAGAATGGCGTCAGTCAGGGTCATGAATTAATGAGTGTTAAATATAATATTATGCATCCGAGAATGAGTTATTTGCAGAATTATGGTTGCATGGCAAGCTAAACAAAAGGGCGCTGCATTGAAATGTATAATCAACTTACATAAGGCCTGGTCTTTATCGTATCAGTAGGATATAAAGACGTGTTAACAACAGCACCAGCTCCTCAGCTAAGGCCCCCTCTGGAATTGTAAAATACATGTCAAGCTAATGCAACATAACGAATCTAAAAACCCGACACTTGACTCTAGATTCAGAGAAATGATGATATCATAGGTATTTGCTGTAACAACTCTTAGATGTCTACAATACTGCATGAATGTATACCCTGGTAAACAAATGGATTTGCATTCCGTCAGCCCTCCTATATGCAAAGTCCAATCTGTGAAAATTTCAGCTCCATGAACAAACATTATCTACTAAGTTCCTAAATACATCTGGCATTTGTTTCGCTGTCAAATATTCTTTATGAAGTAACATCTCCTTACCAAAAGGAACTTGGAGCAGATCGCAGGCTGACCAGAGGGCGTCATGTCGTGTTCCTGCCACGGGCCGAGGCAGGTTCAGCGGTGGGGGCCGACTGGGGCGGATCTACAGCAGTAGCAGCACCACGCAGGGGCCAATGTCACGCTGCGGCGGCGGCGCACTACCACCTGTCTGTTGCTGGCTGCCCATGTCGTTGTCTTGTCTCCCATCACGCCCTAGCCAACACTCCAGAGCTCCTGCAGCTTACCAGCAAGGGGCTGGAACCCTAACCGCTGCAGGTCACATCCGAGGGGAGAGGGCGTGCTTCTTTGGCTTCTACGGGAGGGGACGGGAGGAGCGGAGAGGCGAGGCTTGGTGTGCTTCGGGTGTGAGGGGCGCGTCTTAGCATGGGGGCCCACTTGTCGGCGCCAAGGAGTCGGGGCGATCCCTTGGTCGGGCGGGGCGAAGGAGTCTGTGGATGATTCCAGTATCATCTTTTTAGGAGTAGAGATAAAGGCGATTCTTCTGGTTCACTTAGACCTTCACTGAATAACTCCAGTGGTGATATGTCTAACCTTAGTCCAGGTAATAGGAATAAGAGATATCTTGTTTTTGTACTTCCATTTCTAATTGTAGATCTGGTAATAGATCAGTTCCTGATAACATAGACAGCAGTTCCACTCTTTTTCGCAGCGTGTCTTGTAATGAGGGACAGGACCCTCAAACATCAGTCTTTTCTGTGTCTAATATTAGGGACATTGATAGGTTAGAAGATGAGCTTGAGAAAGCTTGGACTAAAGTAGCTTATAGGAAGAAAAACAAAAGAGTTAAATGATAGGTTTATTTTGGAACATTATAGGTCTTGGGAAAATCGGTAGGCTTCCTGCCTTGATAGGGAAAAAATAGAGATACTAGAGCTGATGTGGTAGGAATATCTGAAACTAAAAAAGAGTCTTTCACTCCAGGAGATGTGTGGACGTTAGGTTGATGAATTTGTGGTTAGAGGTAGTGCAGTTAGCCTCCACTATCACCTTTAGAAAACAGTTAATTTTAGAGGTATTTTACCAATCCATGTCCTGGCTGTATGGCGTCTGGTAATTCCTCCTAGGGTACATTTCTTTCTGTGGTTGCTCTCCAAGAATAAAGTTCTAACTAGAGATATCCTGAGCTTAAGAAGGAAGGTGAAAGATTCCTCCTGTTTGTTTTGTTCTGAAAAAGAGACCGTGCAACACTTATTCTTTGATTGTGCAGTTGCCAAACAGCTGTGGGCCTGGATATCTGTTGTTTTAGGGAGAGATGTATGTAGGTTTTTGTTTTGAATCAATAGACGCTATGTGGTTAAGCAATAAGAGATTTCTAGTCAAAAATATGTTCTGTGCTGCTGCGATGCGGGGGCTTTTGGAAGCTGAGAAATAGTTTATGTTTTCAGGGTATTCTTTGGAAGGATTTGAAGATTCTGCTCCAACATACTGTCAACATGCTGTAAAACTGGAGCCTGCTTGAAAGGCTCTCGGAGTTCAATCACAAATTGAAGCACCTGAAATCCCTGGCGACAAGTCCACATATGTGCTGGATCATCTAGCTGGATGTGATGAGATGACAGGAAAGGCGGATCAGGGAAAATGGCTTAGTTTGGTCCAGTTTAAGTCTGAATGGCTGATGTAAAAGCTATTATTGTGTACTTGTTTCTTTTGGACGCCTGAGGCTGAGCGCTGGATTCTGTGAACATGAACAAATGCTGTAAACTGCTATGTCTTGGTTAATTCTAAGGAATGTTCTTAGACTGCTTCAATCCAGTTCAGCTTTCATGTTTTTGTGCCTTTTCATTTGCATCATTTTTTCTGTGAACATTCATTTGCATCAAATTAGTCGGTACTGACCCCTGAGTCCTTAGCCACAAATCTGCAGTCCGCACCTACTAAGTTATTTGAAAGATTGCCACTGACGACCTATATTCATTCTCAACTGATTAAATTAATAGTGATTATTGTTAGGGGTGAGATTAGCACTTAGATGCTAGACTTGTGGCGCATTGAAATACCTTTACTTCCAGGTGAAGGTCTTTATTTTCCAGGCTTTTCAAGACTCAACAAAATTCTGTGGTCACTGCAATTGGTGAAACAGGACAAGGTGGCAAACTGGCGATGTTGTCTTCTTCAGCTGGTAATCTGATTTCCTCCCACTGTATTAGTTTCACTAGCTGTAGCCTGTATAGGGTTACAATAGGTGAGCAGTCAGGTTGACCGTGAGGCGAAATCAGCTCTTTCTTGTTGACTGCAGTCTGTTGCAAACCATCGAAGGGTTCGTTTCAGGCCAGAAGAAACTTGCCATAGTCTGAATTGGAACCAATGAAATTATTGGCCCAAAATTCATCACCAATTGTTCTGTTCTTCTGGTTCGGTGAACCCCAGGTGTCTCAATTCAATGCTAGCTCACATCTGACATTTGCGTTTTCCTCGACATACGCCATCTTTTTCTCTATAAATATTTATAGCAAGGTCAGCGTCAGTCTACTGTCCACGATGCAACGATATCTCACGAAGATTTTCTACGGCATCCGACGAGAATTCACGCAGAAAGACTGGTCTCTATTCCTCACTTACCTGGGCTCACCATTTCGTGTGAGCGTGCAAATGTGATGGCATATGGCGTGTGATCATATAACGTGATGTTAAAACTCATTGACATTTGACAAAAAACGCATAAAGGAGGCGTGGAAAGACCTTTTTGTGCTGTTTTGTACATATATACAAATAATGCACAATTGGGTTATAAATATATATATGTAGTAGTTTCAATATAATAGTCTTTTTTTTTCTGATGAAACTCGATATAATAGTCTTGTTGACCCGGAGAATGGTTGTGATGAGATCTTCTTTGACTTAATGCGTTAGGCTTACGAGTGTTTCGCCACGTGCCAACTAAATCGAGCCCATATTTGTAGCCCAGGCTTCGGACAGAGCTTCTTTTCCTATGGGCCACCTCGCAGCCCAGATCACGTAAACGGCCCAATACGTCGAAGCAAACCCACGCAGGGAGACAGCGACTCGCGGCGGCGGCGTTGACCCGCCAACGGCTCGGCCGCCAGAGCGCGCCGCGCGTCCCGGAGGACGGTCGACGGCTCGCCGCCGTCTACTAGGTCGGAGGGTCATGTGAGATACATCCTGCAAAAGCCCTGTTTGTTGGGAAAAGCTCGAGAAGCATTTGCCTTGATTTATTTTTTTTGAGGGGAAATTTGCCTTGATTTATTGCCTCCCTGGCTTCTTTAGCTGGTAGCTCTATGATTTGCAAAGCAACATTATTCAGATGTTTATCATGATTTAGCTGCGCAGTGCTATTGTACGGAGTGAAATTGAATGGCAATGTATTAGTGGAATAGAAATTTACATAGATCGATGGGGGTTCTCTGACGACAAATTTAGATTGCTTCAATTTAACTGGCTTACAACCTTACATAGTTGCATGCCTTTCCCAGTTACCCCAAACGGACTTTTGGACCACACCATAACAAAAAATCTTCTAGATAATTATATATGTTGCCAAACTTGAAGTCAACGTTTTCGCTTGCACTATCTTGTTCAGTGTGTACTTTGAAGTGTATCATGTTTAACAACGTGGTGTTCTTGTACAGAAACAAAATTGATTGACCTCATTGATACATTTTCTTGATAAATTTTTAGTGCTTCAATATAGATCAGCTTATAAGTTTTTTTTTTAGTTCAGACCCATAAATTCCCTCCAGTTCACAAGTTTCATATACACATAAAAATGAATTACATACGGTGCACAGGTATATGAATCTTGTAATCTGAGAAGGAGCCAACTAGCACAAATTTTATCATAAACCCACATGTAAATAGAGACTAGCCAAAATACCGTGACAAGACTATCTGATCATATCGCACCCCTACACCAAAGAAAGCTCCAAAAGCAATCACAAAGGATACCCTTTTGATCATTTTTTCTGTGGCGGGAACAGAAACCGGAGGTGCTTCAACCAAGCCACAAAGTTTAGCAACCATAATTCCACACAACTTTGGGTTCCCATCAAAGCTAGAACTTGGAAATGTACTTAGCTGCCCTACAGTTGGAATAGGCCCTTCCAGGTCATTATGAGAAACATTGAATTTAGAGAGGAAATGAAGGTTGTTCAGTGCCAATGGGATTGCACCTGTGAGATGGTTGCTTGAAAAGTCTAACACTTGCAGATTTGTCAGGTTACCAAGCTGCTTCGGAATCTCTCTTGATAAGCTGTTGAAGCTGAAATTGAGTTTTGCAAGCAATTTCAATTGACCAATCTCCTGGGGGATCGCACCTGTGAATGTGACTCGGATCCAGCGTTTTTGGGAAGTACTGATTATTCGGTACTGGAATGAATGGCCTAGATGAACCGGTAGCTCAAAGACTGAATGACTTGCAGTAAGGTCTGTTGTTAGCAGTGGCATCTCCATTAAGGATATTGGTATTTCCCCTGCAAGATCGTTATATGATAAGTCTAGATGGAAAAGTGAAGTTAAGTTTTTGATCCAGGCAGGTATTGGTCCACTGAGTTGATTCCTCTGCAGAAACAACATCTCCAAAGTTTTGAGCTTTGATAGCCAAAGAGGTATTTTCCCAGACAAGGAGCACTCATATATGGAAAGAGCCCTAAGGTTCTGAAACCATCTATCATTCCATCTTCTGGCATGGCCTCACCCAGTTGGCCCCCAATAAATAGGGTGCTGAGACTCTACAATTCTTGAGGATCTGAAGCATATTTGTGATATTTGTAAACTTGTTTTCACCAATGGACAGGAAAATAAGAGACTTCAAATTGCTAATTCTCGAGGAAAGACGCCCATGTAAGTTGTTGCCAGATAGCCGTAATGCAACCAAGTGGCTGCATGAATAAATGCTTTCTGGAATTGTGCCAGTGAAGTTGTTGTATAGAAGATCCAATGCTTTTGGATTGGGTAGGTTGAAGAAATTGACTTTTTGAAGCTCTCCACTGAAGTTATTGTTCTTGAGGTCTATCATTATGATATATGTGCAATTGCTCAGAGCTGATGGCAGCTCCCCAATCATGTTGTTGTCATCCAAATGGAGCTCCTCTAGTCTCTTAAGCTGCCCTATAGAGTTTGGGATCTTGCCATTTAGTGTATTACCTCCAATATCAAGGCTAACCAGATTTATAAGCTTCATTACATGTGCACCATCAAGTAATCCATGCAAACTATTATCAGGAAATGAGAGATACTGTAATGATGTAGCATTGAAGAGTTCATCTGGGAGGGGCCCACTGAGGTTGCTGTTGCCAGCCTTAAGTACTCTAAGTGCAGAACAATTACCAATACCAGGGGGGATGCTGCCACTGAATTGGTTGTAGGAAAGGTCAAGCACTTCAAAGGATGATGAGTTGATACAGAAAGAAGATGGTCTCTATCCTTGAAAACTATTGTTGCTCGCATTGATCACACCCAGGTTCCTTGTATTCTCCCAAATTGTGGATGGAAATTCTCCTGTAAATAGGTTGCTTGAGATGTTCAGTGCTTGCAATGGCTGCTCAGGAATTGATGGAAGGGGCTCTTGCAGGACTCCACTGAGACGGTTGAAGCTCACATCCAGGACTGTGATAGTGCCAGATGACATTAGTTCTGATGGCAGGCCACCAGAGAGTGAGTTGTATGACAGGTTGAGGCGCAACAAACAGTAAGCTTGCTGAGGGGCGGTGAGATGGTTCCTTGTAGGCTTCTAGAGGTCAGAGAGACCTCAATAACCGCTCCACTTGCATTGCATGTGACGCTTTCCCACTCACAGCAGTCCATGCTATCCCGCCAGGGCACAGTAGCCCCATCTTCATGCGATAGCGCAGCAAGGAACTGGAGTAGGGAGCTCTTCTCCTGCTTATTGTATGAGGTGGCAGGAGAGGCTATGGAGAGAAGCAACACAAGAGGAAGAACAAAGAAAGCCATGGCCAGCCTAGAATGGGGTTTTCTCTGAATGTTTTTTCTCATGAAAATTCTTAGTTTTGATCTGAGTAGCAAGGGTATTTGGATTGTTAGTTTGTTACAGAAGGTGGCTAATTTGGATGCATACTACCTGAGATTATATATATATATATTGTTGAAGATTGAATAAGTAAGGACTAAGGAGCAGGTAGAGAAATAGGAACTGCAAGTCGTTGACCAAGCGTGAGAAACTGGATCTTAAATTGGCTGCTGGGTATGGAGCACTGCTAGACCAATATATTAGTGTTTGATCTATGACGGCACGAGGTGGTCATTGGTTCATTGTCACATACTCACATCACTGCTTTTGAGTTGTAAGGTGCTGTTTGGTGGAGGTGCACTGTGGTTGACCCTGAGACCATGTATGGTTTTCTGAGTGCAAGTAAGCACAGCGCTTGGTGAGTATCATGTTGAAATTGCCCTTTTTATTTTATTCTTGTATATATAGAAAAATAAAACAAAATGATATTAGAATCATTTGCGGGTGTATCTACCACTTCTGGATTTGATGCCTTTTTTTCATGTTACATCTTCTGTTATTTGTGTAGGTTTTGCACTGGATTTCTGAACTATTACTTGATGCATAAAAAAGTCATTTACATCTGTTTTGAATTTTATAGAAATTTTGCCACTGATGATCTTTATTCACTGTCAATTGATATAGGAAAAATTGCTGATCGAGCGGAGACTCAATCAAAATGCATCTTTCATGCAGTGATGGCGATGATGACTGCAATAGAAATTTTGCCACTGATGATCTTTATTCACCGTCCATTGATTTAGGAAAAAGATGCTGATCGAGGGGAGACTCAATCAAACTGTATCTTTCATGCAGTGATGGCGATGATGGCTGCAATAGAAATTTGGCCACTGATGATCTTTATTCACTGTCAATTGATTTAGGAAAAAGATGCTGATCGAGGGGAGACTCAATCAAGCTGTATCTTTCATGCAGTGATGGCGATGATGACTGCAGTTTGTGAACAAGGACAAAAGTTGGTGATGCTGTCTTCTTGACCTCGTATGCTAATTTACTGTCACTGTATTTCACCAGCTGTTTAGTGTTGCAAGCAAAGAGCAGACAGATCACGTGACTAAACCAGCTTTTCTGGTCTATTATAGTCTGCTGCCAACTATCAAAGTACAATGAACAAACTTGGAATTTGAGAGGTGTCAACACCTCAGCTCGGCACTCTTTGTGTGGCGTGCTTCACAATCTATTTAGTATGCCATTGAGAAGCCGCCTCCTTCTACCATGGCCATCAATGGAACTCTTGGGTCAAAACTCACCATCAACATTGCTTTTCTTCAGGCTTAATAAACCAGGTATGTACATGGACGGTTGCATTTGGAGTAACCAAAGTAGTTAACTTGTGAGAGCTGGCTATTCACTTTTGAAATTTGTGTATCCCTTGATAGGTGTGTTTCCGTCTGTTCTCTGTGTCTTTTTAGCAAGGTCAATCGACCTACTTATCAAAAAAAAAAGGTCAATCCACCTGTCTGCTCCACTGTCATGAATTTACACACAACTCTGATAGTTGAGAAACACAGCAATTTCCACTTTTCTACGTCATTGAAGAACTCACAACTCTGAACTATATTCCTAGCTATCAGGGCTCCCCATTTCGTGCGAACGTGTAGGTATAATCCCATGGTCCGATCAGATCAGATCACGTGTTGTTGTCACAGAGGCCTGTTTGCACTCTCCATACCCTTCATCTTGTACTGCATACACCGATACACTGCAGGGTTCTACCACAATATTACAGCACCCTCCATGACAGTAAAAGCCTCATCAAGAGAAAAACATGCAGCAGCAGTAGCAGGCAGCAGCTCAGTGTCACAGTCAGCCATGCCATTGTCCAGCTCCACTCTCGCGCCCGTTGTCTTGCTGCTGCTCTCCATGGCTTCTTGTGCCAGGCCATGCACTGACCAGGAGAAGAGCTCCCTCCTCCGCTTCGTCTCAGGACTCTCATGGGACGGTGGCCTTGCCATGTCGTCGTGGCGGAATAATAATGGCACGAGGGCTGACTGCTGCTCGTGGGAAGGCATCACCTGCGGTAGCGGCGGGGTGGTCACCGAGGTCTCCTTGCCCGGTAGAGGACTCCAGGGGCCCATCTCGCCAGCCCTCGGTGACCTCATCGGCCTGCGCCGCCTCAACCTCTCCTACAACTCGCTGTCCGGCGAGCTGCCACTGGAGTGGCTCCTGAAGTCGTCCTCTCCCAGTGGTTTAGTCGCCATCGATGTCAGCTTCAACCGCCTCGAGGGAGAGCTGCTTGAGCTGCCATCATCTAATTCAGGCTGGCCGTTGCAGGTACTGAACATCTCCAGCAACCAATTTACAGGGGAGTTCCCGTCAGCCATGTGGCAGGCCATGAATGATCTAGTCGTGCTCAATGCAAGCAATAACAGCTTCCATGGAAGGATGCCTTCTTCCTTCTGCATCAGCTCATCGTTGTCCTTCGCCGTGCTTGACCTCTGCTACAACCAGTTCAGCGGACGCATACCGGCTGGTCTAGGTAACTGCTCTGAGCTCAGAGTAGTCAGGGCTGGGCACAATATATTCAGTGGGGCTCTCCCGGATGAACTCTTCAACACTTCCTCATTGGAGCACCTCTCTCTTCCCAACAATGGCTTGTATGGAAAACTTGGTGATGCGCGTATAGCTAACCTCAGAAATCTGGCCCATCTTGATCTCGGAGACAACTTGCTAGATGGAAAAATCCCGGACTCCATAGGTGAGCTCAGGAAACTCGAGGTGCTTTGTCTGGACCATAACAACATGTCCGGAGAGGTGCCACCAGCCTTGAGCAACTGCACAAATCTCATGACGGTTGACCTCAAGAACAACTATTTCAGTGGAGAGCTTACCAGGATCGAGTTCTCTGCCCTGACCAAGCTGAACACATTGGATCTTCTGTTCAATGGCTTCACCGGCACGATTCCGGAAAGCATCTTCTCGTGCAGCAATCTGAATGCACTGCGACTGGCTGACAACAGATTACACGGGCAGATTTCACCGGGAATAGGCAATCTCAAGTCTCTTGTTTTCCTATCAATTGCTTTCAACAATTTTACAAACATCACCAACACGCTTCATGTCCTCAAGGAATGTAAGAACCTCACCATCCTGCTTACTAACAGTAACTACAAGGGTGAATCCATGCCAGAAAATGAAGCGATTGAAGGATTTCAGAATCTTCGGATTCTCTCCCTAGCTAGGTGCTCATTATCAGGGAAGATACCACTCTGGCTATCAAACCTCAAGAATCTCAATGTGTTGTTTTTGCAAAATAATGAACTCAGTGGACCAATACCTGCCTGGATAAAGAGCTTAAAGTCGCTTTTCCATCTAGACATATCATACAACAAACTTGCAGGAGAAATACCGACAGCGTTAATGGAGATGCCAATGCGAAGAACAGAAAATACTACAACCCATTTGGATCAAAGTATATTTCCGCTGATTGTTTACAGAGGTACATCATTTGAGTACAGGGAAATTAGTGGTTTCCCAAATATGCTGAATCTTGGCTACAATAACTTCACTGGAGTGATACCTAAAGGGATTGGTCAGTTGAAATCACTCACTATACTCAATCTCAGCTCTAACAGCTTGTCCGGAGAGATTCCGATGCAGCTATGCAGCCTGGAAAATCTGCAGGTGCTAGACTTGTCAACTAACCTTCTCACAGGTGCAATCCCGTCAGAACTTAACAACCTTCACTTCCTCTCTACAATCAATGTTTCTAACAATGATTTAGAAGGGCCAATTCCAACAGGAGGCCAGTTCAGCACATTCACAAATTCAAGCTTTCAAGGTAATCCAAAGCTGTGTGGAAATGCTATTGATCGGCCTTGTGGTTCGGCTCAAGCGCCTCTGGTCTTTGCCCTCACCACAGAACAAAGAGACAGAAGGATCGCCTTTGTGATTGCTTTTTGTGCTTTCTTTGGTGTAGGGGTGTTGTATGATCAAACAGTCTTGTCAAAGTATTTTGGCTAAGTCTGAGTTTAGGTAACTGTTTTTCTTTCAAAAAAAGAGTTTACATAGCTATTGTGCTATATTTTGTATAATAACTATGTATATTAATTATAGAACGTGATGGTGAGAGCAGGGACTTTTTTGCCTGATGTGTGTACTTTTTTTCACCAGCTGATCTTGAGCGTGGAGGTTACTTATTTAGTTTGCTTATTTTTTTTCCAGTGTATTGTCTTGTGTTTTCAGCGTATATATTTCAAAGCAACACCACAATCAAATATGCATTCACCGACAGTTCATCCTAATTGACAGACTACGATTGCTTTGAATCTTGAAAGTTGACGTTGTTGCAGGAAAATGTTAACCCTTGCATCTGCCATTGTTTTAACAAACATTTTGGAAATCATAATGATTTTTTTTTGAGGGAACGGAAATCATAATGGTTTACATGGTATTTGCAATATGTCAACCAAATTAAGCCCAAATTTACACCCTAGAGGCTACATCCATAGCCCGGCCCACCTAGATGGCCCAATTTGCCGAAGCAACGGAATGATGAATACTCTCTCCATCCAATTTGCCAAAGCAACGGAATGATTTCTCTGTACCAAAATAAATAAATGTATCTAATTTCTTGAGTGACTAGATACACAACTATTAATATTTACTATATATCTAAATAAATTTATATTTATACAAAAATTATTTACACTACTTATATTTATATATTTATTGTTTATATCATTACTTAGTACGTGCGCAGTGTTATTATTGCAGCCAAAAAATTGAACGTATTTTCGCTCGAAAATCTACAGAGTTTCCTGTTTCTTTTGATGACGCCAAACCGAAAACCGCTGCGCCGCCGGCACTCGATCTGCAGCTCGGGGACGCGCCATTGGGGATGGGGTCATGGGGAGCACGTTCGCCTCCCCCGCATGCCATCGGGGAGCAAGTCTGGAGCCGCCCCCGCGTCAGGGCGCGGCCTTTTTCTTTGGCCGGTGTTGCTCTTTCTGCAGCTTGGGGGGGACTTCTTTGACCGGCGACCCTCTATCTGTGTGCAGGGACGTCGAATCGAGGTCGAGGCCCGGCGGCTGCAAGCCCGAAGCTCACCGGAGCCCCGCTTCCGCGCTCACAGCTGCCGGTGCGCCGCTTCTTTCGCCCTTCCTACCATTTGTACCTTCACATTGCAATTCCTCAGCGGAAAACATGACTGCTGGAAGTACAGCTACATGGAAATCTATCTAAATTTCCATCTAAGTTGAGTCTTTTTTTTCATTTCAAATTGTTTGACGCAACTTTTTCATTTTCCCCAAGTGGAACATGCTTCAGCTCATATCATTAGTGAGAAGTCCACACAAGCTGCATACCTTCTAGGCTTCTAAAATTCGTGAGAAGGAACTAAATAGGGTTCACAGATATGAGCAAAGGCTGCAAAGCTCGGTTGTTACAGGGGTTGCTAAACCTGACAGAAGGCAAGTATTAGGGCTTGTTTGGTTCCCTTTCCACCCCAACCAGTCTAGCTCCAGGGAGCCTGGGCGCCGTTGGCCTGGCCGGATGCATGTAGGAGGGGCTAGTTTGGTTGCATGCATCTGTGGAGTCAGGCTGCGGAGATTTAGTGTTTGGTTGCATGCATGTATTACCAGATTCAAAGTCCAGATGCAAGGATGAGTGTTTGGTTGCCTGCATCTATAAAGTTCTAGGCACCTCTTGCATGGCACTGGTAATCTTACCACCCATACACACATGCTGTTACATCAGCTTCCAAATAAAAAAATAGTAGCAAGAAAGATAACCAGAATGTGTTCAGTTCAAATATTATCAGAAAAACGACATCACTGACAAATAGACATGTGCTCAGCTTAGCAAAATAACATTACAGGCAAATAGACATATGTTCAGATTAATAAAACAACATCACAGGCAAATAGGCATGCTCTCAGAGATGACAAGAAACATCACAGGCAAATGGACATGTTCTCAGATTGAACAGGCTAAATGAAATAACAGGCAGTAGGTTGCCACAAGTTCACATCACTGGCAATGGACACTTGGTCAGATTGCTATAAGTTTCAAATCACTCCACCAGCTCAAATCACACCACCAGCTAGGTTGATCTAAGGTATTAGGTGCAGGGTTATCTAACACACTAACTATATGTTAGTGTTAATAAAGATGCAGGATCTCATCAACTGTACAAAAGAGTAAGTCAGCCCATTCTACATCCACCAGCTGTAGTTATGCACAAAAAAAATCACCTCTGCACACCAGAAAACAGCCACCCCAAGCTGCACAAAAGGATCAACCATCAAGTTGTGAGGGCCTCACTTGTAGTAGTGCTTGGCCAAGTGACCCCTCAGCCACAACACCCTATGGGAGTCAGACCACTGCACAAAGGATGTCCCCAGTGCCTTGTTGTCCAGCAGATGGTCATAAGCACACATGAGGGCCTCCTCAGTGAAGCCTGGGATGAACATGATTGCACCATAGAGATCAGGGCGGCAGTCCTCAACCTTGGTGGACCTAATAGCAGAGGCCACCTCCTTGACTGCCTCAGACATACCACTGAGCACAACCACATCCTCTTCTCCTAGTAGAGACCTCTTCCTCTTGCTACCAACTGCAATCTCAGCCTTGGTTATGCCACATGTGTCAGTGTTGACACTGTTGAGGATCTCTGTTGCCTCAGTCTTCAAGGAGCTCTCAACATAGTCAGATGGAGCACCAAGTGCCTCATTGATGCCCATAGCCCACTTCCTTGTTGCCTGTCCATTGCCAAATATGACCATCATCTCCTTGTAGTGTTGGATGGGCTTGTTGAGCAGGTATGCATTATTGGGGTGGTCCTGCAGCCAACAAATGAGTTTGGTCAGTCAATAATGATCAAAATAACAACATTGATGAAAGTGTTGAACAACTCAGCTCAAATTTGTACTAACCTTGGTGTGCCCATTGTAGTGCTCATCCTCAAGCACTATCATGGAGCTGTTTTCATCCCATTGAGCTCCACTCAGATCCCTCAGCTTGGATAGTTTCACCCACCTCTGCCTCCACTTTCTCAGGTGGTTATACACCTGGGTACTACTGACAGCATTGCCACAAAACTCCTGCAATGCCTTAGCCACTTTATTGAGATACACCTCTTTGAACCCCTTGTCAGTCCTCACCTCTGTGGAGATGATCTGGCATATTTGCCTTAGCATGAAGGCAGACATGGGATTAGTCCACCTAAGAAGTGCCCTCTGCTGAGCCAGAGCCTGTGCAACTGGAATGAAACCCTCAGGAGCACCACCCTCACCAACATGCACACCCTCAGCAGCACCAACATGCACACACTCAGCACCCCAAAACCATCCACATCAGGGAACACAAGGTCATCAGGGATCATCTTGCCATCAGCCATAGCCTAGTATGTCATCACAGCACATGTCCATTTGCCTCAGTTAAAGTATAGTATCACATAGAGTATGTCATCACAACACATGTCCATTTTCCTCAGTTCAAGTAAAGTTTGAAATATAGTAAATCATCACAGCACATGTCCATTTGCCTCAGTTTAAGTAAAGTTTGAAATATAGTAAATCATCATAGCATATGTCCATTTGCCTCTGTATAGTTTTAAATAAAGTAGCACAACAGAATAAAAGTTATCATAGAATAAAAGTCATCATTGCTGTTGCCCAAAATCTCAGATTTAGTGTAGTATCATAGAATAAAAGTCATCATTGTTGTTGTCCAAAATCTCAGATTTAGTGTAGTATCATAGAATAAAAGTCATCATTCCTGTTGCCCAACATTTCAGATTTAGTGTAGTATCATCACAGGCCAATTCACTGGACCTTTGCAAATGAAACTAGTCAAACAAGTCAATGTATAAGGCCTCAGACATGGCACTGAACACAAGCACATTCATAAACAAGTAATGAATTAACATAATAGAATAAGTTGTCTAAAAGCACAAAGAAACATACAGAAGTTGTCCAAAAACACAAACAAATATTGCAACTTATTCATGTCTTCAATCATGGAAACAAATGACCTAGATTCTAGAGAGGCCCCTATTAGCCCACATATGGTTTGCCCACTCATCCCTCTTCAGCAACCGGGCAGCATTATCATCAACCCCAACAGGTGGATGAGTATTAGTTTCATTTGAAATCCAGGAAAACTCTTCAGGAACTATCTCTTCAACACAAGAATTAATGTTGTCGGCAAGAAGTTTTCTGTCTCTAAGCAGGGTGCACAAACTAAAAAATGGGGCTCTTCTCATACGAAGCATGTTCACACACTCTATGTCATTATAGTTGTAAATTAAGTTCAAGTTCCTTTGCCTCTCCTCATCCCTAAGACTCATTGGACCATAACTGATTTGAGGCCTCTCACACCTAAGCACTCTGAGTCTAGCAAACAGCAGGGCATACATAGCAGAGATAAAGAGCACCAGCTCTAGCAATCAGAAACCTTCTTTTTTGTTCCATGTTCATCTAGAAAAAAAGATTTTTAAGGACACACTCTAAGCAATAAACAGTGAATAACACAGAAAACAACAAAGCTCAGAAATTATTGTTCATCATCACAGACAATGGGCAACAGCTCAGAAATTATTGTTCATCATCATAGACTATGGGTGACAGCTCAGAAATTATTGTTCATCATCATAGACTAGGGGCAATAGCTCAGAACATATCATTTCATCATCATAGAGTTTAGCCAACAGCTCAGTAAAATAGTTTCATCATCAACACACATCCAAGACTGTGGACAAAACCTCAGTCCCAACAAGACCGCAAGACTCACTATCGCGTAATACAGATTAGGGGGAGCAGGGAGGGGGAAGAGATGTGCAAAATACCCACGTCAACAAGCAGCACCACCAGCAAAGTCCCAACAACGACCGAGAGGAGTCAGATCTGCAAGCACAGAAGCAAAAACAGCTACATTACCATACAAAAATCAGTTCTTTAGAACGTAAAGCCCCCCCAAAAAATATAAAACATGAAGAACATGGGTTCTTACCGCAAGAGCAGCAAAGAAACCAAATCTGACGTGCCTGCATCTCAGATCAAAACATCTCATTACCTAGGGTTTCGAATCGGAGAGAAAGAATGGGGAAAGAGATGGGGAAAACTCACTTGCTTGGAGTTGGGGGCCGATCCACAAAACCTGCAACCAATCGAATCAATCAAGAACACCTCCAATCAACCAAGAACACCGGCGCCAGATCGAGAGAGAGGGGAGAGGAAGACCTACCAGCGGCGCAGACGGGGAGCGACAAGAAGAAGAAGAGAGGGAGGAGGAGAGGAGGAGGATATATAGGGCGGCGAACGGCGGGAACGAGGGCGGTCACGCGCGGGAATGAGGGCGGTGACCCTAGGGTTTTTGCGCCATCTCCATGCGCACGGAGGGAGCCAGGCGCGAGCACGCGAGGAGCACGCCGAGAGCCAGGATGAGGAGGAACGCTCGATCCGGCCATTCCTCGGCAGCCAGGCCCGAGGGGCTGTTTTGCACGACACGAGCCTGGCCAGCGGAGGGATATAGTCAACCAAACTGGGCTTGGTTGCATCCCATGGGCCATGTATGGCCTCATGCGGGCAAACAAACAGCCCCTTAGTAACAATTGTCAAATCCACATATGAAGTGAGCCTAGCCCAAAGAGAAGTACTTTGACAAGACTAATTGGTCATAAAGCACTCCTACAACAAAGAAAGCTCCAAAAGCAATCACGAAGGCAACCCTTCGGTCTGTTTGTTCTTTGGAGGGAGCGGAGAAGTGAGGAGGTGCTTCTGCCCAGCCACATAGTTGATTGACCAGGACACCACACAGTTATGGGTTCCCTTCGAAGCTTGAATTTGGGAATGTGCTGAACTGGCCTCCAGTTGGGATTGGCCCTTTTAAGTCGTTGTTAGAAACATTGAATGCAGACAGAAAGTGCAGGGTGTTGAGATCTGACGGGATTGCGCCTGTGAAATGGTTGCTAGACAAGTCAAGCACTTGCAGGTTTGACAGGTTGCAGAGCTGCTGTGGTATCTCCCCTGATAACATATTGAAGCTAATGTTGAGCATGGTCAGTGATTTCAACTGACCAATCTCTTCGGGAATCACACCAATGAAGTTATTGTGACCAAGATTCAGCACTTTTGGGATCGCACTTGTTGCCCGGATCTGAAGTGATCGACCGGAAGAAACAGGTAGCTCAAATACCCTAGGATCCCAATTGGGTTGGAGCCTTTCCTGTCGTTAGCATTGGCAACTCCATTAGGGCACTTGGTATTTCCCCTGCAAATCTGTTATTTGATATATCTAGATAGACTAGTGATTCCAGGCTTTTGATCCAGGCAGGTATTGGTCCACTGAACTGATTATTTTTCAATAACAATACCTGCAAATTTTGAACCTTGATATCCAATGAGGAAATTTTCCAGAAAATGAGCACATATGCAATAAGAGAACCTGAAGATTCTGAAAACCATCAACCCTTTCATCTTGTGGTATGGCTTCACCTTTGAAGTTTGCCTCCAGAGATAGGAAGGTAGGGTTCTTAGAATCTTTGAGGACGCGAAGTGTATTTGTTATATTTCTAAAATTGTTGGAGCCAGTTGATAGGAAAAATAAGGGACTTCAATTTGCCTATTCTCGGCGAAAGCTGCCCATGGAAGTTGTTGTAAGACAGTCGCAGTGCAACCATATTGCTGCAAGAGTAGATGCTTCTTGGAATTGTGCCACTAAAGTTGTTATACAGAAGATCTAGCTTTTTTAGATTGATCAGGGTGGAGAAGTTGACCTTGGTAAGTTCTCCACTGAAATAGTTAATCTTGAGGTCAATTGTTACGAGATTTGTACAGTTGTACAGAGTTGATGGTAGCTACCCAGACATCATGTTGTAATCCAAATGGAGCTCTTCCAACATCTTGAGCAAACCTATGGAGTCTGGAATCTTGCCTGTGAAATTGTTCTCTCCAAGATCTAGAGTGACCAGATGACTGAGTTTGCCAATAGGTGAACCATCAAACGTTCCTTGCAAACTGGTGTTACGGAGTGACAGTTGCTCTAACAAGGTAGCATTGAACAGTTCATCAGGGACAGTCCCACCTAGGTTATTGTGATCAGCCTTAAGCACTTTGAGATTAGAGCAATTACCGAGCATGAGGGGAATGTTTCCACTGAACTGATTGTACTGAAGCCCAAGAACGGTGATGGATGCTGAGGCAAGGCAGAAAGAAGATGGTACCTGCCCACTAAAGCTGTTGTTGCTCACGTTGAGCGTGACCAGATTCTTCAATAGTTTCCAACCTCTTGATGGAAACTCTCCAGTAAACTGGTTGCTCGAGATGTTCAGCACCTGCAGTGACCGGCCATGGGTGACTGAAACTGAAGATGACAGCTCACCTAGCTCTCCCTCGAGATGATTGAAACTGACGTCGATGGCGACTATGCTACTGGTGGAGGACAAGAGCTGCTCTAGTGGAAGTCCTCCAGACAACGCATTCCATGAAAGGTTGATGTGCAGCAATCCGGTGAGTTCGCCAAGGGCCGGTGAGATGCGCCCTTGGAGTCCCTTGCCGGGCAGGGAGACCTCTGTGACCACCCCATCTCCGTCGCAGGTGATGCCTTCCCACAAGCAGCAGTCTGCTGTGTCGTTCCCTCATGACGACATGGCAAGGCCGCTGTCGATTGAGAGTTCTGCAATGAAGCGGAGGAGGGATCTCTTGTCCTGCTCAGGGCATGGAGTGGCATGAGAGGAGGCAGAGGACAAGGAGAGCAGCAGCGGCAGCATCATGCTGAGAGCAAGGCTGGAGAAACCCATGTTTGGCTACTCGCTGTTGCTGCTTTTGCTTCCTGCTTTGTTGCTAACATGGGTGGCTCGCCCTGTGGCTGCTTTTTTTATACTCATGAAGAGTACGAACATGGCAAACAAAAAAGTCATAAGAACTTCGCATTGGACTAGCAAACGCAATTTGCATCCTTCATCGCCTGTCAAGAAAATTATGTCCTGCACATTGAAATAGGAACAAGTACGGTTGATTTCCCTGTCACTGAAGACTTCTCTACAAGAGGAACATTATAGACCTGAACTGTTCCTGATGCTGCTGATAATATCTATTTTTGACCACTCCAGGTTTAATTTATACGGACCACCAGAGCTTCGATCCGGCTGCTTCTGCATTCGGTCTCTGGGGGACTGCGCTATGCAATTGCCAGCTTTGTGGTGCAGCTACTGACCACCAGTTACAAAGCCTTGGTCTTGGTCTTGGTGTGTATTTGCTCGTATGAAACAGAGGAAATTGGTTTATATCAGTTGTAAGGACTACATTGGAAATCGTTCATGACATTATTGTTTTTCCCCTTAATACGCAACATGTATCATAATATATTTATTTAGTAGCAAGAGAAGTCTAGATGATTTATACAACCATGATAATATTTTTTTTCTTTGAACATGCACAAGAGCTGTGTATCTGTACAACTAATAAAAGGACTGCAAGCTCACTTTGTTGAAAGACAGAATCAGTACCAGAGAGCTTCTAAGGAGGAAAAACATGCATTTGCAAAACTACACTTGCGTTCTATGCAGTTCAGGGGTAGAAGAATCCTTGACCCACCTATTCTTGCACTGTCCATTTTCCATTCAGTGTTGGGAACTGCTAAACATCCAAGTTGACTTTGACTTAGACCCCATGAGCACTCTTACCAGTTTCAAAACTCAGCTTAGTGTTCAATTCTTCATGGAAGTTATCATTCTAATGGCTTGGGCAATTTGGAAATCAAGGAACGACTTCATTTTCAGACAGATCAACCCCACGGTTCAGATGACCAGATTAAACTTTGCAGAAGAGTGGAGTTTGCTTATTTTAAGGGCAAAGAGAAGCTACTTCCCAGAGATTGAACAATGGATAGCAAATCTATTTTAGCCTGGATGTCCATGGTCTTCCTGTTGCTCTTCTTCGTTTCCTTCTTTGTCTCCTGAATGTGTGTACTTGGGTGGGGGTGGCTGTGGCCTGTGGCCTTCTTGGCCCTTTGTAATTTGTAACTTTTATTTCTTCCCCCTCTTTGTATCTGTTTGAACTATGAGTTTTATTAATAAATGCTGTAGGGGTGCAAACCCCTCCAGTTTCCATAAAAAAAAAAACTCAATGCCAGAGCTGTGCCCGTCGGTCTTGCATTCTCCTGTCGGCTTTATCTAAACCGTCAGGATTGTAAAAATTCTTGTCGGACAGATAGGTTTAGGTCAAAATATTGTCTATTGTTGAAAAACCACGGGAGAAATGAAAACTATCCGGAACACTGTAATGACTCCTGACGACCTGACAGGATTTCTCACCGACGCACACGCAGGAACTGTTTCTTGATAGCCGTCCGTTAGGAAAAGTTTTCCTATCGAGTTGTTTCCTAATGGCCTCCTGGTGGCTGATCTTGTTGACAATGTTGCCTCATTGTCTGTCCTAAGGGACTGCAATCGTTACGAACTTTGTTGAGCTATAAAATGCACACCTGACGCGGTTATCAATAAATAATAGTTACTAATTTACACTAACTAGTACAATACCCGTACTAACGCTACGACTTTATCTTGGAGATGCTCATTAAAACAACTATTTTTTTTTCATATTTTAACTTGTACACAATGGTGTTTGAGCCTATATACAACTTGGGAACACTTTTGCATATAAGCAAACGTAGTAAAATTATTTCTCGTATTAATAAAATCTAAGTTACATTCTGCCTAACTCCTTATCCATGCAATAGATATTCAGCTATGTTGACGAAACATTTATTTACACGACTCGTCAAAACATCGGCCAACAATTTCATCCATAGTGATGTTGATACGACAGATAATAATAATTTATTATTTTTCATGCAATGTACGAATTAGTTACAATGTTGATGGGCGGCCATCTTATGTCGTCCCACGACTTCACAAAATTGTATACAAGAGCCTCTGAAATGCCCGTGGTAACATTATGGTGACATTTAAAAAGTAAATCATAAAACTAAAATAAATTGTAAAAATTAAAAATACTAGAACACCAGGTGGTTATATGTCTCCTCTAAAATTGACGGAATAGAGCAAATAGTCCCATCTTACTTTGCTTCAAGACCAGGAGATGAACTTGCATTCCTTCGGCTTCCTAATCCTAGGTATGAATAAGATACTTGCTACTTTGCTATATCTAATAATTTAGCACAAGCTATATATCACACAGGTGTACTTCAGAAAGATTAGAATGGAAAGATTGGTCCAACTAAACAGTAATAACAAAAAATGAAGATGCAAAGATTACACGGTATAGTAGTTATATAGCTGAATAAAGGTTTAGGAGTATAAATACATGTTATGCAATACAATTGGCTGTTACGCAAGAAATAACCAATGCAAGTAGCATGATCTTAGGAGTCATTCTCACAGATAATGATAATGGATGCAAATAAACACAGAATACATAATCTTGTTATCTTTAGGATGCAAATTTCATAAAGCAGGTCCAATAGTGAGGTCAAAGAACTTTGTAAAAAATGTCAGTGCCCCCTCCTAAAAATAGCTCCATAATAAATGAAATAAATCTATAGAAATTTGTATAAAAGAAGGGGGTGTCTAAAAGTAATCACCAAGAGATATCATTGGACAAGCGATGCTGGGCAAACCTGATGAGTAAGTGGTTTAAAACTCGTACTGTATGCACCATTCCGTAAGCGATAAAATAAGAACTCTGCATTTTTTAATATTGACAGCAATGGGAAGGTTGACAATATAGCTTCATGACAGATACAACGATGAACATACCTCCTTCAATCAGGAATCCCAGATTCAGTGCTCATTCTTGCTCCATTTACTACCACGAGCCTTTTACTGAAAGAAAAAAAAGAAAATGAAGTTCCTTTCTTTTCAATTACAGCTCTGAGAAATGACAAGTTCGTTCAAATAAGGAGGGTCTCACCTCTTATCAGTAAAGTGATACAATAGGTCCATATCTTTAGAGCTTGGAGGATCTGAATCAAGAACTATCTTATCTCTTCAACTGATGCTGAGTATAACTACATTAAGTCCAAAGTTAATTCCTCAAGTCAACTATTACAGAATTAGATTCGATCATAAGGAACACCAAAAGGATGCAAAACAACAAAATACAGTTTCAGGATACAATCAGGGCCCATATTCAACTGCAAAAAATATATATTTTAGAAAACTTTTAGCTACTGAATAACAGACTATTTTTAGTTTAAAAGGTGTTCTAGTTATCATCGACAACACAGTAAGAAAAGTATGCGTGTAAACAACTTAAAGTCAAGGTAAATATACATACATATACACAGAGATGCTTTAAGGTCATTGATGTTTTCTCCATAGGTCTTCATTGAGATCAAGAAATTCTTGTTCCTGCTAAACATAACTGCTAGATCAGCCTTACAAGATTTAATACAAATGCATGGAATAGAAATAAAATTAGGTAAAACGCAACTCATCATTATTACCTTACTTCATTGAGATGAAGTAACATTTGATTCTGCAAACATATCAACCCTTCTCCAATGAAAGCCAAAACAGTGTACGTAGAAATATATAAACCAAGCAGTAACGTTTTCACCTTTCTTGACCTGATATCTTTCAGAGATATCTCTATTTGGTTCTCGAGCTGCTGAAGCTCCTTCATGCTAACTGGACCGAGATCCTCATCAAGAATATTTCTACAAAAATGAATTGGTAGTACATGTCATACTTCAAAGGCCCATTAACAATTGTTGTGCACCTGAAACAAGCAACCAGTAAGACAGTAAATCACAACCATTTTGAAGACTGCATTTGCGTATATGAAGAAATTCAACTCTTGTCCTCAACTTCAAATAATCCTGGTAGTTGTAATCTAAAAACATTGTGATTGTCCAATAATGTGGAGTCTACATAGTCCAACTTAGGTGTCGTTATCTCTTACCTGTAATTCAAACTCAACAATGAGCAAAGGACCGTACGGAAACAAATAATCGGACACCTTCTCATCAATACGGCAGAGAGAGCGAGCCTGGACAGCAGCCTGGTCCTCCTGCCCGCAGCATTCTGGCGAACAACCACACAATCTGGCAGCGTTAACCAACCGCGTCTCACATCGTGCCCCACTGACACAAATTCAGACCTCATCCACGGCTTCGACGGCGCGGTAGATTCTGCGAACACGGCGCAAGCAGACAAACCTGATGGCTCGTCGCCGTCGTCGCGGGGCAGTGACGGCCAAGCGGGCTGGCCGCCGTCGCCGTCGGCACCGCCCTTGGCCGCGTCATCGCCGGCGGATGCGCGGGAGTAGCCGAAGAGGCACCCCATTATCCCCCGCTCCTCGTACTCGTCCGCACTGTTGCCGCACGCCCTGGATTCCGCCCGCTTCGAAGGGGACTTGAGATGCACCGCGTCGCAACAGGAGAGAGGAAGAGGTTTTAGAGGAGGAGGAGCGGTTGCCACGGCGATGTGCCTACGGCGGCAGCGAACGGCATGCGGAGATCAAGGTCGGGTGAGAGATCCATTTGCAGGATGGAGCGAGGGGAAGGATAGGTGGCGTAGATCGGGAGTTCAAGAAAAACAGAAAGGTGCGTGATTGAGGGGCTCAGCGACGAAGCGAGCAAAAAAATTAGGCCGGTCTGAACAGAAGTCGACGGCAACTTGACTCTACTGTGATCTTATGATAGACAAATATATAATAGCTTGAGTTAATCTTATATTGAAAACTCTATCTCACGATGGACAAATATATAATAGTTTGAATCTCTTTTATTAAAAAACATAATTGATCAAACTCTAGCCCCTGCCGCCGTCCAGGAGCCGCGCCGCTGCGGCGTGCGCCTTGTCCATCGGCGCCCGCCCGCTGCTGTCTATAGCCGCGGCCACGGTGCCCGCGTCCAGGGACCTGCGCGAACGGAAAATAGGAAGCAGCCGTCGCCGCTCGAGATGGGGAAGGTCGGGCATCGGGCGAACCAGCCAAGAAGCCGCCGATGCTGCTTCGCTCGGGCATGAAGGTCTAGGCAACACGGGGCATCGAGTGAATAGGAAGCTGTCGTCGCTCGGGACTGAAGGAGTACGCTGGTTACGTTGAATTGGATGTGCCTGATAGGATTTGTTTCCACTTATGGCTGCTTTCTGTAAATATAAAAATCTGTAGCCTAAATAGTAGAGAGTTTTTTCTTCAATCTCTAATAAATCTCAGCCCTACCTAATATGTAAAAATTTAAGGAAATTTAGAGAGATTCCACGTACCTGGAAGCCGTAGCCCAGGCTAGAGCCCGGGTAGCCCGGCCGCTGCCTTCGTCGCTGGAGGGGCTGTCAAGCCTCGTGCTTGATCCTAGGCACAGGGTGGAACCGCTGCCGTCGTCGCCCGACTTCGCCTCGTGTTCGAATTTGAATTTGCGTTGAGGGTTGAGTTTGTCTGCGTCTAACTTTTGGAGAAGTTTGGTATTATAGTGAAGATACGGAAAATATTTATAGAGACGGCTACATCAAATTAGACTCAAAAAATTGCAAAATTTTTTAACAGCTATTGGGTTCACCGACCCTTGATTTTCGCAACCGATTCCATAGGATAAATTGTCTCGTCTTAGGCTCTCTAACCCTTTCCCTTTACTTAGCATATTTATTGCTTCTGCTTGTGCATGTTTTGTGTGACCTTAACCTGATTAGATTAGTTTGGGCTACTGATAGGTTTGCTTCGTTGTTAAATATTTTATGGGTTAAAGGATAAGTTAGACTACACATAAAAGCCCTTAGGTGTACAACATGCTAGACCTACTTTACAATTTTTTTTTCCTTGTGGTAGTTTTATTTTGAGTCGTAGGATTAAGGTTTTAAATTAGACATACAATCCCCCAACTGTCTTGGATGCTCGTGGGGACCTTTTACCGAGGTTGAACGCTCGCAGGAGAGGCGGGGTTAGCTAGTTGAGATAGGCAACAATGAGCCGACGATTTGGCATGTATGGATGAAGATGTGGAGGTTCGGCGCATGAGGGCGTGCCCTGGAATGTTGCATGCCACGCTATGCCACACACGGTTAAGAGACAAAGAAGAGCCAGTGAGTCGAAGCTCATGTCGGAGTAGAGACA
Organism: Bothriochloa decipiens; assembly: GCA_023333625.1. Lineage (NCBI taxonomy): Eukaryota > Viridiplantae > Streptophyta > Magnoliopsida > Poales > Poaceae > Bothriochloa > Bothriochloa decipiens. The sequence continues at coordinate 879,739 of CM041645.1, read as the reverse complement.
TGCAAAGATGACAAAGACATGCAACACAAGCTGATCTTAGACTAAAAGCGCAAAAGAAACATCAATCAACAACTGGCGAGAGAATGAAATACATGCTATAGCATATTTAGAGATTTGAGGCTCCTGACTCCAGCTCCAACTCCGATGAGGCGATGACAAAGGAAGAACGGAGGCTGCAGTGCCGTGCCAAACACATCCTAATTAAATTCCTAATTATTTGAATTGATGTCGTCAAAGGTAAATCCTGATCCCTGGAGTGCCTCATTGACGATGCCATCCAGCCTTGCTGCCATCTCCGGTGTCAATGTGGCTCCTGCAATTACCCACGATCCCCTTCCGAAAGAAATGCTTGCTCTCGATGGCCGTTGTCACCACCAAGCCCTCCTGAGCTCCGGTATTGTTCACAGCCAGGCTCAGCTGTTTGTCTAGACTGCACAGCTCAAGGATGGAGCGCACGACGCCGGCGTTGTCTTCTGCCGCGGAGAATGAGGGCCCCATGAATTCCGCCATCTTCTTGATCAGGTTGCCCGCCGGGTCGTCCTGCAGCAGCATCTCCTCGTACCCGGAGGAACAGCACGCTCCCAGCTGGTGCGTGGTGCCCTCTTGCTCGCCTCCCAGTACTCACGGACATCCTCCCACTGCGGACCCATCCCGCCATGGCCCTGGCAGTAGAGCTCGAACGCCTACTCGAACTCCGCCAAGGCGGCACCTCCTGCTCCCTCCTTCTTCCACGGCAGCTGCCCTCCGAAGACCTGCATCGAAATGCCACGCGCGGAGACCAGCGTGTGTGTCCTTGGGGTCCCAGGCGATGTATATACACGATGCGACACCCACCGCCGTCGTCCGCAGGCCGTGGCGCAGTCTCAGGAGCAGGGAGTAGGGCAGGTGCGTGCTGACGAGAGGCGGCGTCGCCACTCGATCGTGTTCACATCTACGAAGTTGGCCGTGAAGACGTTGTCGTGGGTCACCGGGGAACTCGTCACCCTGCTCGCTCTCCATTAATTATTGCATCGTAGTACCTTCGTCTTTATTTGCCTCCGTGCAATGCAAGTTATCGCCTTGCAATTGTATATATATATATAATAAATGAAAAATAAAGTAGCCCAACATGGATGTCTCCCGTTGCTCGAGTTGACAGGCTCAACAGAAGAGTGAATACTGAATAGTAGAAGAAGAAAATAATGGATGAACACGACGGAAAAAAGTGAATGCACAGTGAACGGTAGACGATCAGTCGTATTACGGATGGTGGATCGGGCGTCTACCGTCTCAAAGGTACTCAAAAGTGTTGGCAAAAAAAGGTGCTTTTCTGTCTCTGAGTGCCGTGGCACTCGCATTTCGTCACTAGGTACCTAGAACCGGCTACTAATTTCCTGACTTTTAAAGAGTTGCCAATTATATTAAAAAGCAGATAAAATCCACACTAAAGAGCAGTCAACCGTACGCCTATTATTATTGATGAGGTCCATGTTGACACTTAGGCAAAATATAATAAGCCGTGCATAGAGGCACGTGGCAGCACTAGGCATGGCCTGGGGCGGCGGCGATGGCGGATAGGGGCGGCAGCGGCACTGCACGTGCGTGGCGCGAGGGGAAGAGGGGTGGCGGCGGCTAGGGGGAACGAGAGAGGGAGCTAGATGGGAATTACTTATTGAGTTGACCTGATTATAATAGGGGAGTATTTATAGCCTAATTAACCAAGTTTAGAGTCCAAGCAATTCTAGAGAATTCCTGTGAATATTCTCTTTCTTTATTTTACATCCCCTAGTTATAGAAAATACTCTATTGATGAAAGGCTGACGTGGCAAGGTGGCGGACGGCGGCGCCAGGCGCATGTGCACAGGGGCGGCGGCGGTTCCTCTTCTCCCAACGCGTGGGCGCCCTAGTCACGGCCCATGACGTCGTCGTGCTCCTCTCAGCCCAAAATTGGCCCAATTTCTTAGCAATATAGCTGAGCCGTCGTTATACTCGTTACATAATTTTTTCTTTCATTTACCTCCCCTAACACTGGAAAGTTTCTTTTGTGCCACTTCAATTTTACTTTTTCCAATTGCACTCATCCTCAATGCTGGTACACGTGACCTTGAGTTATAACCCGTGATTATACAGGTTAAAATAACTCGAGTCTAGTGGTAATCAATTCAGAGTGACATTCCACAATATATTACACCGCGCCACGTCCTCCTCCATATATCACGCGTGACCTGGACCCATGATCCATGCTCATACTAAGAGCTATATAGGAACTCACATATACGGAGTTCGATTTCTATACATATTAGATTTGGTTGTAACATATAAACCACGTACTGGTAGGTTTCCCTCTTGGTTTGTCTGTTTGTAGGCAATGAACGAAGGACCTATGTTCCATTTCAACAAACAGTGTGAACGGTTATGATTCACAATTACAGCAACAATACATACTGCTTTCTTTATCTACAAAAGAAACAGAAAAGCGTACAACAATCTAACTAATATGACCGGCTTTATTGTTAAGGCAAAGCTTTATTTTTTTAAAGAACGGCAAAAGTTTTATCGCGATTTCTATTAGACGAATAAAGAAAAGAAAAAGACAAGTGCCTCGCCCAGTTTTAAAGTAGAAACTGGGTGAAAACCACACAACTGGGGAGAGCAACGCTCATCCCACACCATCAATTCGCGCTACAATAGCGCCCACTCAACTCAAGCCTCGGTCAGATTGGGTCATCGACACGAGCAACTACTTCGCACCACTAAAACTCGGTCGGATTAGGTCTTCGACACGAGCCTTTACTTCACTCTACTAGAGCTCACCATAGAGCAAAACAGGCAACTAAAGACTAACCAAAGAAACAAACTAAATGATTAAATACAATTTACACCTACTCCACCACTGCCACCAACCACGCAATAAAACAACGAGAACGACGAACCAGCCCTGCCCGAGACACCCCGACCGAGCCCTCCATCTTCACGATGACCACCCCGTGACCGCATTTGAGGTCATGCAGGAAGGACGACATAGACGAGGACCGCCCCCAACGCCATGACGAGCCCCAGCCACCACCACAAGATGGCCACCATCAAGAAGAAGGAGAGGGCGAGCAGAGGGGGAGGGAACCCCACCTCTCCCCCCTGCGCCCACACGGGCACCAGCACCACCCCGCTCCACCGATGAGCCCTGGCGACGAAGTGTGACCTCTACCAGGGCCGGCACCGCCAGCAGCACCACCATGGCACCGCCGGCATGCCAACGCCCCAGCCGGCCACATCACCACGACGCCGCCGAAGAAGTCACATCACCACCGCCGTGCGAGGATGCTGTCCCGGGCTGCCACAAGCCGCACCGGCCATCGTCCCTACCTTGCCCAGTGCGGCCGCACGCGAGCAAGACACCACCCCACCGCAGACCGCTAAAACACCACCTCGACGGAGCAACACCAGTCGCTGCGACCCCGAGCAGGCCGGATCCTCCCCCACCTCATCGGATCCGGGCCAGGAAGCCGCGGATTGAGCCCCGACAGCCGGGAGGGAGCCACTGTCACCGTCGTTCACCACCGCACGCCGTAGCAAGCCGGATGCCCACCGCCACGCCGTAGCAGGCCGGATGCCCTGTGCCGCACTGTAGCAGGCCGGATGCCCCCATACCTCGCCGGATCAGAGTCCCTATAGGCGGCATCTTGACTATGCTTCTGGAAACTCTTCGCGATGTCTTCGTTCTTCTCAGCTATAGTGGTCTCAAGCTCACCAATCTTCCTGATGAGACGGCTGTCATGGATTTGAAGCTTATCCATCTCATTCATCAGAATTGTGATTTGGTCCCGGTGAGTGTGCTCCTTGCACGCCAACTCACGCTTTAGGTCTGCAATCTTCTACTTATAGGCTGTCTCCTTGTCCTCTGACTTGCGGATCCTCTCATCAACCTCCATCAGATAGTGACGATCACGGTGCCCTTTTCGCTCCAGCTCGACGATGTACATGTCCTGGCATCGTAGGTACATCTCGGAAGTACGGAGGCAAGGGTTGCGCTCAACTCTAGCAGGCTGCTCGGGGATGATCTCCTCCCAAGTACCTAGGTGCATGAGGACATGAGGGAGCAGATGAAAACGGCTATCCTTTAGGTAGTCAGCCGCATTGCACAGCACAGTGCGAAGTGCCTGATGCAAAACGGTCTGAACACAAATGCAGGTCTCATTGTTGAAGGCAAAGTCGGTGAAGGCAGCAACTCCAGGCAGGTTCATGCTTGCAGGCACGTTGATGCGGACTGCCTTGTAGCCCTCAATGCCTCCTCCAAGGACGGGCTTGCCGCGACAAAGGTACTCGACGTTCTCCACGGGAACACCAAGCTCGGTGAGAACCTCGTGAAGCACGTGAGCTTAGCCTCCATATTCCACTCTGTCAAGTCTGTACTCAACGATGTCCATCGTCAACGGACCAAGCGGCACGTTGGGATCCATCTGTAGGTAGACACGAGAATGGAATTAGAAGTTTTGTAGAGAGAGGTAAGCCATGCATAAAAGCGTATGCAGTGGTCGGTGTATAACCAAGAGAGATCAAGGTTCTCCTAAATCTATCGTCCAATCCTACGGGTCTCGTCCTAGGGTCAAGCATGGCTCTGGTACCAACTAAAACATCCTCAATTTTCCATGAAGGAAAAATACACAGAATGACGAATGATACAATAGTTTGAAGCACAAACCACCATATTATCTAGCAATAGTTGATACAGGAATCCATACTTCGAATAAAAGAATACAATTAGAAAGGATTACATAAATAGTCCATCGCCACATTGGCGGAAACATCAGAGTAGGAGCAGCATCAGGGATAGCTGTGGTAGGTGGAAGAACAACAAATCTCCAAAAGAAGCCTGAGCATAGGAACGACACGTCTACTCCTCATCGTCATCATAGTCGTAGTCGGGTTCACCTGCCAAATAAATTTTTAGTACGGTTTGTACTAGCCACTCGTCCCACCCTATGCTTTGCTTTTGCTATGTAGTATTTGGTGGATGCAAAGGATATAATCAAGAGACCTATTATTTGGCTATGGTTTCCTATGCAAGTAGTAACCCTCATTATATAATAGTAATACATCAAGTTTTAACCCTTTCTCATCCATTATTATTCCCGTCCCATCATCACACCCATCTCACCCTCTCGCACTCAGTCGACAGGTCCAACTCCCTCTCGGAGCCTGTCTTAGCGGCTCACAGCCGAAAAGGGTAACACCAGGGGAAAGAAGAGGACTCATCTCACTACTCCCGAGAAGCGTAGGTCGAGGAAAAAGCCATACCGAGGCCGCAGACTATATATAGATTCAAAACTCTGCAGAGCGTGTACTCCTGTAACCACAAGATCACCATCATCGGCAGTGCCCTGCCTAAGCTGATTTCGGCTGCTTCCTAACCGGTACGATGCCACCCTACCACTCAGTACTGGGACATCCCGGAATACCACCGGCACACTGAGACTGTGAGACATAGTACCGGGCCCCCGAGGTCACTATGTTGTCTAAGGAGGGTGTGGGTCCCAATGCCCATACCTCCCGACACTATCTGCTAATAACCTAGTAGTAGTGGCACCGTCCTAGCTAGTCAGACATCCGTCTCCCACCTATTCAGGAGCGAGCGGTGAGCACGTAGGTCCCAAGGTTTCGGTTCTCAAGTGATATTAGGTCCTAGGGGGATCAGACAGGATTATCTTATCATAAGGACTACAACAGTCTGTGCTACAACAGCACCTCCTACCCGGGGCCTTGCTCCACGAAGGCTCTCACCCCCGAGGTCACCATATACCTCACAATGTACCCACCACAGGCACCTCTCATGGGATGCCCAGAACACACCCCTCGGCAAGACTTGCCCAAAGGCTCATCATAGAATCATGTCCGATCAACTCAAACCCTCACCACACACCCAAGACACACGCATCACTCTCCCCGAGTAAAATGTCTCCACGTGCCTTATCCATATATCCATACTCCATCATGCATCACATCGCAGATATAAAGCATAGTAGAAGTAAAGCATCATGAGTAAGTAAGCATGTGTCTAGCCTATCAGCGTGTGTGCAGGAGTAAGGTTGCGACAAGGTAAATGCTTCATCAGGCAATTCTATCATGCAACCTATCACAAGTGAATTTATAAATAATGATCTAGCAAACTAGATATTATGCCATGCGTAATAGGATCTACGAGGTTGGGTGGGATGTGGCACCTGCGTAGTCGTCATCGAGCTCCTCCTCGTATTCAGGGTCATCCTCCTCAAGCGGCTCCTCCTCTGAAACGAAACGTAATAGTCGCGTTAGCGACTCCTATAGAGTTAACACAAAGAATTAATAAAATCCAATAACTCCAAATGCAATTATACATATGCCTATGACGTAGAGCTTATTTTTATGAAAATTTGGACACTTGGTTCATAATTTTTGGAGTTTGTATGAATTAGTTATGAATTTCTGAAGTTTAATCTATTTTCTGAAAAATAAAAAAGGCGGATTAACCAGAGGCTGACACACGGCGCGTTCTGGCTTGTCCACGTGGTGTTGTGGGTACAACAGAGGTGGTGCAGGCCTGACGTCATGCTAACGTCAGCGCCGGCGGGTGGACCGGTTAGCGGTCAATGACAGGTGGGCCCGTGGTCAACGGTCACTGACAGGTAGGCCCGTGGTCAACGGTCAACATTGATCGGTCAACGATCAACGCCGATCGGGCCCTGACTGGGCCTTGGCAAGCCTAGGTAGGGCTGGATCTAGGCCAGGTTGGGCCGGCCCGGCCTGGACACGTGTCGGGTGAGGAGGCTGGCCACGTGGCGCTTTGGGCCGCTGCTGCGCTTGGTCTACGGCTTGCCGATTCGTGGACTCGGTCCATGGTGGACCATGGGCAGTGAGGACGGGTGGCTATCGCTGATTGGTCCATGCTGGCCCTGTGGGCGCAGTTCACCGGGGACAGGGGAATTTCCTTTCCCCTTCCCTCTGTCTCGCGCGTGTGACTTCACGGCGGTGCTGTCGTCGGCGGCGAGCGGGCGAGCGGCAGCTGTGGGCGGTGCTGGCTAGGCTGCGCGGTGGCTAAGCGGGCACGGAGGCCAGGCGGGTAGCAGCGGGGTCGAGCGGCCTCACGGGGCATGGCCTCGCTGGCGCGCGCACGGCGGCGGCACTGAGTGGCAGGGACACGGCGGCGGGGCGCTTCTGCGCACGGGAGACATCCTTAGCATGCGTATTGGGCGTGCGAGGCTAAGGAGAACAAGGGAAACATCTTAATTTGGACTACGAGGGTTCCTAGCGAGGTGGACGATAGCGGCGGCTCGGTGACGGCGCTTGACGACGGTGACATCCTAGCACCGGCAGAGCTCGAAATTGGCCACCTTCGTCTTCACCTTCTTCCAATTGGAACAACTCAGAGCTCCAAAAGCTAACTATCAGGCTAACGGAGGCACGGTGGGGCATGCGCAACGGTGAACGCCATGACAGTGCTCTGACGGCTGAGTCCGGGGAGATCGGAACCTGCAAAGCACGCGGGTCCCTACTATGGTCCGTTTTGGCTCCAAGAAGTTGCCTAAGTCGTGTTCCAGGATGGGGAGAAGCTAACGGTTGAGTTAATGAAGAAAGGGAGGAAACAGAAAGTGGGAACACGGGTGGAGCCCTAGGCGGTGCCATGGATGCGAGCAAGGCAGGCTCACCTGCATGGCACGTCGTGGAGGCAAGGGCTCAGGCTTTTCGTCGGCTTGGTGAAGGGGAAGCCGAGCAGGATGTCGCGATGGTCGTCGGGCCTTTCTACTCTGGTGGCATGAGCAACAGCGATAGCGGCGCCCTAGTCCGGCTCTGGCTTCTCTGCTCCGATCCTTCCCCGCCTCCTTCCACTCCTTCCTCTGCTCTTCTCCCTGGTTTGGCAGCAGGCAGGCAAACAAGGTGGCCAGCAGAAAAAGCGGATGGCGTGGGGGAAACCCTAGTGGCCGGATGCTCTCTTTTGTAGGTGGCGCGGTAGCGGCCATGGTGGCTTGGACGGTACAGATGGCAGATGCCAATTGGGCAGCCAAGGCATATGCGCGTTTATGTTTAGGGCACCCGGGGTTGTGTGACGCGGGCGGATGACACTGATGCGGTGGTGCACGCACGGGCGAGGATCAACGACGGGCTTCAGCGTTGCCATTTTTGGTGCAGCGGGCAAGACGTGCTGGTGGACAGAAAAGGGATGGAGGTCAGGGCTGATAGGCTGGTCCCACCTGTCGACGAGAGCGGGGCGGGCGTGCAGCACTGGCGGCCAACTGGGCACGGGCGAACGGCTGCTGGGCCGTTTGGCCACTTGGGCCAGCCAAGCGGGCCGAGGCGGCAGCAGGCCGGAGCGGCTGGTCAGATGCGGGGGTAGGCCAGGCCGCTGGCAGGCTATTGCGGGCCGTGCAGGTGTTGGAGGATGGTAGGCCGGTGGGTGCAGCTGAGCTGGGCTATATCTGCTGCTTGGGTTTGTTGCCTCTTTCTTTTCCCTTTTCCTTTTCTTTCTCCTTTCTATTTCTATTTCTATTCCCTAAACCAAACCATGATCTTGTTAATGCTAAACATGTTAGTGATCATGGAACCTACATCATGATTGGTCCTCTAGGGTCTCATGGTAATGTTAGAAACCATGCCCTTGGTTAGTGATACATATGATATAAAGGTTTATCGATTTTATTAATCAATACATAATTGAAAAGAAGCAAATCAAACTCTGGGAATCAAAATGCCAATGCTCAACTAACCTTAGGTGCTACTTGTGCAACTACTGGATGGTTTCCTACATGACACTCACCATTCATTGATTATTTTAGAAAAAAATTTCTTGGTTGTGATTTTTTTGATGTTAGGAATTTTAGGGATGTTACAATCCTACCCCCTTATGAGAATGTCGTCCTCGAGATTTAAAAGTGCAACTTACTCTTCAAACAAGTAGGGGTAGAGCTTCCTCATCTTTGACTCTTTCCCCTAAGTTGCTTCTCGTTCTGTGTGGTTGCTCCACTGAATTTTGCATATTGGGGTGATAGTGTTTCTGATTTCTTTGGTGGCTCTGTCCAGAATACGAATGGGGTGCTCTTTGTACTCGAGGGTGTCCTGAATATCAAGTGCCTCTATAGGGATCGGTTGCTCTGGTAGCTTCAAACACTTGCGCAACTGAGACACATGGAACACTGGGTACACTCCTGCTAGTTGCTCAGGTAACTCCACCTTGTAGGCAAGCTTGCCAATTCTGGCACAAATCCTGTACAGTCCCACATACCTTGGTGCTAACTTTCCTTTCACATGGAATCTGACGGTCCCTCGAAGTGGGGAGACCTTGAGGTAGCCATAGTCCCCGACTTCAAACTCGAGGTCTCTACACCTCTTGTCAGAATAGCTCTTCTGATGGCTCTGAGCAATCCTCAGATTCTCTCGCACTTGGGTGACTCCTTCGGCCTCTTTGATGATGGCAGGGCCAAAGAATGATCTTTCTCCTATTTCTTACCACATCAGGGGTGTTCTGCATGATCTCCCATACATAGCCTCAAATTGTGACATCTTGAGACTAGCCTGATAACTATTGTTGTATGAGAACTCTGCAAAGGGCAAACTCTTCTCCCAATTAGTTTCATATTTTAGAATACAAGCTTGAAGCATATCTTCAAGGATTTGATTCACTCTCTGTGTCTGACCATCTGTCTGAGGGTGATAAGCGGTACTATAATCTAGCTTGCTTCCTATGGCCTCATTCAAAGCCTTCTAGAACTTGGACGTATACTACGGTCCTCGATCAGATATTATGCTCCTCGGGGCTCCATGTAGCCTGACAATCTCCTTAACATACAGATCAGCCAGCTGTCCAACCCGGGCGTCATTCTTGATGGCTAGGAAGTGAGCTACCTTGGTCAAGCGATTGACTATCACCCATATAGCATCATGGCCCGCCGGGGTGAAGGGCAAACCCACGATGAAATCCATGGAAATGCTATCCCACTTCCATTCAGGTATCTCAAGTGGCTTTAGCAGTCCTACAGGTCTCTTGTGCTCGGCTTTGATGTGTTTGCAAATGTCACATCTAGCAACGTGTCCTGCGATATCTGACTTCATGTTCTTGCACTAGAACTTTTTCTTCAAATCAGCATACATCTTGGTACTGCCCGGGTGGATACAATACTTGGAGTCATGTACTTCTGATAGGATCTCATTGCGGATAGCTGGGTCTGTAGGCACATAAATTCTATCCTTGTACCAATAGGTACCTTGCTCGTCTTCACTGAACTCTGGGCACTTGCCTTGCTTCAGGAGCTCGTGTATCTCCCAAATCTCTAGGCAATGGCATTGGGCTTCACGGATCCTGTCCATGAGGGTGTAGTGCACATGAAGCTCATTTAACAGGCCATGGGGTATCACCTCAAGTTGTAACTCGTTAATGCCCTCTTGCAACTCCTTGGGCAAAGCTGTGGTGAATAAGACATGACAATGGCTCTTGCGGCTAAGAGCATCAGTGACTACATTAGCCTTTCCTAGGTGGTAAAGGATCTCCCCATCATAGTCCTTAATCAACTCAGCCAACACCGCCACCTCATGTTCAGATCTTCCTGGGTGAAAAAGTAATTCAGGCTCTTGTGATTGGTGTAGATCTCACACTTGTTCCCAATCAGGTAGTGCCTCCAAATCTTCAATGCATGGATCACAGCTGCAAGCTCAAGATCATGGTTAGGGTAATGTTGTTTGTGCTCCTTAAGCTGGTGGGAAGCATAGGTAATGACTTTCCCATTTTGCATCAGAACACAACCAAGCCCGTGGTGAGATGCATTGAAATAGACTACAAAGTCCTGGTGGATGTTGGACAAGACAAGAACAGGTGTCATGGTGAGCTTCTCTTTCAGGGTCTGAAAACTTTGTTTGCACTGGGGGTCCATTCAAACTCATTGGTCTTCTTCAGGAGATTGGTCATGGGGCGATCTATCTTAGAGAAGTTCTCAATGAATCAACGATAATAACCAGCTAATCCTAAGAAACTCCTTACATCAGTCACATTCCATGGCTGCTTCCATTCCTTCACTGCCTCAATCTTGGACGGATCCACAGCTACTCCGTTAGCATTGAGTACATAGCCTAGGAAAGCGACCTCTTCAAGCCAGAACTCACACTTGCTGAATTTAGCGTAGAGCTGATGCTTTCTCAACCTCTCCAACACTATCCTCATATGCTGCTCATGCACTTCGGCGGTGGCAAAATAGACAAGAATGTCATCAATGAAGACCACCACGAACTTATCCAGCTCCTGCATGAATACTTTATTCATCATGTTCATAAAGTAAGCAGGTGCGTTCATAAGACTGAAGGACACAACGGTGTATTCAAACTGCCCATATCTAGTGACAAACACTATCTTAGGAATGTCCTCCTCTCTGATCTTCATCTGATGGTAGCCTGAACTAAGGTCAATCTTGGAGAAGTACTTGGCATTGCGCAACTGATCTAGTAGGTCATCTATCCTTGGCAGGGGGTACTTGTTCTTGATGGTCACATCATTCAGGTTCCTGTAATCAATGCACATCCTTTGTGAACCATAATTCTTCTTAACAAACAGAACAGGAGATCCCCAGGGTGAGGCACTAGGCCTAATGAACCCTTTCTCGGATAGCTCCTCAAGCTCCTCAAGCTCATCAACTGCCATGCGGTAGGGTCGCTTGGATATAGGACTCGTACCAGGCAACAAATTGATCATGAACTCGACATCCCTGTCGGGTGGCATCCCTGGTAACTCTTCAGGAAAGACATCGGGGAACTCATGAACTACAAGCACTTCCTCAAGTGACTTCTCTTCAAGGGCACACAGCATGGAAACATCTGTCCCTTTATTCGGCTCACATCTGATTTGGCAACCACTTGGATGGGTTATATCCACAAATCTAGGTGAGCAAGATATCACTCCCATGTTCTGTGTTAACCAATCCATCCCTAGAATGACGTCTAGGCCTTCAAAAGGTAGCAAGGTAAGATCAACTAAAAAGGTAAGACCCTCGATCATGATACTCACTCCTTTACATCTCTTGGTACAACAGAAGTTGCCTGAAGATGAACTGGTGTATAAGACTTCTTTTCGTGGAGTAACAGGTATATGGTGCTCCCGTGCAAACTTGGAGGATATGTAAGAACATGTAGCACCTGAATCAAACAGCACAGAAGCCTTAACTCCATGCACTAAAACATACCGTACACCATGTCAGGGGCAGCCTGGGCGGCCTCTGCTATCAAGTTGGTGAGGTGGCCATGGGGTGCTCCAGTCTATACTTGCTTGTACGGGGTACCCTGGTTTTGCCTGGCAGGGGCTGGTGTAGCTGGTGCAGCCTTGTTCGGGCACTCGGCTGCCTTGTGACCTGGCTGGCCACAAGCAAAGCAAGTGTAGGTCACTTCGCATGTTGGGGTTGGCACGGCGGCCTTCCATGTGCTACCACCTGGTGCGGCATGAGTGTACGCCTGTCGGTCTTGAGCAGGGTGGGGGTAGTTGTTGGTGTGGTTACCACCGCCCTGACTTGAACCGTGTGCAGCTCCCTGGGCGAAGCGAGGGCGGGGTGGCTGAGATGCCTCACCACGCGACCTCCATGAGGCAGGTGCGTGGGAGGTGCCCTCAGCACGATGCTTCTTGGTCTTGCCAAGTGCCTCCTTCTCCGTGAAAACCTTATCGCGGTCCTTCTCAATCTCCATGCACCTGTCGATCAAGTCACGCAGGGTGTGGCTCTTGGTGCCTGAGAGGGAGAGCCTGATGTGGCTAGACAAGCCCTTGTGGTAGTAGTACATCTTCTCCTTCTCAGAGTTCACCACCGAGGCAGGTGCATAGTGCAGCAGGTTGGTGAAGCGGGTGGTGTACTCATGCACCTTGTCAGCTCCCATGGAGATGTTGCGGAACTCATTATCCTTCTTCTCCAGCGCACCCTCATGAATGAAGAACGCATGGAACTCCTCCATGAACTCATCCCAGGAGATGTTAGCAGGGTCATGGTGGGTCTCACAGAGGCTGTCCCACCAAGATCGCCCAGCACCTACAAGCTGGTGAGCTGCCAAGCCAACGCACTCCTCGTTAGTGCAAGTGGTCAAGTCCAGCTTCTTCTCAACCTCCTTTAGCCAGTCATCAGCAGCGATGGGCTCAGTGCTGGTGCCATCAAACATTGGGGGGCCTCAACTTAAGAAAGAACTCCAGCTTCTTGTAGTAGTCATCGCGTGGCTCCCTTGGTGGGGGCGCATCACGTTCTCAGCTGAGACTCGAAGAAGCTCGGTCTGCTGAGCCATCACCTCCGCCAAAAGTGGCGTGGGTGGTGGTGGTAGAGCTGCATCTCCTCCAGCGGCAGGCTCAGGCTCCGGCTCAACAATAGGCGGTTGCAGTCCTCCAGTCGCGCCTCCAGCAGCTGGTTCCGGCTCAACAACCGGCGGTGGAGCAGGCTGTGGGGTGGCAGCACGGGGTGACTCCTCAAGGTTGAGGGGTATGCATCCACGACCATGACCATGACCACGACCTCGTCCATGGCCCATGAGGGGAGCAGGTGAAGGGGAGCGGTTGTTTAGGCGGTAGGGACGACGGGTGGACATCCTGCTTAACATATATAGGATTAGGGTATGAGTGCATGTGATATAACTTGACATTAATTGATGTAATAATTAAAATAGCTTAAATGATTTAAAAGCATTTAAATCTATCTAACACTCATACAAAGAAGCATGAAGATCCATAAAGAAGTGATAAAATCCGAACATCCATTACATCAAGTTATTACACGGCGATGTCTCTAATAGCTACGCTAGGAGACTCGTGGGAAATGTACTACACGCAGGTAGTTCTAACAAAAGGGGTGGACAATCTACTCAACAACATGGTGAGACTGGTCATACGGCCACACAGGGCCTGACATCACTCCTGATCCTACAACACTGCTAAACCAACCCTGAGGTCTAGCCCAAACTGTAAGTTGAGGTAGGAATACCGATGCCAGAAGCTTGGATCTGTTCGTCGGTCATCTGAAGGTGAGAAATGTAACAACAGGCCTCCTCGAGCTAAGGAGTGGGCATTGACTATCTGTTGAGTCTAGTGGTGGGGCATCCACTCAAGTTGAGGCGAGATTGCCCCAGCTCGAATGTCTCAACCCGGACCTTCTTATGGGCTCGCAAGGGAAGCTCGTCCTGCAGGTCCTGGAACTCTCTGACTCTCTTGCGATTGGACCTCTTCCAAGCCTCCATGGTAAGATTGAGATTGTCCATGAGGTATGCTATTTTGTGGACATAGTTGATTAGGTGTCCCTGGTTGTAGCTAGCAAGAGTGTATTCCTGCAGCAACTTCTCACGTTGAGCCTTACACTGCTCATGGAGTTTGTCCCTATAGGCGTCATCTTGACTCTGCTTCTGGAAACTCTTCACGATGTCTTCGTTCTTCTTAGCTATAGTGGTCTCAAGCTCACCAATCTTCCTAATGAGACGGCTGTCATGGATTTGAAGCTTATCCATCTCGTTCATCAGAATTGTGATTTGGTCCCGGTGAGTGTGCTCCTTGCACACCAACTCACGCTTTAGGTCTGCAATCTTCTGCTTATAGGCTTCCTCCTTGTCCTCTAACTTGTGGATCCTCTCATCAACCTCCATCAGGTAGTGACGATCACGGCGCCCCTTTCGCTCCAGCTCGGCGATGTACATGTCCTGGCATCATAGGTACATCTCGAAAGTACGGAGGCAAGGGTTGCGCTCAACTCTGGCAGGCTGCTCGGCGACGATCTCCTCCTAAGTACCCTGGTGCACGAGGACATGAGGGAGCAGACAAAAATGGCTATCCTTTAGGTAGTCAGCCACATTGCACAGCACAGTGTGAAGTGCCTGGCGCGAAACGGTCTAAACACAAATGCCGGTCTCATTGCCGAAGGCAAAGTCGGTGAAGGCAACAACTCCAAGCAGGTTCATGCTTGCAGGCACATTGATGCGGACTGCCTTGTAGCCCTCAATGCCTCCTCCAAGGGTGGGCTTGCCATGACAAAGGTACTCGACGTTCTCCACGAGAACACCAAGCTCGGTGAGAACCTCGTGAAGCATGTGAGCATAGCCTCCATATTCCTTGTGAAGCATGTGAGCATAACCTCGTGAAGCTGGTGGCGAGTGGGCAAGCGGCGGCTATGGGCGATGGTGGCTAGGCTGCATGACGGTTTAGCGGGCGCGGAGGCCAGGCAGGTGCAGCAGCAGGGTCCGAGCGGCCTCACGGGGCATGGCCTCGCCGACGCGCGCACGGCGGCGGCGTCGAGTGGCAGGGACGCGGCGGCGGGGCGCTTCTGCGTGCGGCAGACATCCTTGGCGTGCGCATCGGGCGTGCGAGGCCAAGGCAAACAAGGAAAATGTCTTAATTTGGACCGCGAGAGTTCCTAGAGAGGCGGATGATAGCGGCGGCTTGGCGGGGCGCTTGACGACGGCGACAACGTAGCACCGGCAGAGCTCGAAATTGGCCACCTTCCTCTTCACCTTCTTCCAATTGGAACAGCTCAGAGCTCCAAAAGCTAGCTACCGGGGCTAACAGAGGCACGGTGGGGGCGCGCGCGGTGGTGAACGCCACGACGACGCTTCGGCGGCCAGAGTCCAGGGAGAGCGGGACCTGCAAAGGGCGCGGGTCCCTTCCATGGTCCGTTCCGGCTCCAAGAAGTTGCCTAAGTCGTGTTCTAGGACGGGGCGAAGCTAACGGCTGACTTAATGAAGAGAGGGAGGAAACGGAGAGCGGGAACGCGGGTGGAGCTCTAGGTGGCACCATGGATGCGAGCAAGGCGGGCTCACCTGCGTGGCACATCATGGAGGCAAGGGCTCGGGCTTGGCGTCAGCTTGGTGAAGGGGAAGCCGAGCAGATTGTCACGGCGGTCGTCGGGCCTTCCTCCTCCGACGGCACGAGCAGCAGTGATAGCGGCGCCCTGGTCTGGCTCCGACTTCTCTGCTCCGGTCCTTCCCCGCCCCCTTCCACTCCTTCCTCTCCTCTTCTCCCCGGTTTGGCAGCAGGCAGGCAAACAAGGTGGGCAGCAGGCAGGCAAACAAGGTGGGCAGCAGGCAGGCAAACAAGGTGGCCAGCAGAAAAAGCGACTGGCGTGGGGGAAACCCTAGTGGCCAGACGCTCTCTTTTGTAGGTGGCGTGGGGGCGGCCATGGCGGCTTGGACGGTACTGATGGCAGATGCCGATCGGGCGGCCAAGGCACACGCGCGAGTAGGGTTAGGGCACCCAGGGTCGCGCGGCACGAGCAGACGGCACTTATGCGGCGGCGCACGCATGGGCGAGGATCAACGATGGGTGTCGGCGTTGCCATTTTTGGTGCTACGGACAAGACGCGCCGGTGGACAGAAAAGGGATGGAGGTCGGGGCGCAGGGCGGGCACGCGGCGCTGGCGGCCGACGGGGCGGTGGCGAACGACTGCTTGGCTGTTTGGCCACTTGGGCCAGCCGCGCGGGAGCGCGGCGAGCAGGCCGAGGCAACAGTAGACCGGAGCGGCTGGTCAGATGCGGGGGCAGGCCAGGCCGCTGGCAGGCCGGTGCGGGCCGTGCGGGTGTGGGAGGATGGCAGGCCGGCGGGTGCAGCTGGGCCTTCTTTTCCCTTTTCCTTTTCTTTCTCCTTTCTATTTCTATTTCTATTCCCTAAACCAAACCATGATCTTGTTAGTGCTAAACATGTTAGTAATCATGGCACCTACATCATGATTGGTCCACTAGGGTCTCATGGTGATGTTGAAAACCATGCCCTTGGTTAGTGATACATATGATATAAAGGTTTATCGATTTTATTAATCAATATATAAAATTGATAAGAAGCAAATGAAACTCTAGGAATCAAAATGTAAATGCTCAACTAACCTTAGATGCTATTTGTACAACTACCGGATGGTTTTCTACATGACACTCATCATTTATTGGTTATTTTAAAAAAAAATTTTGTTGGTCGTAATTTTTTGATGTAGGGAATTTTAGGGACGTTACACTTGTTCACCGCCAGGCTCCGCTGGCTGCACAGCTCAAGGATGGAGCGCACCACGCCGGCGTCGTCCTCTGCCGTAGAGAAGGGGCACCCCATCAACTCCGCCATCTTCTTTAGGTTGCCCACCGGGTCCTGCAGCATCTCCTCGTACCTATGGAACAGCACGCTCCCGGCCTCCTCTTGCTCACCTCCCAGTACTCACGGACGTGCTCCCACTGCGGGCCCACCAAGCAGTAGCCCTGGCAGAAGAGCTCGAGCGCCTGCCCGAACTCCATGGCGGCAGTAGCACCACCAGCGCCGGTCGCTTCTTCTTCCCTCTGCACACTCACACCTGCATCGAAATGCCACATGGATACCAGCGTGTCCTTGGGGTCTCTGGCGATGTACACGATCCGGCACCCGGAGCCGTCCTCCGTGGCACGTATCGGGAGCAGGGAGTAGGGCAGGTGTGTGCCGAGGAGACGCGGCGTCGTCGTCGTATCGCCGCCATCGTCGCCTTCTAAGGACTGCCGTAGGGTTACTTCGACGAACCTGACGCATTCGTGGGAGCTGCTGGAGAGGAGCGGGTGGCCGCCGGCGCCGTCGAGCGGCGAGTGCACGGACTTGCGTGCCGTGGCGAAGGAGAGGGCCTTGAGCGGTTGAGCCAGGTGGTGCCTCTCTTGGGGAAGCTCGCCAGGAGGATGTCCGCGGGACGACGCTCATCGAACATGGCGTGGGCTCTCGGGAGGTTCAGCAGCAGGCCAGCCAGAACCCGCGGTACCGACGGATGGAAGGAACCATCGGGCATGGCCCTCTGCTGGCAAGAGACGCCACGATCTCAGCGAAGTTGGCCGGGAAGACGCCGTCGTCGTGGGACTCATCACCCTGGTTGCTTTCCATGATTGCTTCGTCTTTGCTTCCATGAAAGCCGTCGCTATATATATGTCTTGGAATCACAAGACTCGTAGGCGTGGAAACTGGACAGCCACACGATTTTCTTTTTTTTTAAAAAAAATGGAAAAGTTATCGCCCAGTTACCAATGCCGCCAAATCCTAACCCTTCCCCAACAGATCACACGAATACAACTTAAAATGATGTTAGGTCATGACGAAAAAAATTGAGCCCAATCTAAACTAGTGAATCTTGGAAAATTTCAATAAACTTGGACTAGCATTTGATTGTTAATTATGACTAGTAAAAATATTCATGTACAGCTGAATTTTGAAAAAATAGTTTTTGACACTGGTGAGGTGATTTTGCCTAATCCTGAAATTAATCACAAAATTAATTAGCCCTTTGGACATGATTTTGCAAGCAAGAACATATTTAACAATGACATATTCAGGAAAATAGTTATCGCTGCCTGCTGGGTGATTTGGACTAAAAAACAAGATTGTTTTCGAGAATGGACAGAGGAATATTGACCAATGGAAAAGACGGTTCAGAGATCAGACGATAGCCAAATTGGTATCTTCCCAGGAAATGAGCACACACCTAGGGGGAGAATCCGAAGATTCTAAAACCCTTCAATCGTCTCATCTTCTGGCAAGGCTTTCACCCTTGGATTTATCGCTGTGGGGACGGTGAGCTACTGAGGTTCTTACAACCCTTGAGGACATGTAGCGTGTTCACGATGTTTGTGAAATTGTTGAAGGCAAGTGACAAGAAAACAAGAGA
This sequence comes from Bothriochloa decipiens, assembly GCA_023333625.1. Taxonomy (NCBI): domain Eukaryota; kingdom Viridiplantae; phylum Streptophyta; class Magnoliopsida; order Poales; family Poaceae; genus Bothriochloa; species Bothriochloa decipiens. Next base: position 861,149 of record CM041645.1, on the reverse strand, counting down.
TGACTTCAGATTGCTATTCTCGGCGAAATCTGCCCGTGCAATCTGTTGTCGGCCAGCCGCAGCGCACTCCTGGTGCCGGCTGGCTGCTGCTGCACGTTTTTCTCTTGGTGAAGTGAAGCTTTTGGCCGTCATGGAGGTCAGAAGCAACCTGCAACGGGCGAGCAAGCGTAAGTGGCATTCCTGCGTCGCCAGTCAAGACAGAAATGGCTCCCATTTGACAAACGGTAAAAAAAAATGAAGCTAAAACGTTCGGTCGATGTAGATGTGTACTGGTCTGAAGAAACGGCCGGTGTGCAATCTCTGTCTGCTGAAATCTCTGTCATCGACTCGTCGTATTCGTCACTCGGTACTGAACCCGGCTGCCAATTCCCTTTGTGGGAACCACGGTTTGGAAGAAGAAACCAGAGGACGATGAGAGACGGAGGCAGTTGATCCACCAAGAATATAATCTATCTGCAGGTCTCTCCTGACTCCTTGTGAGTTGTGATACTTCAGTCTGAATCTCAAGTCGGAAAGAATGGTCTGCAGTTGCAATGAGACATCTTCTGCAGCGAAGTAATTATTGTTGCCTTCTTATTTCTTGTGTACTTAATTATTTATAAGCTTTTTTTGCTTGAGGGTTGCTTGTGATCAGTGAGCAATAGTATATTATATCAGTGCAGCTCTAGCTACTGGCTCTGTTTTCAGGTTGGTAAAAGGCGCAGTTCGGCAGCACAATAGCTAGCGCTAGATATTTTTCATCTTGAGTAAGGCACCTTTTCCATGCTACAGTTATGCAAAGGAAGAATCGTCAAGAGTAGAGAGTAAGAAAAGTTGCATGCTTTGGTATATACATGGTACGTTGCATGCCAGCTTTAAAAACTAATTAACTAGACATTTTAAACCACGTGCTAACTAGAGCAACTCACCTCTAGCGATGATACGGAGTCCGATTTTATAAGTAATTGGATTTCGTTGTAACGTATTAGCATGTTTGCTAGTACAGTATGAAAAACATACTAGTAGGTTTTCCCCCTCTTGGTTTGTCTGCTAGTCGGCAATGATGATGTGGATGTATGTTCAATTTTAACAAACAACTGTGAATGGTTTCATTCACTTGTTAGTGCAACAATATGTACTCTTTTTTTTATCTACAAAGAAATACAACCACTTACAACAATCTAACTAATGACCAGCATTTCTGTAGATAATAAGGGAAGCTTTATTATATTCAAATTCATTACATCGAGTTGATATAAAGATATTGATTCTCTGCATATCAGAGATGCACATAGCCTTACACTAACGACCAGTATAATGGACAATCGTACATTTAAAAAATACACTTATATTTAAACAAATAATAGTTATCTGCAATAGTGGACATACTGCAAAGGAGCCACTGAGATGGAGTTGTTTTTAACGTGTGATTTGAGGCTCCTATCTCTGACCCCAACACCGGGTGACGATCGTTGAGCAGAGGCTGCGGAGCCGTGCCAAAATACGTTCTAATTATTTGTATCTGTGTTCCTCAAAGCTAAATCCTGATCCCTGGAGTGCCTCCTCGACAATGCCATCCAGCCTCGCTGCCATCTCCGGTGTCATGTGGTTCCTTCAGTCCCCCACGATCCCCTTCCTGAAGAAAAGCTTGTTGTCCATGACTTGTGTCACCAAGCCCTCCCGAGCGTTGAGGTAGGCGTAAGTTCCGGTCTTGTTCACCGCCAGGCTCCGCTGCTTGTCCAGGCTGCACAGCTCAAGGATGGAGCGCACCACGCCGGCGTCGTCCTCCACCGTGGAGAACGGGCACCCCATGAACTCCGCCATCTTCTTGAGGTTGCCCGCCGGATCCCGCAGCATCTCCTCGTACCTGAGGAACAGCACGCTCCCTGGCGTCCGCTTGCTCGCCTCCCAGTACTCGCGGACGTGCTCCCACTGCGGGCCCAGGCCGCAGTGGCCTTGGCAGTAGAGCTCGAACGCCTCCTCGAACTCCAAGTGGGCTCCTCCTGCTGCCGCCGCCGCCGCAGCTTCTACCGGGCGCTCACCGCCTTCTGCGCCGCTCGACGTTCGCAAGCCCACATCGAAATGCCACAAGGAGACCAGCGTGTCCTTGGGGTCTCCGGCCACGTACACGATCCGGCACCCGCCGCCGTCCGCCGTGGCTCGTCTCGGGAGCAAGGAGTAGGGCAAGTGCGTGCCGAGGAGACTCGGCGCCGCCGTCGTGCCGCCGCCGCCGTCACTTTGAGGATGACGACCACCGTAGGCTGTCGAGGTACCCGACGCACTCGTGGGAGTTGACGGAGAGGAGCGGGTGGCCGGCGTCGAGCGGCGAGTGCACGGACCTGCGCGCCGTGGCGAAGGCGAGGGCCTTGAGCCAGGTGGTGCCGCTCTTGGGGAAGCTCGCCAGGAGGATGTCCGCGGGGCGCTCCTCGAACATGGCGTGGGCTCTCGGGAGGTTCAGCAGGTAGCTGTCGGGGAGCCAGAAACCGCGGTAGAGACGGACGGAAGGAAACATCAGGCACGGTGGCCCTCTGGGAAGAGACTCCACGACCTCGGCGAAGTTCGCCGGGAAGACGTCGTCGTGGGTCCCCACGGGCACAGGGACCTCATCTCCCGTCTCCTTGCTCTCCATCATTGCTTGCTTCATCCTCTTTGCATCCGACCCATTGCAAGCCATCGCCATATATATTTGACTTCGAGTCTCTAATAGGCATAGGCACGATTTCCACGCGGTCTTATTATTATCTAGGTTCTTTTTGCCCCAGCAGTAAGTAAGTGTTGCCTTAGGTTCTTTCCCGTGTGTACTTAATTATTTATCACGATTTCCACGCGGTCTTATATATACCAGTACAGCTCGATCTGGCTGTTGGCTCTGTTTCAGGCTGGCAAAAAGTGCAGTTCGGCAGCGCCAGAGCTAAATATTTTTCATCTTGAATAATGCACCTGATTAGATCTTGCAACTGACTAGATCTTCTGCTCAAAAGAAGTTAGAGTAACTCTGTCAACCTCCCTCACCCTCTCTCCCTCGCAGATCTGGTACGTGTGGCACAGGCAGCGGAGGAGGCGGCGGCGGGCAGGTTGATGAGCATCGGCGTCCTCTAACTTTCCGGCACCATTGCTGCTACCAGGTCTTCTACATGCTATTGCTGCAAACTAGAAGTAGTGACTAGACTCAGTGAAAAAATTCTCATTCAAGATCAATCGTCTGATTCTGTACCGATTATTGCAGCTGCCACAGAAGTTGCAGCCCTCACATGAACAACAGATAGTTTCGGTGAGGTTGCGGCATAGAGATATGTTAGCTGCTTCACAGTGACCTTCCTAATATAAGAAGTTGCATGCTCCCACTTCTACCAGCTCTCTCTCTCTCTCTGTATCTATCTAGGTCTGTGGTCTACAACTAGCTTAACTTCTATAACTTCTATTTATTTTTTATCCAAGATTTATCTTTACTGCTGCTTTTTTCTCATTTCGAAGAAATTTTGTGTCTTAGTACTGCTATGATTTATCATATCTTTTGCTCCGTCCAATTAGAATTTAGGATATTCTAAGGTACACTTTTTGTATACAGGATACAATTTTATTTGCATGCTTTAGATCATTTTCGTAATTTACAGAGCCTACGAATATGAATTAATTTTACATACCACCATATCTACGCTGATGTGCTTTGAAGGCGTCAATTTTTTTAAAGAAAAAAACTTTGCCGAGTGCTACCAACACAGGCACTGGGCAAAGTAATTTTTTAAAAAATAAAAATAAAAAAACTTTGCCGTGTGCCCGGCACATGCCAATGTAGTTTTTTTTTTAAAAAAATTTTGCCGTGTGCCTTGGCTGCGGCACACGACAAAATATTTGTTAACGGGCGGTGTCGTGACAGACGAAAAAATTTTACCGAGTGCCGCGCCAAGCACATGGTAAATTTTTTGAATATTTTGCCGTACGTAGCACACGACAAAGTTTTTTTTGCCGAGTCAAAATTTGTCGTGTGCACTTTGCCGTGTGCTATACACGGCAAAGCCTTTGCCGTGTGTAATTACACACAGCAAAAACCCAGTTTCCAATAGTGTTTACAACTCTGTAATGTATTTTTTAGTATTTACCACATTACCTCTTATCTAATTCTTGAGTAAATTATGAAAATCATTAAAATGTTTATTGAAATAGTGCACACAGGATATTTCATATCACAAGCAAAAAAAACTAGTAGAGGTATTTTGAGGGTCATGCTTGAGCCGGCACGACCCGATGATGTGCCGACGTGCTATGGGCCGTTTAGGCTGAAGAAAAAAATTCACTGTGCCATATCGGCACGGCCCGATGTGCCTCCCATGCCTAGAGGGCTCGACCCGAAGCGGCACAAAGCACGAGAGGGACATGCCGTGCCGGCCCCACCCAGCCCAAGTCCCACAAAACTCGTAGGCCTGGAAACTGGATAGCCACATGATTTTTTTTTAAAAAAGACATGGAAAAATTATCGCCCAGTTATGAATGTCGCCAAATCCTAATCCTTGCCCAACAGATCAGGAATACAACGTAGAATGATGTTAGGTCATGAGGAAAAAAAATGGAGCCCAATCGAAACTAGTTAAAGCTGGGCATACAGCCTAGGCCCGTCGGCCCGGCACGTGGCCCATAAATTTGGCCCGGCCCAAGCACGGCATGGCCCGTTATGCAATGGGCCCGGGCTGGCCCAGCTCGTGTAACAGGCCGTGCTTGGGCCGCCGCTCAAGCCCGTGGGCCAGCACGGCACAGCCCGCAAAATAGAGGAGGCCCGTTAACGACCCGATGCCACCAGGCCTGCTAAGAGCCTATAGGAGATGGCATAGCCTGACAGCCTGCTAACAGCCCATAGGAGAAAGCCCATAGCTGGCAGTAGTAGCCTGCTAAGAGCTAAGCTCTACCTACTTCGCCTAAACCTAATTCCCCATTCCCCTCCCTTGCGGCCGCGCCGCACTCCTTCAGCTCTAGCTCCAGGCTCGTGTGGCCCTCGCCGGCTTCGCCGCCTCGCATCACGCATCACACGCGCGACCGTAGCCCCACGAGCACAGCACGCCCGCATGCCAGGCCGCCTCCTCCGCTCTACCTCGGCCGCCTCCTCCACGCCTCGTCGCATCCCACGCGGCTGCGCATCCGCCGGCTTCGAGCACGACGGCGGCGGCCACCTCCATGCTTCCTCCAGCTCCGAGTCGGCGCCATCAAGCAGCACCCCCGAGGCTCCGACTTCCCCAGCCCCACGCAGCTCCCCGCGGCCTGCGCACGGGGCATCCGCCGGCGGCTGCCTCCATGCCCATCCTCCGCGCCTCCTCCCTGCTCAAGGTCGCTGTCAGCCGCGATGGATCCGGCCCCGAGCGCCGTGGGGCGAGCTCGGAGGGCATCGGCAGGGCAGCCGCCGCCGCCTATGCCCCTCCCTCTCTTTCTCTGTGTGTGTCGCCATTTCCCGCAAAAAAAAGTGTGTTGCCATTTGGTGGGCCTTGGGCCGGCACGGCCCACCAAATGTGTCGTGCCTGACGGGCCGGCCCAGCACGAAAAAGGCCCATTGGACCGTGCCTGGCCGAAGGCCAGGCCCGCGTGCGTGGTAGGCACGGCCCGTGGGGCCCGCATGCTTTGTCGGCCCGTTGCCTATCGGGCCGTGCTAGCCCATTGCCGTGCTGAGCCCGGCCGGGCCGACCCGTTGCCCATCTTTAAAACTAGTGAATCTTGAAGTTTTCGATAAACTTGGACTTGCATTCGCCTGTTATGACTAGTTAAAATATTCATGTTTGGCTGCATTTTGACAAAAAAAATATTAAGAGCATGAAGAGGAAACATTGATTATAGTTTTTGCTACGCGCTTATATATACACTTGTTAGAAGGTGATTTTGACTAATCTGGAGATTAATCATAAGATTGTTTGAGCCATCCTTGCGTGTTGGGTGATTTGGACTAGAAGAAACAAGATTGTTTTCGAGAATGGACAAAGGAATGTTGATAGCACCAATAGACTTGGGTTCGACTCCATGTGGCAGCGAATTTAAAGAGATGTGCATTATTAGAAAAAACAAACAAAATAGGCTGGAGTTTCTCTTGCTGACTTCGGTCAAAAATCGAAAAAACTGTTCAGAGATGAACTTGGTTTGTTGTGCACTAAACACAAGACATTAGAAGCATCACGTACCCTTTAGTCTTTGGAGAGATCACTATTATTTGTAATGCCTTAATTTTTTCCTCTTTGGGTCCTGAGGCCTTGTATTTTTTCTTTTAGTTCTTTCTTTTGTACTACATAACATCCTTTCATTTATAAGCAAAAAAAAAGGTAGGGGATTCCCCTGATCAGTAAAAAAATCACAAGATGACGAAAGCAAGGCTGGATTAACCCGGATACTTGCTGCTTCTGATGCTGTTTTTGCTTCCTGTTTTATTGCTAACCTGAACCTGAAGCAATGAACCGCCAGCGGCTTGGCCCTTGGCTAGTTGCCCCGGCTGCTTAATTAGCTTCGCTGAATCTGCATGCGGCGGTCGCTATATATATATGCTGAAACCTGAAGCAATGAACCAGCAGTTGCATGCAAAGCCTTGGTCTTGGTCTTGGTCGTTGTTTGGATGTTTGGATGTTTCACATGGCACACCAAGAACAAGGATAGAGCTTACACTAGCATTCTTCCCAGCCAAGATAAACTCCGTCCCTAGGAAATACTTAATTAGGCATCCCTTTCCACCATTAGTTGATAAAATCAGATGGAGATGGGTGGAAGAATCAAAAAATTCTTAACAAACCAGGAAGAGAGACTCTTGTCCAAACAATTTTATCACTGCAAGCAGGGGCGGAGCCAGGAATTGAGTATAGGTGGGGCTAGCAAGATGTCAGGGGGTGCCAGGCTATGAATAACTACTCAAGTACATGTATATACACCGTATATACTAGAGGAATAGCAGGATCTCAGGGGGTGCACTGGCGGAGCTAGCAATCAATCCAAGGGGGGCCAATTGCTACAGTACACTAGCAGTTAGCTTGCGATTACCGTACTGTGATGGCATTGGTGAGCGACGAAGCGACCTGTTGTCGTGATTCCGCCAAAGAACTAGACGTGGCTTGCATTATCCTTCGGTAGAAGAAAAGTCACATAAGATCAAGAGTGTTTAATTCTAGTTCTAGACTTCTAGATGGACAACTAACGTACTGAAATTGCTGCATGTTTGAATATCTGATGAATCAACGGAGTGAGCTGAACTCTTCAGTAACTTTTCTTAGGTAAGGGGGGCCGATGCCATGTTTAGCCACCACTGAGCTCCGCCTGTGGGTGCCGGCCCCCCTGACCCCTCCTCTGACTGCAAGTCATTTATCATCGATCGCTAAAACATGCTATAGATCATTGGTCGCTATAACATTATAGCGGTTTACCATGCAACCTTTTTTCTGCGGGCAAGAATACCGCACTCACGAATCAAAACAAAAGGGAAAGACAAATGATGATTGCATGAAATGCTATCAGTCGCGTCATTGTATAGTATGGAAAAGGTGCATTACTCAAGATGGAAAATATTTAGCTCTGGCGCTGCCGAACTGCACTTTTTGCCAGCCTGAAACAGAGCCAACAGCCAGGTATATATATATAAGACCGCGTGGAAATCGTGATGAATAATTAAGTACACACATGAAAGAAGCTAAGGCAACACTGACTTGCTGCTGGTGCCAAAAGAAACTAGATAATAATAATATATATAAGACCGCGTGGAAATCGTGGCTATGCCTCGTTAGATTTAATCTGCTGCAATCCTATCACTCATGTCCAAGACATGGTCGAGGCTAACCGTGTCCTTGCACCCTGTAGCAGCATGGCATTAGGCCATGTCGGGCACTATAGCAGCATGGTAGGAGTAGGTGAGGGCTGTAGACTGCCATGATGTTTTGTACCTTGTAGTAGGTGTAGAACTTGTATAAATATGTATGAAATGCAATGGAAAAGGGAGCTCATGCCACCAGATCTCAGTTCATAGAGTGTGCTGTGTGTGTGCGGGAAGAGAGCTCGGCTCGTCTTCTTCTCAGCTTTAGAGGAGGGGTCGAGGGGGGTCGAGCAGGTGCTGCTCGCCTCGAACCTGGTCGGCAGTCAACACTGCTGGTCGGCGCCACTGGTCGGCACCTTCTCAGGTGGTCGGCAGTGGTCGGTGCTAGGTCCTAGCGCGAACAAGTGGTATCGGAGCCGTACAACATCGTTAGGCTTCACCGCCGGCAATGTCAGACTCTGGGGCGGGTCAGCCGGAAGCAGGGACGAGCGCTGGGGGCCAGGTGCTCATTCCGTAGCTGGTAGAGGTGCGCGTGGTGAGGGAGTTTGGCGGAAGAAACTCATGGCCGATGCTCACCCGCACCAACTATGGCGAGTGGGCTGTCCAGATGAAGTGGAAGTTCCATGCCCGGAAGTGGTGGGAGGCCGTGGAGACTGGCAACGCCGGATAGGATGCGGAGGTGGGCGTCATGGAGGCGCTCATGGCTTCCACCCCAGGCGAGTTTCATGAGGCACTCGGCCAGAAGAAGACAGTAAACGAGGCATGGGAGATGCTTGAGTCGCTCCGTGTAGGCTCAGATTGAGCCAAGCGGGCTAAGGTTCAGCAGCTATGCCGGGAGCTCAACGACATCCGGTTCAAGTCCGGGGAATCGGTGGAGGACTTCGTGCTTCGTCTTCAATCATTGGCAAGCCAGCTGGCGACCTATGGCAAGTCGGTGGAGGACGAGGACCTTGTCAGCAAGTTGCTCTGCGTGGTGCCTCCTAAGTACTCGCAGCTCGCCATGTCCATCGAGACAATGCTGGACATCTCCACTCTGTCCCTCTTTGATGTGGCAGGGCGGCTGCGGGTGGTGGAGAGTCACGGTCTTGCGATGCCGGAGAAGGAGAAGCCCAAGCTGATGCTGGCCCAGGAGGAGTGGACGATGTGGATGAAGGAGAAGTGTCAGTCCGGCGAAGTCTCCAGCCGCGGCGGTGGTGACCGCAGCGGCAACGGTGGTAGGAAGCAGGGGAAGGCTCCGGCAGACAAGAAGAAGGGCAAGAAGAAGACCGTTGCCCCCAACGCTTGCCGAAAGTGCGACAAGATGGGGCACTGGGCACGCGAGTGCTCGGAGAGGAAGGAGGAGGCACGCCTGGCTCAGGATGACAGCGACGATGAGCAGGCGCTCTTGATGGGTGAGTACTGCGCTCTATAGGAAGGCGAAGCAGGGGAGGCGGAGCAGAGGACTGCCCCACAGGCCGTTGAACTTGATGAGTCACAGGCGCAGGCACATCTGGGCGCAGTCGGTGACGAGAAGGAGCAGCGGTGGTACCTTGACTCTGGCGTGAGCAACCATATGACTGGGTGCTGCGCTGCCTTCACCGACCTTGACGCGAACAAGACCGGCATGGTCAAGTTCGGGGATGGCTCACGGGTGGACATCCGTGGCCAAGGCACAATCATCTTCCGGTGCCGGAACGGGGAGCAGCGCGCGTTGACAGATGTGTACTTCATCCCCCAGCTCTGGGCGAGCATCGTCAGTCTGGGCCAGCTTGACGAGCGCAGGGCGGAGGTGCTGATCTGCAACGGCGTGCTGCGGATCAGGGACAAGAAGCGGCGTCTTCTCACCAAGGTAACGCGCTCCAAGAATCATCTCTATCTTCTTGATTTGAAGGTGGAGCATCCTGTGTGCTTGGCGGCGGCGTGCACGCAGGAGCCGTGGCTGTGGCATGGCCGGTTCGGCCACCTGAGCTTCGACGCTCTAGACCAGCTCGGGAAGATGGTGACCGGGTTGTCACGAATCGAGCATGCTGGGGAGCTGTGCGACAGCTGCCTGGCGAGAAAGCAGAGGCGGTTGCCGTTCCCGAAGACGGTGAGGTACCGCTCGATGGATCCCCTCAAGTTGGTCCATGGAGATCTCTGCGGGCCAATCATGCCAGCAACTCACGGCGAACGGAGGTATTTCCTCCTACTCGTGGATGACTACAACCGTTACATGTGGTTGCAACTCCTGATGAGCAAGAGTGACGCGGCGGACGCCATCAAGCACGTCAAGGCATGGGCAGAGGCGGAGTGTAGCAAGCAGCTGCGGGTGCTTCGAACTGACCGTGGCAGGGAGTTCATGGTGCATGAGTTCATCGAGTACTGCGTCGAGGAGGGGGTCGGTCGACATCTCACCGCACCCTACTCGCCACAAGAGAACAGCGTCGTGGAGCGCCGGAATCAGACCATCATCGGCATGGCGCAGTCGATGATGAAGGCCAAGGGGATGCTGGCGGCATTTTGGGGAGAGGCGGTCACCACCGCCATGCACATCCTCAACCGGTCGTCGACCAAAGCCCTCAAGGGGAAGACGCCGTACGAGGTGTGGCACGGGTGCAAGCCTATTGTCTCGTACCTATGTACCTTTGGCTGCATCGGCCACATGAACGCTACCAAGCCAGGCCTCAACAAGCTGGAGGATAGGAGCATGCGCACGGTGTTCCTCAGCTACGAGGAGGGGTCGAAGGCCTATCGGCTGTATGACCCCCTCGGCGGCAAGGTGGCTGTGTCCCGGGATGTGGTTTTCGACGAGGTAGCATCGTGGACCTAGGACAGGCCGGAAGCGGGAGGCCTTGAGCAAGTCGTTGGCAGACTCAGCGACTTGTTTGTCATGGAGAGAATGGTGATCCATGGCCATGGTGAGGCTGTGGAGGCGTTGGGGACTGGGGAAGCCAGAGTGGTGGAGTCGGCAACGGGAGAGGAAGAAGAATCGACGGCAGCCGGGGCTACAGAGCCGCCCAGTCCGCCCGGAGCAGGATCTCCAGCTCGCGACTTCACTCCGAGCCAAGGGGCCTCGATCCCGCGGGAGGTCTTGATTCTGACCACGAGACGGGTAGCCTCGATCCCGACCACGGGATGGGAGGCCTCGAGCGCGGCACCAGGGGCCTCGACCCCGACCATGGGTCGAGCGGTCTCGACCCCAGTTCGAGTGGTCTTGATCGCGGAAGGGGCCTCAACTGATGGAGATCTTCTGCTGCGGACGACCCGCCTCGAGCAACGTCGGTGGTGGCCACCATCGAGTATGCAACTCCTCCATCCAACGTCTCAGATTTCGTGGACACCTGCCATGATGGAGAGGAGGTGCGGTTCTGTTGGCTGGACAAATTGTCAGTGGCACGAATGCGCCTGGACCGGCGGCACGGAACCTCCACGAGGACCACACTCTGCTCCTTGTGAGTGCAGAGGAACCGACCATGTTCGCAGTTGCGGAGCACGATGCAGCATGGCGGAAGGTGATGCTGGAGGAGATGAAGGCCATTGAGGAAAACAAGACCTAGGAGCTGGTCGATCCGTCGGCAGGTTGCTGGCCAATTGGACTAAAGTGGGTTTTCAAGGTGAAAAGGGATGAGCGCGGGGCAGTGGTGAAGCACAAGGCACACCTCGTCGCTCGAGGGTTCATGCAGCGTGAAGGGGTTGACTTCAAGGAGGTCTTTGCCCCCGTCGCGCGCATGGAGTCGGTGCGACTCCTGCTCACCCTCGCCGCTGCCAAGGAGTGGCAGGTTCAGCACCTCGTTGTCAAGTCAGCGTTCCTCAACGGGGACCTAGCTGAGACAGTCTACGTCAGGCAGGTGCCGGGATTCATCGTCAAGGGCGCAGAGAAAAAGGTGCTGCATTTGCGCAAGGCTCTCTACGGCCTGTGTCAGGCCCCGCGGGCATGGAACACCAAGCTCGACGCCACCATGGCTGAGCTCGAGTTCGGGAGGTGCGTCATGGAGCACGCACTGTACACCCACCGACGGGGGAAGGACCATCTCATCGCCGGGGTGTACGTGGACGACCTCATCGTCATCGGCGCGCGGGCTTAAGACATCGCTGATTTCAAAGAGAAGATAGCCGTGCAGTTTCAGATGAGCGATTTGGGTGTCTTGTCTTACTACCTCGGCATTGAGGTGAGGCAGGGGGAGGACGCCATCAGGCTAGGGCAGCACGCCTACGCGCAGAAGCTGCTCGAGCGGGCGGGCATGGCGGGCTGCAAGGCTGTGGCCAGGCCGATGGAGGAGCGCATCAAGCTCTCGAGGCAGAGCACCGTGGCGAAGGTGGATGCTACGTGCTACTGGAGCATCATCGGAGTGCAGCACTGGCTGACTCACAAATGGCCAGACATCACGTTCGCGGTGGGCTATGTGAGCAGGTTCATGGAGGGTCCGCGAGAGGACCATTGGACGGCGGTCAAGCACTTGTTGCACTACGTCCAGGGCACGGCGGAGTGGGGAATCATCTTCCCCAAGCGCGGTGGGCTGCAACTGTCCATTTTCAAGCACCGTCGGAGACCAAGGAGGGTACACCGAGGCTCACGGCATTCAGCGACGCGGACATGGCAGGCGATGTGGATGGACGGCGGAGCACCTCGGGCGTGTTCATCTTCCTCGGCGGAGCGCCAATTGCCTGGCAGTCGCTAAAACAGAAGATGGTGGCCCTGTCTACATGCGAGGCAGAGTATGTGGCGGCGGTCATGGCGGCGTGCTAGGTGGTCTGGTTGTGACGGTTGCTGAGCGAGCTCACTGGTGTCGAGGCTCGGCCGTCGGCGCTCAAGGTGGACAACCAGCCAGCGATTGTGCTGGCAAAGAACCCCGTCCTTCATGACAGAAGCAAGCACATCGATGTGAAGTTTCACTTCCTTCGTGATTGCGTCGATGGAGGGCAGCTGGTCATCGAGTCGTTGACACTGGTCGGCAGCTCGCTGACATCCTCACCAAGTCACTCGGGCGTCTTCAGTTTCAGGAGATGAGGAAGATGATTGGCATGGTGGAGGTCAAGGGCTAGTAGCAGGATTAGGGGAAAATTATTAGATTTAATCTGCTGCAATCCCATCACTCATGTCCAAGACATGGTCGAGGCTGACCGTGTCCTTGCCCCCTGTAGCAGCATGGCATTAGGCCATGTCGGGCACTGTAGCAGTATGGTAGGAGTAGGTAAGGGCTGTAGACAGCCATGCTATTTTGTACCTTGTAGTAGGTGTAGAACTTATATAAATATTTATGAAATGCAATGGAAAAGGAAGCTCATGCCACCAGATCTCAGTTCACAGAGCGTGCCTGTGTGTGTGCGAGAAGAGAGCTTGGCTCGTCTTCTTCTCAGCTTCAGAGGAGGGGTCGAGGGGGGTCGAGCAGGTGTTGCTCGCCTCAAATCTGGTCGGCAGCCAACGCTGCTGGTCGGCGCCACTGGTCGACACCTTCTCAGATGATCGGTAGTTATCGGTGTTAGGTCCTAGCGCGAACATGCCTTTTACAGACTCAAAGTCAGATATATATGGCGATGGCTTGCAATGGATCGGATGCAAAGACGACGAAGCATCAAGCATCCAATGATGGAGAGCAAGGAGACGGGAGATGAATCCCCCGTGGGGACCCACAACGACGTCTTCTTCCCGGCGAACTTCACCGAGGTCGTGGCGTCTCTTCCCAGAGGGCCACGGTGCCTGACGTTTTCTTCCGTCCGTCTCTACCTCGGGTTCTGGATCCCCCACGGCTTCCTGCTGAACCTCCCGAGAGCCCACGCCATGTTCGAGGAGCGCCCCACGGACATCCTCCTCGCGAGCTTCCCCAAGAGCGGCACCACCTGGCTCAAGGCCCTCGCCTTCGCCACGACACGCAGGTCCGTGCACTCGCCGCTCGACGCCGGCCACCCGCTCCTCTCCATCAACTCCCACGAGTGCGTCAGATTCCTCGAAAGTCTACGGTGGTCGTCATCCTTAGAAAGCGGCGACAGTGGCGGCACGACGGCAGCACGGCGTCTCCTCGCCACGCACTTGCCCTACTCCTTGCTCCCGAGACGAGCCACGGCGGATGGCGGCGGGTGCCGGATCGTGTACATCGCCAGAGACCCCAAGGACACGCTGGTCTCCTTGTGGCATTTCGATGTGGGCTTGCGGACGTCGAGAGGCGCAGAAGGCGGCGAGCGCCCGAAAGTGGCGGCAGGAGGAGCCGCCTTGGAGTTCGAGGAGGCGTTCGAACTCTACTGCCAAGGCCAATGCGGTCTTGGCCCGCAGTGGGAGCACGTGCGTGAGTACTGGGAGGCGAGCAAGAGGACGCCAGGGAGCGTGCTGTTCCTCAGGTACGAGGAGATGCTCCGGGACCCGATGGGCAACCTGAAGAAAATGGCGGAATTCATGGGGTGCCCGTTCTCCGCAATGGAGGACGACACCGGCGTGGTGCGCTCTATCCTTGAGCTGTGCAGCCTGGACAACCAGCAGAGCCTGCCGGTGAACAAGACCGGAACTTACGCCCACGTCAACGCTCGGGAGGGCTTGGTGACACACGTCATAGACAACAAGCATTTCTTCAGGAAGGGGGCAGTGGGGGACTGGAGGAACCACATGACGCCAGAAATGGCAGCAAGGCTGGATGGCATCGTAGAGGAGGCACTACAGGGATCAGGATTTACCTTTGGGAGCTCTAGTTAGTGTCTGAACATTGTAAGGATGTGCATCTTTGATACACAAGGGATGGAAGTGTTTCAATATCTTTTATATCAACTCGATGTAATGAACTTGAATAAAGCTTCCCTTATCTACAAAAATGTTGGTGATTAGTTAATTTTTTGTAAGTGGTTATATTTCTTTGTAGATGAAAAAAAAGGAGTATATATTGTTGCACTAACCGGTGAATGAAACCATTCACAATTGTTTGTTAAAATTGAACATGCATCCACATCATCATTGCCGTCAAACAGACAAACCAAGAAGGAAAACCTACTAGTATGTTGTGTATACTGTACTAGCAAACATGCTAATATGTTACAACAAAATCCAATACTTATAGAAATCGAACTCTGTATTATCGCTAGATGTGAGTTGCTCTAGTTAGCACTTGGTTTAAAATGTCTAGTTAGTTTTTTTTCTCAATCACGCAAAAGATTTGCGTGTTTTTTTATTAAGGAGGAGTAAAAGTTTGATTACAAGGGCGGTGCTCAAACAGGATATGAAGCTGAAGCTCGCACCAGTCTAGATTGATCTCTAGTGTACTACTTGTTGAAGCAAACAACCTAGACTCTTGGCGCCCGCCTGCACCCAGAGGTCAGCCTGGAATTTGATTTCCTCCTTGATTGTCTGGCCGCCCTGCGGAAGCATCGCACGTTCTGCTCTTTCCAGACTTCCCAGGCAATGAGTGCGAACAGCGAGTCGGCTCCTTTCGAGAGGGAGGGCCAGAACGTCCGCCATGATCCCCACCAGTCGAGGATGGACCCATCCGGCTGATCATGTATCTGGATCCCAAGCAACGCGGCCGCCTCAAACCAAATTTGTCTGGAGAACGAGCATTCAACGACGATGTGGTCGATCGTCTCCAGCTCTTGCTCATAGAGGAAACAGTTGTCCTACGAGTCGAGGCCATGGCGTCTTCTCTTGTCGGTTGTCCATTGCCTTCGTCGGATCGCGAGCCAGAGAAATAGCTTGACTCTCAATGTCTAGTTAGTTTTAAAGCTGGGATGCAACATACCATGTTTATATCAAAGCATTCAACTTTCCTTGCTCTCTATTCTTAACGATTCTTCCTTTGCTTCACTGTAGCAGGGAAAAGGTGCCTTACTCAAGATGAAAAATATCTAGCGCTAGCTATTGTGCTCCCGAACTGCACACCAACCTGAAAACAAAGCCAATAGCTAGAGCTGCACTGATATAATATACTATTGCTCACTGATCACAAGCAACCCACAAGAAAGAAGGCAACAATAATTACTTCACTGTTGCAGAAGATGTGTCACTCCAACTGCAGATCACTCTTTTTACTTGAGATTCAGATTGAAGTATCACAACTCACAAGGAGTTAGGAGAGACCTGCAGATTCTTGGTGAATCAACTGCCTCCGTCTCTCGTCTTCCTCTGGTTTCTTATTCCAAACCGTGGTTCCCACAAAGGGAATTGGCAGCCGGGTTTAGTACCAACTACCAAGTGACGAATGCGACGCGACAGACAGAGATTTCAGCAGAAAGAGATTGCACACCAGCCGTTTCTTCAGACCAGTACACATCTACCGTGCTGGCGTGCTTACCTTGCACGACGGGCAAGCAACACGTACGCCCTTCAAATGCAGCTACAGCGACCGAACCTTTTAGCTTCATTTTTAACGTTTTTAAAAAGGGGGCCATTTCTATCTTGACTGGCGACGTCGTTACGCTTGCTCGTCCCGTGCAGGTTGCTTCTGACCTCCATGACAGCAAAAGCTTCACTTCACCGAGAGGAAAATGTGCAGCAGCAGCCAGCCGCGACCAGGCGCGCGCTGCGGCTGGCCGACAACAGATTGCACGGGCAGATTTCGCCGGGAATAGCAATCTGAAGTCTCTTGTTTTCTTGTCACTTGCCTTCAACAATTTTACAAGCATCGTGAACACGCTACATGTCCTCAAGGGTTGTAAGAACCTCAGTACCTCACCGTCCCCATAGCGATAGTAAATACTTGTTGAAAGCCTCGCCAGAAGATGAGACGATTGAAGGATTTCAGAATCTTCGGATTCTCTCCCGAGGTGTGTGCTCGTTTTCGGGGAAAGATACCTCTTTGGCTACCAAAGCTGAAGAACCTGAATGTACTGTTTCTGCAAAGTAACCAACTCAGTGGACCAATACCTACCTCTTTGGCTTGCAGTCACTTATCCATCTAGACCGTTGGGGAAATACCGACAGCTAGCGCTAGTTGAGATGCCAATGCTAAGAACAGAACATACTACGACCCATTTGGATCAAAGTAAGTTTGTGCTAATTGTTTACAGAGGTCTATCATTTGAGTACCGGCCAATCGGTGGCTTCCAAAATATGCTCGATCTTGGCTATTATGACAACTTCACTGGCATGATCCCTATAGAGATTGGTCAGTTGACATCGCTCAGTACACTCAATCTCAGCTCTAACAGCTTGTCCGGAGAGATTCGATCCGGTGCAGCTCTGCAGCCTGAAGAATCTGCAAGTGCTAGACTTGTCAAACAAACCTTCTCACAGGTGCAATCCCGGATCACATTTCAGATCCTCCTGCTAAAATTTTAATTCTTCTGCTAGAAAATTTCATTGCCCTTTGTAGAGCATGTTTTCATTCTGCTAGAACATTTAGTTGTTAAATGATCCGTAATGAAAGGGTTGAAAAGGTGATTTAGGTTTGATGGTGCTCCCAATCTAGCTTCTTTCTCTCTCTCTCCTTTTACTCATGTGTTTTTTGAAATTTCTATTTAAAGTTGTGCAGAAACACTACCAAGGACCAAAAAGTCTCTAGAAAACCATAAAAGCACACCAAGAAAGTAAGTCTTGGCAGACAACTCCTTACGGAAGAATCACTACGAGTAATTCCCCTCTATATTGTAATACCAGCGCATTCTAATTATTTTAAGACAACTTAAGATAACACTCAAATGACACATGTATCCATGGATTGTATCCAATTAATTAAAGAGTTTCTCCTCAAACTATGGTTTCATCTTTAATAAATTTTGTGAAATTTAGGCATAGTCATTTTATAGAACTAGATAATACCTCACGCGTTGATAATACCTCACGTGTTGCTGCGCGAATTTTGTAGTGAGAATCCATGACACCCACCTAAAACTCTACAGTGCAATTCCCGAAAGTTGAGGCTAAGAGAGGAATCAGAATAAGAAAAATAATTTCAATATGTAAATCAGACAAATAGTAATAATCCATGGTAAATTTAAGTTTTATTACTGGTATTATCATAAATTGGCTTGGATTTGTGCGTATCCGATTTTTATGTAGTCCTGAACAGTGAGAATTGGTCATCCAATAATAGTTGCTTGATGTTAGGATGGAATAAACTCTTCATGAGGCATCGCTGAGTGTAAAGAGTAAAATTTGCATCTTTGTGTTGTGCAGAGGAATATTCAGCAACTGGTTCTGCCGTGTTGTTGCCGGCCTGGTTGCAGTAACATATCAAATAGGTTGGATGAAATTTGAAAGGTAATTATAGTGACGCTTTCAGGAATATTGCAGGTACCGGTGAGATTGGATAATCACCCTAACCAATGCTTCAACCTGTGAAATACACAATTGGAAAAAGGAAATTTGTGATCATATAAACAAACCCCTAATCCTGTTACTGGAAGACTAGTCGTACTAATTCAATATGAAATTTGCTATCTTGAGAGAATTCTTAAAATCATGCAAATAAACAGAAAATGTATAGAAAAGGATAACAGAGTTCCTATGATCTTCGCGGACTCTGGTCTAACAAAAAGGGAGAGATAAAAGAATACAATTACAGAAAAGTACATTACCGGGTAAGATTAAGAGATTATGCTTGCCACAGATACAGAACCTAAACGGCAATCTTGGCAGGCAGTGTGCAGAAACATCAAAGCGATGCTCCAACACAGGAACAGGGAAACACGCATGACTCCACAACGAATGGTGTGACACTTTCTTGATTGCCTCTTGGTGTCCTAGGGAAGATTGCGTATGCGATGGGATCTTGAGCATGTCATTTATAGGAGAGAAGCAATGGGAGTCCAAGGGATTAGTCTGGTGGACTGGGAAGTGGGAAGCCAAAAGATCAAAGTAGGTGGAGAGACCACGGCACACGGGCAGGTTGGTGGAGAGTACTCGCGGCCGGGTTGCACGTTGCATGTGGTATTCAAGTGATGATTGTGGTTGATGAGCCCATGATGACGTGGCAGCACGAGATGCTATGAAAATCTTGTAGTGGGGATCTACTATTTCGGCATAGAGGATACATTATATTTCGGTACTAATTTTAGAAGTCACAATATTATATTTTAGGACAGAATTAGTAGAGTAAAAGGAAAGTTGCATATCGCTTTGATAAACATCCGTTGCATGTTAGTCTTATTTGTGTTAACAGTCCGAAAAACCCTCCCTACCTCCCCCGAGCCCCCCCCCCCCCGCCCCCAGCGGACGGCTCGGGGGGCACCCACCTCGCTGCTATTGCCCCCTCCCCCTGCCCAGGTGCTCCCAACTAACATCACCGCCCTCTTGCCCATGGTGGAGGCGGCGGCCAGCGACGACCACCCACAAAAAGGGGTGCCGCGCGAGCCCCATTGCCTCCTCCCACCCACCCCCTACTCCTCCCACCCCTACACCTCCAACTTCAGTGACCTTGACGGTGACTGGTGGCTAGGAGCACCGGCGGCAGGCCGGATCCGAGTCCTCTGACCCCAGATCTGATGGCAGCCGGCCCCATCCCGCCCCCTAGGTCCCCTCCTGCCCGGCGCGACGGCGGTCCCCCAGGTTCCTGGCCATGGCGCGGCGAAGCCTCCCTAGACCCGGTTCTGGTCGCAGCTGGCCGGATCCGGGCCATAGTGCTTTGGATATGGTGACGGTCTGGCTCCAACCCTCTCTCCCCCGCCGCCCCTCCTCGTGGTGGTGGCCAGCATGGCCTATCCAGTCGGCCTGCCATGCGTGTTGTCATGGGTCCGCGCCGAGCACCTGCTCCAGCGGGCTTAGTGGCGGCCGACCATGGCGGGTCCGCCCTGGGGGTTGTTGAAGGGTAGGTGGCCATGGCTGGACTTCCCACGCCATGGCCGCCGCCCGGTGCGGCCAAAAAGTTGGGTGTCAGGCACATCATGGTGGATGGGGCGAAAGCCCAGCCCGACTTCGGTAGGGCAGACGACGGTGACGCTTCGAGAGGCATGAACCTCCCTAGGGGTGTCGTTGTTCATCCCCATGTAGCTGCACAGGCATTGCGAGGTGTCCAGGTCGTTTGGTCTGCCACCGCAGGCGTCATGGCCGGCGTGCACCCTCGGACTCAAAACTGAGTGAAAACCTAGCTTGTTCCTTCAAGCCGGTGGCGGTGACATCATGGCACATTGTCAAAGTTCTTGTCGGTGAGTGATCAGCTAGGGTTGAAGGGCCATGTCCATCTCCCAGTTGGTCATCGTCTCAATGTCGCTGTGCTGCAGCTAATGGTGCTTCATGCCTCTCTTCACATGGTATGCCTAGCTACTGTTTGTCATAGCCATAGTCTTCCGTGGATGCTTTGTCGTGTTGTTGGTCTTTACTTGGGCGGATGCTTTGCCACCATTGTCGTGAATGCTTGGGCAGATGCTTTGCCACTGGTGTGGAGGAGTTGTCGTCACCGTGTACCTTGGCCTTCATGTTGGGGCTCCCCGCCCGTGGCCCTGGCCCTCAATAACTTGGGGGAGTACTTAGAGGGCATCTTGGAGGGGCTCCTTGTCCTTGGTCCTGAGGGCATTTTGTCCTCAATGACTCAGAGGAGTACTCGGAGAACAACTCCAAGATTAGCTACCGCACGCGGGGCGGCCCCCATCCGTGGAAGCTTTGCCATGTCGATAGTCCTCGTGTTGGGTGGATACTTTGCCACCGGTGCCAGGGAGGCTGAGTTGTTGTCGCCGCGAGCCTTGATGGTTATTCCTTGCCCATGGTCCTGAGGGCCCTCAGTGATTCGGAGGAGTTTGCTGCTGTGTGCGGCTTGTTCCTATTTTCTGGGGAATGCTTTGTCATCGAGCAGTTTCCAGTGAATGCTTTTCCACGGAGGTCGTCGTTCTTTCCGGCAGATGCTTTGCTGCCGAGGTTACTTAGACAGATGCTTTATTGTCTGGAGTTCTACCAGATGTTTTACCACTACAATCATCTACAGCTTCTTTCACTACTGGCAACCAATGTGTTGAGACAGTTTGTATTAGGCTCACTCGCTGGGGTTGTTAGAGCAACTCCAACAGAGTAGCTATTTGAGTCATGCATTCTAAAATTTAGCTATTTTAGAAGAAAACAAGAGTCCAATAGATACTCTATCTTGTAGTCTAAAATAGCACAATGCCCATTCCACATATCTCGCTCCCTACAGAAAGCGAGCGGACTGCGGTCGCCATCACCTCCCAGCGCACAATTCTTGCATCTAGCTTGCCTTCCCCGCACGCGCCAAGGGACGGATGTTCTTGCATGCAGCAAGTAGTCTTAATTTAGATAGTGTGTTGGAGTAGTATAGTTTTTTTAAGCTCTATTCATTTTAGAAAACATCTAAATCACTAAATTTGGATAGCCATTTTAACTAATCTCAAAGAGATGCTCTTAGGTGGAGGGTTGCCCACCCATCATGTTCTTGTTTTTGTTTGTGTTGAAATCTTCGTTGGTAATCCTCAGATTACCTGCAAATCCTTACGTAACTTTGTGTAAATCTATTGATCATTCTCACTTCTCTTAATGAGAATGTGCCATCCATGATTTCAAAAAAAAACACCCCTTGCATGCTAGCTTTAAAACTAACTAGACATTTTTAACTACTAAATGCTGATACGTAAGAGAGGAAGAGCAGTCGGGAGCCACAGATGCCTAAACAAGATGATCAAGCAATGAGTGGTGAAATAGTGATCAGAGCGAGGAAGAGGCGAGAAGAGTGAATGAGCGGGGTGATGGATGGAGGAACCGAGCCACTTTAATCTTATTTTTTTCATCCACCTGCTTTGACTACCGGATAGTGTAAAAGCTTCTTTTGTGTGCCACTTTTCTTTTACATCCCAAATTGCACTCACGAGTCACGTCCTCGTCTAATATGTGGCCTTGAGTTACGAACCGTGATCATACAAGTTAAAATAACTCCATTATAGCGACGACTGCTGGGAAGAGACGCCACGATCTCGGTGAAGTTCGCAGGGAAAACGTCGTCGTGGGTCACTCTGGGCGGGACTCGCGTCACCCTGCTTGTTCTCCATTATTATTGCTTCGTCTTTGCATGCCTCCATGCAGTGCATCGCCATATATAAAAATAAAATAGCCCAACAGATGAACCGTCATGAGCACTGGTTGAACAGTTGCAGATGGAAATAATAATGGATGAACACGATGGGAAACAGTGGATGCACATTGAACAGCAGATAGTCGTATTACGGTGGATCCTCAATGCTCATATAGTCATATGTGGCCTTGAGTTATGACCAGAGATCATGTTAAAATAACTCTAAGTCTGCTAGTGATGATCAATTCTGAGTCTGCTAGATCATGTTAAAATAACTCTAAATCAGTGAGCTTGGGGTAGACGCTCGTATTAGTGTACGCGTCGGGCCCATCCGTCGGGTCGTAGACGTTGTCCACCACCGTCGCTTTGCCCTTGTGAGCAAGGGCGTACCCCGTGAACTCATTGACGACCTGCCCACCATGCGACTGGGTCTGCAAGGAAAACACAAACATGGTTACAAGTAAAGACAATTGAGCGCTAGAATAAATAGATCAACAGAAGCGTACCCATCTTTCCATGAACAATAGGAGGGACTGGTTCCCTTGGTGGTGTGGTGCCCCTCGCATCTGTAGGTGGTGCTCCCGATGTTCTCTGCGTCTCTGGTACGCCGCGTCCGTGGTCCACTCACGAACAATGGCCGCCCAGCAGTCCCGGTACTTGTTGCACCACTCCGGACACATCTGCATGACATCAAGTATTTGATATGCCAGAAGATGAATTGAATGTTTCACGGAAGAAGTCAGAATGAATGTTTCCTACTTAATTAACTGCATGTACTGTGCCTCGGTGAGGTCGGTCTCCCTCTGGAGTAGCATCTCCCTGACTTGCGGCTTCTTCACCACCTGGCCAAGCACGTCGGTGTAGTAGGTGATAACGCACTGAAGATGCGCCTCGTGGTACAGGTCCTTGAGACAATCTTTGAAGACCGCCTCCTGCACTCGCGCGGCATGCTTCTCTCTCCCCTCCTCGCATGTGAAGAAGTCATGCACATAGAACTCACACAGAACTTATCATTGTTTCAAGAACGTCCAACGAGTGCGTAGTATTGAGAAATGCGGTACGATGAAAAGACTTACCCAGAACTCCTTCTTGATCTTTGCCGCCAAGGTTTCGCCGTTGGAGTCCGTGACGCTGGAGAAGTGCTCCCACCTCATGGGCGCCTGTACCTCACCCTTGTGGGTGACCAAGCCAGGGTAGTACTCCCTAATCAGCAAGCCCTGGATGCCATTGATATGGCATGAACCGCTCCCTCCGCTCACAAACATCCAACTACTGCACGAGTCATTAACAACAATTGTTAGTTTGCAGTTCGATTTTCAACATGTCATATGAACAAGTAATGAAATCAACAATGGAGACTTACGTCTCACCCACGGGTTGAATCACCGGGCGGCGGGAAAGGAGCGGTCGTGGGTCAGGGAGCGACAAGGGCCCGCACTGGTAGGGCTTGCTCGAACCTGAGGAAGCCGTCTCGCCTAGCGAAGCCGTCTCGCCTGGTGTCGTCGGCTCACCCCCGTCGTCGTCGTTGTCATCGTCGTCGTCGCCGCCGCCGTCGCCGTCACCGGTTGTCGTCGTCGTCGTCCCCCCTTGCGGGGCATCCTAGAACTGCAGCCTCCTCGTCGATGTGCGATGTCCGCTGGGGGCATCCCCCTACTAGTCGACGGCTCCACCAACACTTCCTCCTCCTCGTCGTCGTCGGCGATCGCCTGCTCCTTGTTGCGGATCTGGTACTGTGAGCGAACCTTTCGTTGCGGCCTTTCGCCCAGCATTTTGTCGAGTGCCTGCAATGACAAAGATTAAAATAGTTAGCATAAATAAATGACAAGTACTTGTAAATAAACATAATTGCAAGGTAATAATAATAACAGTATAGTATTTCATGAATTAGAAATTATCTCCGCGAACGGCAATACGGCTGGCGTGTAGTCGTCATCAGTATTGTCATCATCACTATCAATATTGTCGAGCTTTCTTAAGTGTTGGGCATCATCTCCATCGTCATCATCTCCATCGCCATCATCATCTACATCGTCCTCAACAACTCCATCGCGCACCATCTGCCATCGCTCAAGGATTCATAAGTCCTTAGCATCCTGCACCTCATCACCCTCGTCCTCATCAATGTCGTTGTCTACTTCCATGCCCCTCAGTGAAAGAATGTGTATCTCCAAACTCCCTTCTAGCCCCTTAGGTTGATAGAACTCATCTGTCTTTGGGTCAAAGTTGTAATCATCATCGTTTGGGACAGCTTTACCGCGTAGCGATACCAAGTGCACAAGGCTCCAACCCACAAGCTTCTCGTCTTTTTGGCACGCCCATGGGAGGTAATAAACTTGCCCAACCCGCAAGCTTCTCATCTTCTCGATTAGCCACAATATAGACATCGTCTCCTTTATAGTTGGAATCTGTTGATGCAAAAAGGCGTTGGATCTACAAACACACCGGGCTAATACCCAAGTTCGATATCAAGGCGTGCCAGTCGATTTGACCTGTTAATCGACAAGGATGATAAATTTGAATAAAACCCGAATGAGACGACAGTGATACGCCCGGACGTCAAAGCTCAGAAGGTATTCGATAACTGTTGAACAGATCAAATGAGACGACAGCGATACGCCCGGACGTCAAAGCCTGAATCGTGCTCAGTAGACGCGGAACCTACAAGGTCGCCGGAGATCAAGTTGATGCAGCCCGTCGATTCTTGAAAGAACTCGTTGAAAAGGAAAAGGTACTGGTGACGAAGTCGTCAAAAAGTAGATTGCTTGAAAAGTAAATAAAGGTAATAGATTTGTTGTATTTGATTGATTGCCCTTTTCTACATTGCCTCTCGGTACATATTTATACCCTGGTACTATGAGTCTTAAACAGACACGACAAAGTATTACCTAAACAAGTCTTATCTCTAAGGAATAAAAAATAATGACTCGTACTAAGGTCGGACTCAAAAGTAAACTTTTAAAATATTAGCATAAATATTGCCAGTTTCCTTATCCATTGCTTACGATGAAACCTCTATCGGCACGCTCCTCATCTCTGTAGATTCCATCAGCAAAACCCATCGATAATGATTCAGCTCTGCTTTCCACGTTCTTCAGCTCTGTTTTCCATCGGCAACCATGCCTCTCTCTTCATCGGCAACAGCCTTCTGCTCTCATCGGCAAGATCATATTAACCTTCATCGGCAACCATCTGTTAGCCATACTTCAAAGCAAAGTAGGCTTAAAAGCACAACCACTCCCTTGCCGATCGGCACAGTTTTTGGCCTATATTGACACGTGTCAAAAAACGGTGTCAACACATGCCCCCCAATTTTGGAGTATAAAATACTTTATGCGTCGAAATTTCCTCCAGGTCATAATTGCCCAAACCGCTTGAACTTCTCCTCGAGAGTTGCGCGCGCGGTAGTGGAAATCCTGTACCAACAGGCCCATATAATGCTTTCTCCGCCGCGGCCCATTTTTCATCTGCGATTCAAACCCTAGCTTTTCTCTCTCCAGCGGCGACATCAACAGGCGATCCTTTAACGATCCTGATCGGCAGCACTCTTGACGGCGATTCTTAGCCTCCATTAGCATTCTTTGTTTTCTCCATCTTTGTTGCGGCTATGGCTATTCGCTTCGACGTCCCCAAGGTTAGTCTTCTTCTTTTACCCGTCCTCTGACATTTCATTTCTCCTTCTCCACGTAGTTCATGACTCTTCTTTATTTTAATCTTTAATCTCAGGAACTTTGCAATAATCTCCTTATCCCAACGCATCAAAATCAATTTGTTTTCCTAGGCCCAATGGGAAATCCAGACCCAATCGACATTATAAACGCAGAAACCAATCGAATCCCTTTTAGAACTCAGAATTTTGATTTGGGATTCTAGACTGATACCTTTCGATCTTGGCCAAAAACCACCAAGGGATGGAAAGACTGGTATTTGAGGATCGCAAGGCCAATGGAGCTATATTGGGCGGAACGTAGATTAGAACAGTGCATCAGATTATCTATTGTCGATATGGAGAGGAATGAGTCACTGTTAATCGCCGCCTCCTATTTCTGGTCTGATACTCTGAATGCCTTCATCTTCAAACATGGACCAGCTTCTCCAACCCTTGCCGATGTGTATATGCTCACTGGCTTGGACATCTCATCTGCCGATGACAATGTACTGTTCCAGAGGAAACCTGAGCATCGGTTGACTACCAGGAACATTGGCGGCTGGACTAGTTATATCAATGAGTATAAGAAATCTGGTTCAGTCAGTCACAGGGAGCATTCAGCTTTTTTGAATATGTGGCTTGAGAAATTTATTTTCTGCGGTAGAACAGTTGGACCGACCAACATGCACCTTCCTACAGCAGAGATGTTGGCTAGCGGCGTCAGACTCCCACTGGGCCGGTACCTCCTTGGCTCAGTTTATCATCTCCTTCACCAAGTATCACAAAGGCTGCTGTAAGGCAAATCCATCGGCAATCTGGGGGGCCCTTGGTGGTTCATCAATATGTGATTGAACGCTCATATGCACAAGTATTTCCACATTGATCTGTTCACCCAGCGATTCCCTCGAAGTCTTCCTGAAGATTATCAACTCGGGGAAGAAGAATCAGCAACGCGCCCCCTATCAACTTTGGAGAAGCACTGGCAGTATTACCAGGGGCAGAGGCAAACAGAGTCCAGATCGGTAATCTCTTCCACAGATTCTACATCGGCATCCCTTCTGAGCTTCGGGCCTGGGTCCCGTATGTTGATGAAGCAGCAAGATTCCCTCTTTCCTTTAACCTTACTGATGAGGCTTTGAACAAAGATGCTGACATTCTTAGTGCAATAATCACCCCTCGGGCCATTCCGGTCAACATATTTGGAAGCGGGAAGAACATTAATCCCACATACGAGTTCAAATATCCATCGGTAGCAGCAAGACAACTAGCTTTTGGGCAACTGCCCATCAACCTCTGCTTTGCCGATGTGATTAAACTGAGAGAGACTATTGCGAACCGTGTGGATTGGCACAAGATTGTTACTCTCCTTCCCGATGCTGATATCTCTAATGTCGATCTAACCGATTGGGTACCGGCTTCTTTTATCACCGAGTCCTTCAAATTATGGTGGCAAGAATGGAAAGAGCAACTATTCTTTGCATCTCCTCATCTTTACTGGAATCTCATTGATTCCAATCACGCCATCCCTGCCGATGCGGTAAGTCTGACCCTCTGTACTTCTTTCAACTCCTTTTTAATCCATCGGCAACTAACCCCTTTTTAACAGGTCGATGACCCAGTTCCAACACTAAGTAAGAGCGGCAAGGTCATCCGGCTGCAGCCTATCTCCCCAGTATCCATCATTGGCTACAAAGCTCCTTCGCTAGACACTGTGATGGGCCGTGGTCGTTCCAAGAAGAGCACCAAATCGATCGCATCCTCGGCACAGACATCTAAGGTAATCACTTCATTTTCTTTTGTAGATGCCGATTGCTGTGATTTACCGATTTCACATTTCAGGGCGCGAGTTCTACACCAATGGAATCTTCATCGGTAATCTGACCTTCGTCTCCACCTGCAGCACCTTCGTCGCTATGATGATTCTCTAGAGGTATTCTTTATTTAAACCTTGATCATTGGATCGGCACTTTTACTCATCTGTCTCTCTTGCAGCACCAAGTGATTGCATCGGCAACCATCCCAAGTGTACCAATTCCTCAGCCTTCCATTGTCGATGCCCCTCAGCCATCCGATGCTGATATTTTATAGCACAAGCGTAAGGCGTCATTAGGCGAAGAATCACAATCGAAGCGGGCAAGACTTACACCATCTCCATCGGCATCCTCGCCTCGCCCAACATCGCCTGATGTATCTGTGCAGACTTCTCCATCGACAACTGCTCTTCCATCGGCCATTGTACCCATACAAGGATCTTCATCGGCACCGGTGTCGCAGTAGCAACCAATCGAGGTACCAACACAAGAAACGTCATCGGCAATTGTACCTGAGGTTGCTTCTTTGAGCCAAAGGCGAGAGATTGCCTTGAAACAAGTAAGTTAACTCCCTTAGATAACCTTTAACACTTTGGGTTCTTCTGCTGACATCACCTTTTCCTTTTTAGGAGCAAGATTCCCCCGATAGTCTGTTTTCCTTCTCTATCAGTGGGATTGTTCCCGATGATGAAGATTCTGAAGAAAGCTCTGCTCCAACCCTTGGAGTTCTATCACCTAAAACCAAGTCAAAGCTGGAGACGCTATTATCCTTGCTGCAACAGGAGACCTCTTTACTGATCTAGGATTCTGATTTTGCAAGAGCAACTTTTAAAGGAATTCAAGGTCATATTCCTGCCGATGTTGAGGAAGCACTTTTCCAAGCTGCACATCTGGAGAGCCGACAGTTGCAGTATTAAAGGGCTGCCCAGCGGATTGCCGATAGAGCCACTCAGGCAAAACTCCAGGAGGACATGATGAAGCATAAGCAATTTGCCGATGAGAAGCACAAAGACATCGGTAAACTAGAAGCCTCCCGTGCAGATCTGGAAGACAAGATTGCTCAATTATCGGCAAAAAGAGAGGCCCTGCTAGCGGAGCTGAGACAGATTGAAGGAGCCTTGGACGTAGCAAATCAGGAGAAGGCCCAAATGCCCGAAGCTATCAAGAATCTTCAACAAGAAAGGGACAACCAAGTCCTCAAGACGTTGACGCTTAAGAAGAAGATCAAGCCAATTGAGGGCAATGCCGATGAAGACGCAAAGATACTGGAGGAAACCGACCAAATTCTCCTGCGTGCGATATCAACCATCCGTTCATTGTTGAACTTGTGAACCTTCTTCCTCATCGGTAATATAATGTATCGGCAATTTGTAAAACTTCACATTAACGTAGCGCCGATACACTCTTTTTGAACAAGCACTTTATCTATTTTCTTCTTTTTTTATTGGCAAGTGCTAAGAATCTCATCGGCAATAGGAAAACCATGTTGATATATGCCGATGGACTTTCACTTTTGCGCTTCAGCCGTCATACTTGAGTTTTTGCTCCATGGGAATTTTCCTCTTTGTGCTCACGTTGCATCTTCCTCTTTTGAGTCTTCGTTAGACCTTTAGGACACCATTGAGGAAGCTTCGTCTTCCAGACGGGTTGATAAATTTTTGCACTTGAACCTTGGCAATTTGTATTGGGATCTCTACGAAGAATCATTTCATCAGGGACTCTCGTATTGGCCATCTCCCTGAGCTCCCCTCGGTTCATCGGCAAACGGTCGTCATGCCTGCCCAGCCTTTCATGTACACTGGTCCTGCCCCCCAGCCGATCATGTACTGATGCCCTCTCTCTGATCGGCTTACCGATGTATCTGTTCCGATCTCCATAGTGCGGTCTTCTTTCTACCCGATCGGTTCGATCATAACCATTGCACTTGGGGCAACTATCAACAGTAGGCAATTTAATGTCTTCTTCCCAACAATAGATGAAGAAGGGGCATCTCCAATGGTCTTCGTGCCGACGCCACGCTTTCCAACGCAACTTCTCTTGCCGATGCCGATAGCGGTCACTTGGAATTCTGTACGGAGCTGGTCTAGGAGGCCTTCTTGAACTATTGCTTTCTTCAACTATCTCTTTCCCCTTCAAGTCATCGGTAGTTGCTTGATTTCTAGGATCCACCGATGCTCTCCTCTTAGTGCTTACCGATGTCAACACTTTGGTCTTGTTTACGGCCTCCACTATGTTTGCTGGGAAAGGATGTTGATCAATCTTCATCGACCTCTGAGCTTTAGAGTTGTCAAACTGATCATCCCAGATTCAATTGCCGATTGCAACTGCTGTCTGAAAACCTTGCAGTCATTGGTACTGTGCGAAGTTGCATTATGAAATTTATAGTACCTTATCTTCTTCAGCTTATTTGCCGATGGAATCACATGATTGGGTGACAGCTTGATTTGGCCCTCTTAAAGCAGTAGATCAAATATTCTATCGGCCTTTGTGACGTCAAACGTGAATTTCTCTGGCTCTTTCTGACCAAAAGGACAAGATAAAGGTTTTTTACCTTTTACCCACTCAGCCAGGCCGATAGTTGGTTCTTCATCTGAATCTGATCCCTCTGCCTCTTCTACAAAGGACACCTTCTTGTTTTAGCTCTTTCTATGTTCTGGAGCTTGAGCACTTTGATCAGAGATCCTCTGCACAATATGACTTAAGCTTTCAAACTCCTGAGCATCGTATTTGTCCCTGAGATGCGGCAACAAACCCTGGAAAGCCAAACCAGCTAACTGGCGGTCATCAAGCACTAGGCTGTAGCACTTGTTCTTCATGTCTCGTACCCTTTGCATAAAACTCTCTACCAATTCGTCGCTTCACTGTCTTAATTTCATTAAATCGGTAAGCTTCTTTTCATGGACACCAGCAAAGTAGTACTTATGAAATTGTCTTTCTAGATTGGTCCAAGTAAGAATAGAGTTCGGTGGCAATGATATAAACCACGCGAATGCTGATCCAGACAAAGAGGACGAGAATAAACGGATCCTCAGCTCATCCCTGTTCGCTGCTTCTCCGCACTGGATAATGAATCGGTTGATGTGCTCCATTGTTGACGTATCATCTTGCCCAGAAAACTTAGTGAAATCTAGCACCTTGTACCAATTCGGGAAAGGAATTGAATCATAAGATGAAGGGTATGGAGTCCGATAAGAGTAAGTATCGATCTTGGGTTGAATCCCAAATTGTTCTTTCATCACTTCTGCAATCTTATCGGTCAAGAGTGCATCCTGATCTTGCCGATGCACTGGCTGGATCTCTACTGGAGGCGTTGGCTGATATGCTTCTACATACCCCTGTGGCGCTTGGCTTGGATAAATCGGCATATTCACGGCACCAATCTGCGAAGTAAAGTTCATCGGCTGTTTTGCCGATGCTTGTTCCTAGAAAGTTGTCTGTGGACTATACCGTTGAGTCCCCATTGCTTGGTAGCTTGGCTGAATAGCAGATTGCTGAATTGACGCTTGCCCTGACCAATTGAGATTGTAACTCATCGGCACCTGGCTTGCCGATGGTTGATAGCTTGCAGACAATTGATGCTCTTGTATAGATGGATGATAGCCAGCATAATTGCCCTAAATTGCAGGTAATCCAGACTGAGATATGAATGGTACTACGGGCTACTCTGTAGTGGAAGCTCTCTGTTGAACTGGTGGAGGATTAGTCAATGGATTCACATAAGATATCTGTTGCGGAGGTGCGTAGAATCCCATTGACAATGGCTGTATAGCAGGAGGTACAGTAGAATAATGCGGCGCTTGAGCCACCGGCCGAATTGGAGTAGCCGATGTCATTGGACCCTTCCCTGCTACATCATGCACTTGAGGCAGTCCAGAGTTGGCAGTAGATGGACCTGGAGGCATACCGTATCCCCACCAATTAGCAGCAGTTTGACTATGTTGACCTGAAGGACCTGACATTGCCGATGTCGATAGATCTGTGCTCAACTGAGTACTAGGCCTCTCCTGAGATATTAGATCTGATCTTATCGATGTGGCTTCAATGACGGATGGTCCTGATATAGCTGGAAGAGTAGGCGCTTCCATACTCTCAACGGCTGGAGTTGCCGATGGAGTACTGGTAGATGCCGATTCCGGCTGATGATATGCCGGCCCGACATACCCTGGTGCTTGTTCGTCCCTTAACATTTGCACAACAGCATTGTAGATAGTATTGGACAGCATGGTGGAGTGGTTGATCAAAGCTTGATTTAATGCAGAATTAACCATCTCCTGTAATTTACCAGGGTTAGAGTCAAAGGTTACCTGCCGAGGCAACGGCAGATCTTGCTTCTGGATGACTTCTCCGCCCCTGTTCTTGCTGAAAGACTTTAAGCAGAGCTGCCTGTAATCCTCCATAGCTTTTTCCATGGCTTGCTTCTGATCCTCCTTGAGATCTGATTCGGATATCTCGATGATGTTTTTCTATAGTGATATCGGTAGGATTCTTCATGATAGATCTGTTGACTTTGTCCCACCGGGCGTGCCAAAAGATGTGTTGATGCAAAAAGGCGTTGGATCTGCAAACACACCGGGCTAATACCCAAGTTCGATATCAAGGCGTGCCAGTCGATTTGACCTGTTAATCGACAAGGATGATAAATTTGAATAAAACCCGAACGAGACGACAGCGATATGCCCGGACGTCAAAGCTCAGAAGGTATTCGATAACTGTTGAACAGATCAGACGAGACGACAGCGATACGCCCGGACGTCAAAGCCTGAATTGTGCTCGGTAGACGCGGAACCTGAAAGGTCGCCGGAGATCATGTTGATGCAGCCCGTCGATTCTTGAAAGAACTCGTTGAAAAGGAAAAGGTACTGGTGACGAAGTCGTCGAAAAGTAGATTGCTTGAAAAGTAAATAAAGGTAATAGATTTGTTGTATTTGATTGATTGCCCTTTTCTACATTGCCTCTCGGTACATATTTATACCCTGGTACTATGAGTCCTAAACAGACATGACAAAGTATTACCTAAACAAGTCTTATCTCTAAGGAATAAAAAATAATGACTCATACCAAGGTCGGACTCAAAAGTAAACTATTAAAATATTGGCATAAATATTGCCAGTTTCCTTATCCATTGCTTACGATGAAACCTCTATCGGCACGCTCCTCATCTCTGTAGATTCCAACGGCAAAACCCATCGATAATGATTCAGCTCTGCTTTCCACGTTCTTCAGCTCTGTTTTCCATCGGCAACCATGCCTCTCTCTTCATCGGCAACAGCCTTCTGCTCTCATCGGCAAGATCATATTAACCTTCATCGGCAACCATCTGTTAGCCATACTTCAAAGCAAAGTAGGCTTAAAAGCACAACCACTCCCTTGCCGATCGGCACAGTTTTTGGCCTATATTGACACGTGTCAAAAAATGGTGTCAACAGAATCCTGTCGAATTTTAACTTGCCCAATCTTAAGGTCTTTTTTCATGACATCAGGATCAAACCAATGGCATTTGAATACCACTGGCTTAAAAGCTTTGGCACCCAAAAATTTGAGCTCGTATATCTCTTCGACTATGCCGTAATAGTCCTTCTCATCCATGTCAGCGTACGAACTCCGCAGCACGTGGTTTTTAGGTTGGGCCAGCTCTCCTCATAGCTTCACGTGCGAAAGCGATAGCCATTCACATCATAAACAGTGAATGACTTGACCCTATGGGAGAAGCCACCGCCCACCTTTTCAATTCATCACTCATTTCTGCATCCGACTGGGCCTGCAAGGTCAGGACAGGTAGATCGTTACATTACTCGCTCCTAGGAGCAAAGTGGAATCTCAAAGTCAGAACAAGGTTACTTGGATGGTACCTTTGTACAGAACTAGGAAATGAAATCAGGCACACTATGTCTAAGAAGATGGTCTTCTTCTTGCTCGGTAGGAGCCCTATTGCCTCTCTAGTGTTCATTAATATATTCCCTAAAAAAACAAGAGACAAGAGGGTTGGATCGATAGGTGGAGAATAGTGACGGCGTATGTAACAAGCTTGTTGAGAACTTTCTTCTGATAAGGAATGCATTCATCAAGGTTCAACAACAAGTAGCTCATGATAGTGCACCACTCATCATGGGTCAATTTCTTGTTTGTACCTGTGCTTCCTCTTCCAAGATCCCCTTGGAAAAGGTTGAGGTTCGATGAGTTCTCGTCGACGTTATAACGAGGGGTTGGATTGTGCATGCTGGGAAGTTTCTCAGCATAGCACGCCTGTGTGAAGGTCGACACCTCCTCCAGAATGAATGCCTCTGCCACAAAAGCCTCAATTTGACTTTATTTCTACACTTTTTCTGAAGAAGCTTTAGACACCTCTCGATTAGATAGCACCAACGGGCCTGCTCGGCCCCTCCAACCGTGCCTCGTGCGGTAGGTGCAAAATCAGATGCTGCATCGACAGGAAGAAGCTGGGTGGAAATATCATCTCCATCTTGCAGAGCAACAGAGGTGCAACCTTCTCCAGGTCAAGACAAACGTCCCGAGATAACTCCTTGCCACAAAGCTAGCGGAAGAAAAAGCTCAACTCTGCCAGGACGTGCCACACTGGCTCGGAGAGGTATCCATGAGTCATCACAGGAAGGATCTGCTCAATCCATATGTGGAAGTCATGACACTTCATCCCTAAGACTTTCATAGTCTCCAAGTTCACTCTCCTACTTAGATTCACCGCATACCCATCAGGGAACTGTAGCGTCTTGATCCACTGCAGTACTTCCTTCCTATCTGGCCTTTTCAGGATGTAATCGGCCGGGCCCTTTTTCTATTTCTTGCCTGGCGCAGGGCTCTTCATCACTAGCTTTGGTCTATCACAAATCATTTCCACATCCAGTCTAGCCTTAACGTTGTCCTTTAACTTCTTACCAATGTCCATGAGTGTTGCCCAGAGTGCCTCGGCAACATTCTTTTCTGTGTGCATTACATCGATGTTGTGTGGAAGAAGAAGGTCCTTGAAGTACGGTAGCCTAGTCAAGCCCGATATATGAGTCCACATGTGGTCGTTACCATATCCAATAAAACCACCATTCTTTTTATCAATTTAGAGAGCCTCTATCTCGGCAAGGATGTCGGCAGGGCTCTTAACCTGAGGAATAAGGTCGGTGACTTGAACACCTTTCGTGAAGTGCTTTTCATCTCGTCTCAATTCATGATTCTGAGGCAGGAATTGCCGATGTTTGTCAAAAGAAGAATACTTGCCACCCTTGGCCAGCCAGGTGAACATCACATCTGCCTTGCATGTTATGCAAGGGAACTTCCCGTGAACAGACCACGCGCTGAATAAGCCATACGCCAGGAAGTCATGCATTGAATACTGGTACCACACATGTATTGTGAAGTTCCTCTTTGTAGCTCGGTCATACATTAGTACCCTAACTTCCCAAGCATATTGCAATTCATCCCACACTGACTGCATGAATACACCCATATTGTTGCCCGGGTGTCCAGGTATTATCAGTGTCAAGAACACGTTCCTGGGTTCAAACATGATGCCGGGGGGAAGATTGAGGGGGGTCACGAACATGGGCCAACAAGTGTACGGGGCCGCCATCATTCCAAATGGGTTGAACCCATTTGTTGCCAGCGCTACACGTATATTCCGAGCCTCCATAGCCTTGCCAAGATTCATGTCATCGAAGTGCTTCCATGCATCACCATCCGCTGGGTGTACCATCTTGTCACTGTATCTTTTGCCATTCTTGTGCCACGTCATCTGTTTCACGGACTCCTCTGTCATGTATAGCCGTTGGAGCCTCTATAGGAAACGAAGGTGTTGTATGACCATCTTGGGGATCTTAGATTGTTTTTTCTTGCCATCACTATCTTCTACCTCCACAAACCTAGAGGCTTTGCACTTTGGATAGTGTGTTGCTATCTCGAGGTCTCCCCTGAATAGGATGCACCCCTTCGGTCAAGCTTGGATCCCCTCATACGGCATCTTAAGTGCACGAATGAGCCTCTATGACTCGTACGTGTTCTTCGGCAGGGTGTGAGGATCTAGAAGTAGTTTGCCAACAACTATCAACATGAGATCGAAGCCGTCTCGACTAATGCCCAGTTGCAACTTCAATGATATTAGGCGTGAAATGGCATCCAGTTGTGAAACCATTATCTTCTCATGAAGGAGCTTCTGTGCCGCCTCCATCATGGTGTAGAACACCTTTGCGGTTTCCTCTGGATCTTCCTCCACCTCTATTCCTTCAACGAACCGTGCATCGTGAAAGTCTGCCATCATGTCTCCCATCCTGACATCTGCATCATACTCCTCGAGGAGGGGTCTCACCACCTCCTCCCTAATACGATGGTATTCACCATGGTGGATCCAGTGGGTATAGTTTGGAACAAATCTGTTATTGTGAATATCTACTCCCACCTGATGCTTTCATTTCTTTTTCTTGTTCTTACACTTGCTGCAGGGACACGGCATCCGACTCGACCCTTTAGAAGCTAGGCCAAATGCATGATCCAGGAAAGCATCGGTCCCCCTAACCCATTCCAAGCTCTTACTTGTGAAGCCCGTGTCGGTCAGCCATCCTCTGTCATGCGCCAATGTAAGCGAGTAATAAAACTAGCATTTGCATCTACAAGGCATTCATACCATCTAATAGGTGAAGGATAGATCCTAATCCCACCCGAGGATGCGTAGATGAGGTTAGCTTCCATGCTCTGCTCCCGTCCAAGAGGGAATTTTGGCAGCACCTCCCTGCTGTTCTCCCGATACACGTCCCGGCGGGGAGAGTGTGTATCCGAAGAACAACGGGGAGGTGCTGCTGAAACTCTGACTCGGACGGGAGCGGAACATGGAAGCTAACCCATCTACGCATCCATGAGCTGTCCAAAAAACATGGACAATCCGAAAGAGATACTGTCGCAGATATGCACTGATCCGCATACCAACGACCACGTATCCCTTTTGCATGGGAGACGCCTAACTCGGTTACATGATCTACGTACGACAACAGTAAGGAAGAGAGGTGATTTATACCTAGGGTGGTAGCGCAGAGGCGAATCGGTGCACGAACACGATCAGGGTCGCCGAGGTGCTCCGGGTCCCCTCTGACACGTCCTGCTCTGCAAAACAAGAAACACATCACTATTAGTTGAAAAATTCAGCAGAACCTCCCCTGTACGGGGAGGTTTCCAAAACCTGCAAGAAAAGTCGGCACGAAGGCCAACGTCCACATTTGGGGCACGATGGCCCACACATCCAAAAACCCAGCACGAAGGCCATCAATGACATACATGGCACGAAGGCCGACAACCGAGGGGAAGGGCTATACCTTGGGTGGTGGTGGAGTCGAGCGACGCAGTGCTGGGGTCACCTTCTTCTCCGACAATGCACGGGGACGACGACGGGGGCGAACGTCGAGGGCAGTGACACTAGCTCGCGTGGACGAATGACAAGGGCAGAACAATGGCGATCCAAGTGGCCAGTGGCCGAGCCTCCTCCTTTTCCTCCCTTCTCCTTCTTCCTTCTCCCTCCTCCCTTCTCCTTCTTCCTTCTCCCTTCTCCCTTCTTCTTCCTTCCCCCTCCTCCTTCTCCTTCTTCCTTTTCCCTTCTCCCTTCTTCTTCCTTCTCCCTCCTACTTCTCCTCCCTTTTCCTCCTTTCTTCTCCCCTGGTTCCTCCTCCTCCTCTCTGCAACAACTCTGGGTGGCGTGGGGGCCTAGCCCCTTCTTCCTCAACACCGGGGCTGTGGCCGAGCCGCCGGCGAGGGTGGGGCCGCGGCGGGCGAACGAGACGGGGTGCCGCTGTGCGGGGCGTTGCACGAAGCCGTCGGCGAGGGAGGGGCTGCGGCGGCTCTAGAACCCTCGGGCGGGCGGCGGCGCTCGGGCGGGCGGCAAAGCTCGGGCTAGGGAGGGCGGCGGCGCTCGGGCGGGCGGTGGAGCTCGGGCGGGCGGCGGCACTCGGGGGAGCAGCGGAGCTGAGGATGGGGACGCGCTAGGGAGTTAGGGTATGGGGTGGGGGCACGCGCGGGATGGGCCGGCTGGGCCTAATTAGTCCTGGCCGGCAGGGCCTTTGCCGAGTGCCCTAGAACCGGCACTCGGCAAAGGTGTCCTTCGGCAAAGGCCTCTTTGCCGAGTGCCCCCTCTGGCACTCGGCAAAGCATAATTTTTTTGTTTTTTCTTCCTAATTTTTTATGGGGCCTTGATACAGTAAAGACATTTTGACTTCAAAAGTTGGGACAATTTTGACTTTTTGTGCTGTATTTTTTCAATTATTTTTATTTCTTTGAATTTTTCTGACAACTCTAAATTTGAACTGCAGGTGAAATAATAGAATTTGGTCATTCAAAAAATAGTATTCATGATGTTTGAAGTATGTTGAGGCCGTATCCAGGACCTCGCATGAATTAACGACCATGTTAGTGTCGTAACATGACAAGTTACGTGCGAGAAAAGTATTTTTAAATTATATAAAATCGAAACGAAGTCCGAAAATGACGAAACATGTCGAGGTGTGTTTTCATCGCATGTGGAGGCTGTGGTAAAAAATTGAGAAAGTTTTGAGCAAGTTGTGATGTCGGGTGCCTAAAACCCCAGACATCTGATCACATGTGGAGATGTCTGGGTTTTAGGCACCTGACGTCACAACTTGCTCGAAACTTTCCCAATTTTTTACCACAGCCTCCACATGCGATGAAAACACACCTTGACATGTTTCGTCATTTTCGGACTTCGTTTCGATTTTATATAATTTAAAAACACTTTTTCCGTACGTAACTCATCATATTACGACACCAACATGGTCGTAAATTCATGCGAGGTCCTGGATACAGCCTCAACATACTCCGAACATCATGAATACTATTTTTTGAATGACCAAATTCCATTATTTTATGTACCTGCAGTTCAAATTTAGAGTTGTTGAAAAATTCAAAGAAACAAAAATAATTAAAGAAATATAGCACAAAAAGTCAAAATTGTCCCAACTTTTAAAGTCGAGATGTATTTACTGTATCAAGGCCCCACAAAAAAACTGGGAAGAAAAAAATTATGCTTTGCCGAGTGCCAGAGGGGGCACTCGGCAAAGAGGCATTTGCCGAGTGCTGGCCGACGTGGCACTCGACAAAGGCTGTCACCCTGGTCGACCCTAAGCCCGCCACGTTGCAGGCCTTTGCCGAGTGCCTAACGGCAGGGCTCTCGGCAAAGGGGATGACCACGTATGCCGTTTGTCCAGCCCCACTTTGCCGAGTGCCCCTCTTTGCCGAGTGTGAGGCTCTCGGCAAAGAGCCCATTTGTCAAGTGCTTCGCTTTGCCGAGTGCGAGACACTTGGCAAAGAAGTCTTTGCCGAGTGCGGAGTCTGGCGCTCGGCAAAGAGCCTCTTTGCCGAGTGCCTTTGTTTTGCCACTCGACAAAGTTTGCGGCACTCGGCAAAGCCCCCGTTTCCCGTAGTGCCAGTAGTGTGTCTAAACTGGCTTGGACTGGAATCAAAAGACCAGAGGCGTGATGTGGTTAAGAGCATCTCCAACCTTACTAAATGTTAGGAACTGAGATTTTTAGTGAAAACACTACCTCAACAGCTTCTTTATTATGAGGTATAGATATAATATAGCCAACTTTTATTCCGATTGTTTCGTGGCCAGAAATAGAACATGAGAATGACTATGTAGAGTGCACATGAGATATTTAACAACGGATGTACTTGGAGAGTGAAAAATATAAAAAAACATTTCTTAGAAAATAACTCTCTAAATGATTATTTAGAGTGAGGATTAGAAAGTCTTTTGGAGACTTGTATATTACTCGTGCTGACTCTACGATGACATCTAGAAAAAATTAGTCATATAACTAAAATAAATTATATAAATAAAAATAATTCAACTAGTGAAAGAAACAAAGTTGGCCACTGTTTTCTAAAGAATGGAACTGCCTTGGACGTGTATCGCATAGTTGGTCATCATAATTACCAAAACCGGCCACTCGATGATGCAATTCCAGTTTTTTTTTTTATCACGTCTCAACATGTTTTTCACTAAGAAGAAGAGCGGTTAAACATTACATAGGGACATAATGGTAAGCCTGAGGTTACCAAACCCTACCAAAACCCCACAACACCATAGCTGAATAGTTCTGTTAAGGTTCTACATTTCTAGTAACAATAGTTAAGAGAATCAAACTTAAAAGTCAAAAGTGAGAATGTGTATACGTGAGAAGGGCTAACTCTGAATCTTTGGAGCACGCAGCATGCAAATCAAAGCAAAATAAATTGAGATTTGCATACCTAGATATAGCAACAGAGAGGCACCTCTCCTGCGTTCTCATCAAGTGGAGGCAATTTGCATACCGATATAGCAACACAGAGAGGCAGCTCCTATATATTTTCATGGAGTGGGCGCACTGAAGGGACATGGCCACATGGGCATCCCAGCAGGTTCAGGCACACTGCACTCACCATATATCTCTCCATGTATTGACAAGGAAGCTACAACATAATACAAATAATTTAATAAAACCTAATTGATTTAAGGGAACTGGTACTCCTCTTTTAAAAAATTACACGCATCTAAAAGCAAACCACCTAATTAATTAAACAATTCTCTTGATTATATCCATCTCAGTCCGGAATGGACCTGGCCCTTCAAAGACCAGATCGCGCCCAGCCCAAACCCATTCCGTTTGATGACGTACGTCCTCGCCTTTGTTTGAAGCTTTCCCGGCGCATCCATGTCCCACTGTCCCTCCGGCCTCTGGATTTCCAGCGATCTTCCGTTTGAAGTGAGGTCGTGAGGAGGTGCGCTGGTCCGTTCGCCACTGGTTGGTGTCCGCATGGGGCATGATGAAGTCCGACGCTTCTAAATATCTGATTGATGCCCACCACCGCCTGTTGCGCGCCCTGTGTTGGATGTCTGTGAGGGAGGGGCATTGACATCTGGTACACATATTTCCGGCAATTGGCATGGTGTTACGCACAGAAGATGCACACCGTGACCCATTGAAGAAAGTTTAGTTTTATCAGTCAGTGCCAGCACCAACCGGCACTACGCCGGAAGAGTTAGGATTGTGTTTGGTTCTATTGTTCTGTGATGGGTCAGTGGTGAAGGGGTCAAGAGCTCAGTCGGTTTTGAGTAGGTGGAGCTTCCCGTATGACTGTGAACAGGGACAATGTACGTTGACATTTGGAGACGGCAGAAAAGCTTAATCCTGGCCATCGAGCTGGATTGAATCGTCGGCAACAGTTTTTCAGAAGCAAAGGGATGCAAGGGTGTTCAATGCGAAATGGGCAGACAAGCAGGCGGTCGTGATTCAAATCAAGGATCAGTATGCGAATTGGGTTCGCTCAAGACCTAGGGTTACTATGCCAAATAGGATTGGTATGAACAATATGAGTAATTAGTTTTTTAGCACCTTTGCTCTCATATGGCCGTCTGCCATATGAGACCGCGCCCCTCGCGCTTGTATGATTGCAACTCCTTCACCTTTTTATTAATATATGCCAGGAAACCGGATCTTTCAAAAAAAAAAAAAAGAAGAAGAAGAAAGTTTAGTTCCTCTCTCCGAAAAATCAGAACTACAAGCGTTGTTTTGATGAGGCCATGCTGTAACTTACCATTTGATGAATCTAGCATCCAGTTAAATGCGATAATACACGTTGTTTTCCCCCTCAACACGAAACTAGTTTTGTTAATCATAGTCCAATATTGAAGAATTTTATCAAAGCCTGATCTGAATTAAAAAGCTGACTGGTGACCTTGGAGATGAAACTTTTACTCTTCCCGATCAGAATCCACCCTCGTTGGAGTTACTTTCAGATCAGATCATCAAAGAATAGACATTGAATGATTCCATTAAGCTTGAACCAACTAAATTACATCTTCCACTGGCTGCAGTCCGACGGGTCCTACTCGTCGTCGACGCTTGCGGCGGCGTCCATTGCGCAACCGTCGTAGTGTCCCTCCTTGCCGACCTCCTCCACCGGCAGAAGCCAGCGACGGACGGCACGAACAAAGGACATCGAAGGGAGACGATATGAATCGATTTGTGATGGTGAGACCATGCGTGGACCTCCGCTGCCGTGGAGAGCTGTCCGTTGATCCGCTCTGCTCCGAGATGGACACGTGGGAAAGCTCCGAACAAAGGGGATCTGAGACACAAACAAACGGACTGGGTTTGGGCTGGGCTGGGTCTGGGCCTAGAAGACCGGACCTATACGGGACCCAGGCAGATAATAATTAAGAAAATTGTTTAATTATTTAGGTGGGATGCTTTGAGATGTGTGTATTTTTTTAAAAGAGGAGTACCGGAGCGGTTCCCTTGATTTAAAAGTACTCAATATATTGAGTTCGATCAGATCAGCTTAGGTTTGAGCCAGATCGATCACTTTTCACAAGGGGACTATGGACTTCATTTGCAATAAAAGAACCAAACTTGCAATGAACTTACACATCCCTACATTTACTCCACAAACTTGCAGTGAACTAACCAAACAGGACCCCTTCTAGTTGGTTCTAATTAAAGAATATGATGCCCTTGCCTCATTCAACTTAAGCAAAAGATCACATTATTTTCTTGTCAATGTTTGAAGGCACCAAAAAAATGCTTAGATTTAGAAAGTCTTTTGGAGATAGGCCGGCGACACTCGATTTTCAAAGCAAAAATTATCACCAAGTAGGCAGTAAACAAAGCATAATGCATAGCTGTTCTAGTCAACCAAATCTTTTTTACTCTCCTTGTGTCTAAAAAGCAATTTCCCCGAGCAATTATTGGTTTGTTGCCAGACAAGCAGTGACGACAAAGCATCAAAGGTCAGACTTCAGAGAAGATTATTTTGCGGGAACGAGTCATCGAGCTGTTAGCCAGCAAACTGATGACAATACTGCCGTGCCACTATAAAACAAAGAGATGGCACCGTCCTGCTGCCTCTGCATAGTCACAACTCACAACCCGTATCACCCCTGTTAACCTGTGTCAATGGCGTCTCCAGTGATCAGCAGGTAACTAGACTAGATTAGAAAGGCAAAGACAAGGCAACTACCATGTCTCCATCTATGACTTTTGAGTGCATCTGATGTTGCTTCGCCATTAGTTTGGATTTACAGCGCATCCATTACAAACAGCTATGCTGCCAAACAAATGGATGCAATTGGATTAACCAGAGTCAACCTTGATGTGCAGCGACAAGGAGCAGGGCGCCATCCCTACCATCGACGCTGACCAAGCACATGCGTTGTTAAGCTCTGGCCATGGATATGTGGATGTCAGGTATGCGTTCCATGTTCTTACGATCAACTGCGAATCAATGAACTGACAGGGACAAAATGGTTCTTCTTCAGGATGCGGGAGGACTTCGACAAGGCGCACGCACCCGGTGCTCGGAATGTTCCCTAATACCTGTCAGTCACGCCGCAAGGTCAGTTTCTTGGTTCTGATTGCTGTCAGTCCATGATTGATTTCAAATTTAAACTTGCCTCGGTCACTCTAATCAAACATGTCTACCTGATTATTCTACCTGTTCTCTTTGCTGATCACAAA
The DNA here is from genome assembly GCA_023333625.1 of Bothriochloa decipiens. Taxonomy (NCBI): domain Eukaryota; kingdom Viridiplantae; phylum Streptophyta; class Magnoliopsida; order Poales; family Poaceae; genus Bothriochloa; species Bothriochloa decipiens. The sequence continues at coordinate 818,571 of CM041645.1, read as the reverse complement.
GGGAAGGAGAAAAATCCACATTTTGTAGAGGAAGTGGCTGCGCTCTGTGGGAAGGATGATGTCTTCATTGTGGTACATTACTGCCTTCGTCAATCAATCATATATATATATATATATATATATATATATATATATATATATATATTCTCATAAATACGCTAAATCATTTTATGCTCAGTACAAAAGAAGTTAACTTCATATTTACGTAGGCTTGCAACACGGGGAACAGATCGAGGTTCGCGACTGCAGACCTTGTAAACGCGGTAAATTCAGGACATCTGAGCTATCAATCTAGTAGGACAAGCTAGTTGTGAGGCTGCTCACTTGGATGTGTGTGTGTTCAGGGGTTGAAGAACGTGAGGAACCTTCAAGGTGGCTACCGCTCCTTTCTCCAGAGTGTAAATCAGCAGCGACCTCAACAGCAGTAGCCATCACTGGTTAATTGAGCTTGCACTCCTTGAAAAGTGGCTTTGTGTGCTACAATCAGAGGGATGTGCATAACATGGAAAACCACTAGTTCAGAGCTGGAGAATGTTCTTTCAAACGTGCTGTAACGATCTGTAACTCCTCTGTTTCTTTGGTTTGTTTCTCCTCTGTTCCATTTCCTCTGTTCACATACTGCAGTTAAGTGATACATTTGTCATGTATGAATATTCATTACGTACTCCAGGAAATGTGTAATGTGCTATGTGCTGCATATATTTAACAAGGTACATTTAAGTAATTAAAACTCTTATAAGCTCGCCTCCCACTACAGGCACAACAGGAGGAAAAAAATAGCATCCTTTTACTTTCTTGGCGATATCGGTGCTTCGTCTGATCAAACTTTCAGTCCAGGTGCATATATAAATGAAACGAAACAGCTAGTGACCAAGAGTAACTCTATAACTTGGCCCAACAAGTGCAGCTGTAAATAGTGATGAATAGTGATATCTGTTGTCAGTGCTTCTGATGCACAGCTTCCTTACGCAATGAGGTACCGGTGCTCCAAGAAGATCCGTCGGCTTCTATTCCTAGAAAATAAGAACCTGTGCAGATCGAAAATCAGATTAAGTGCCAAGGGGTGCCATCTGATAAATGATTTGATGAGAGGTAAAAAGGGAAAGTAAACGTCAGACACCAGAAAAAGACAAATGTGTAAATTCCTGCTCATCAGACTGTAGCATACTGGAATATTCCAAAGCTGGAGCGATATACAACTAAAATGCAGCATCAATAGAAGCTTTACTCAATTACTTTCTCTGTTCAAGAACATGGCATCTTTGGTACATTGCCAGTTCTTGACATGCATCTATGAATTTCATCTAAATGGTACTTTATTGTATTTTTTGACATGCAACGTTGAGTGCCGCCTTTTAAATTAAATATGCGGATACAGAATTGTAAAACTACCAAGGAATCTGAAACTACTTCATATTACTACTAGGCGGTGGCAAGTATTCCATTAGTTTTGAAGTAACATCTCCCAGTATTTCCATTACAAACAATGCTAGCAAGAAAATCAAGATATTCATGAGAAGCAGATAGCCCTTAATGTAGAACTGTATCCAAAAACATTAAGTTCCATTGGTTAAACCGTAATAGGCTCCGGAATGGAACTAATAATAAAGTCTATAAAATTGTTCAAGAGCTCAGGACAATCTGTATATTATCTATTTCCTAGTTGAAACTAAAAAAAAGGCTCAAGTCTCAGATGACCCAGTGTGGTAATATAAGATTGAATTAACCTAAATTCTCCACAAATCCGTATTGTCATGTTACAAATTATGCAGTTTCCAACATATGGAAATGAAATGCCAAACTATATTTTCTAATAATAAACAGATTACTTTTAGGGAGAAGATATAAGGACGGTACATTAGATCATTAGGAGGACAATGAACAGGTTTAATGTACCACAAAAAGGTAAAGCACATAAATGGGAGACAGATACTGATTCCAATTAAGTTGTAGTCCTAGTTTATTAGAAGTAGAAGCAACATGAAAAGTTCACATAGAAAACACAGAACCTTTGCCACAGCAAATCCAACCTTCCATTTCTTGATGCAATTAAGAGGTAGTAGATACATCTTCTACCAAAGTATCCTCTTCTTTGTCAAAATTGAAATCTATGCAAATATGAAAAGCATAATAAGTTCACACACAAGTAACAGAGGTGACATATGAAAAACAAGAGATTTGAATCACTTGGCAAGAAAACTTGAAATGGATATGTAGAGCTTGATGCCTAAGAATTTAACTTAAGGAAAAACTGATTTGGGAATGCAAGGGAAAACCCCGATTTGGGCAACAATTTCTATTGACCAAGAAAACATTTTGGGACGAACATGTCGCTGATTGAGAACTAAGCAACACATCAACAATTCAGAAATACACAGCAAGTTGACATTCAGTGCTCACTTATTTTTTTAAAGGAATATTATTAGTACACCTATGTGCACAGATTTGTAGATAATATTTGCAGAAACATAAAAAACATTTAATGTTTTATTTTTATTTGATGATTCCATAACAAACTCAGAAGATTTTTCTTTAGCTTGCTTTAGATTCAAATACAATCACAAACTGCAGAAATATAGAAACAAAGAAAAACCTATATTAAGTGTTTGCAGGAAGTTCAAAACTTTCAGAACTCTCTCGTCAGCCACTTCAGATTTGACTTCAACAATCTTGAGGTTTTCTGATATTGCAGGCTTGCAGCAGATCCCCCCATCACTGTCACTGTAGCTTCCAATAATGTTCACCTTATGTTCAGGCCCCTATGGTAAAAACATTTCATCAAGATAAATTGATCAAACAAAATAATGTTAGCAGCAGTTGTCATATAGAAAACATATGTACCTTGGAAAAAATGTGAAGAGTGAGCTTCTCTAGAACTGGTGAGTGTTCAAGAAGACAAGCTAGTTCATGGAAGTCAGAAGGCACACACCAATACTCATTCAGTAACAAAGTCTTTAACCTTCTGAACATGGGGCACCATTTCACATCTCGTTTGAAAATGAACTGGAGAAAGTACAAACAAAAAGTATCAGGCAATCTTTACAATGAACATACCAGGTAGTGACAATATATACAAAACACAAATTTCATAAGTTTCCTACAATCGATATAGCTATTACAGCAGAATTAAGTCATTGACATGTAATATAGATGAGTTAAATGCTAAAATATAAGGAGTATACCATTTGGCATTCATCTATCAAGACCAAGCTCTTTGCTTCTGATAAACCATTCAGAAGCACAGATTTCTTCTTTTTGGCACCATTGGCAGTACCACCATTAAAACCATCGCCTTCTAGACCATAACACTCTTTACAGTGCTCATCAGCACAATCCCCAGACTTAGAATTATAGCATCTATCCAAAGACATCATAGGATCATTGGCAAGTCTGACAAATGCCACTCCTAACAACGGCATGCGCCCAAGCACAAGAGTTCTTTCCCACGGGTCCTCTAGCCGCAAAGAAATGACACTTGGGACATCAATCACAGTACGAAACTGCTCGTTGAAGTAGGAATCAATGACAGTCAGGCACTTCACCGACTTAGACGAGATCCTCGGGGCACGGAAAAAGTTACCATTGTTGACATACAGATCTTCCAATCCCGGACAGCCCGATAAATCGAGGAAGCTGTCATTCAATCCTATGTAGTTCAGCTCTAGCCTCCGAAGGTGACTGGAGACAAGAGGCAGGTTGTCGACATGAAAATGGAGGTTGCTAGGACAACTGTCCCGGGTGATGCTGAGCAGGAGCCGCTCGACCTGACGCCGGACAACGACGTGCCGGATCCAGATGTTGACGTGGGGCACATCCGCGTCGTCGGGCACGTCGAACATGAACTCACAGCTGTCGAGCGGCGCACCGCCACGGAGGAGCAGCAGGTGGTCCACAAACTCCCGGAGCCCCGCCAAGGACTCGAGGTCCTCCGGTACGCGCATGGGCTCGGGCACGTTGGCGGCGGTGATGCGGAGCCCCGCCGCGCCCTCCCAGAGCAGGCGCCAGCGCCGAGCCAGGACACACGTCCGCACGGCCGGCTGCGCCGGGAGGAAGGAGAGCACGTGCTGCAGTATCTCATCAGGGAGGACGGCGAAGGCGTCACCGGCCGGATTGGTTGATTCCTTGGCGGCTGGCCACTCAGGCATTCTGTCGAACAGGCGCCGGGCGGCGGTGCTGACGCTACAGAAGAAGATAGTGGGGGTGAGGGGAGGGGAGGGGTTGATATCACGAACAAGAACGGATTGGAGAAGGATTTGGTGGGATTTGGGGTAGAAAGCGGGAATCGGAGGGGCTTGAAGAACAAGAACAGCGCGTTCGGGGAAGAGCGGGACTCAAATTGAAGCGGGACAGAGGATTGGGGACCCACACGGCATATACGCGAACCCACACCGCCGACTTCCTGGGCCGAGCCCCTACGCCTACTTGGGCCGAGCCCAGACTTGAATACAATCGCATACAGCGAAGCCTATCTTACTTTTTTTTTTTGCGAGATCAAAGCCTATCTTAGCCACTACGCCTCCTCCTACTCCTTCCCGCCATGTTTTTAATTTGTTTTTGACCCCATGACGGCATGATGCCCGGCCTATGTATGGTGTGATGTGTTGGTCGAAGAAAAAGCGAGCGGCGGTGGTGGTGGCGGCGGTGGCCGGCGGCGTAGGGCAACAAGGACAAGGAGCACGACAAGGGCACGGACAGTGACCAGGAGAAGGGGAAGGGGAAGGACAAGGACCAAAGGACGGGAAGAAGCCGCCGCCCGTGGTGACAGTGGTGCTTACGGTGGACAAGCACTGCGACTGCTGCTCCAATGGCATCCGCGGCTCCGTCCGCCGTACGGCAACTGATCGCCCATGGTTGTGCTCGTTGATTGGCTTGGCAGACGTGGAGGACGTGGCGATGGAGGTGGACAAGGGCACCAAGAAGGTGGTAGGCCTCTTCGACGCAGGCTGCGGGACCGTGTCGCCGACAAGACCAGGAAGCCGGTCGACCTCGTCGCTCGTCGTCGTCGACAACAACAACAAGCAGGGGCAGCGGCGGTAACGAAGAGGACGGCAAGCAGGGGGAGAAAGGAGGCGAGTAGGAAGGCAAGGAGAAGGACAAGGCCGATCGTCAGGAGGAGAACGGGAAGGGAAAAGATCACCAACGGCGGCGGCGGAGGAGGGAAGTGGAAGGGCGGCGGGAGCAAGGACAACAAGAAGCCCGTCGTGGTGCCTACGAACGACGCAGATGCTGTGCTGCTCGTTCTTTCCTTCATATTGTTTGTCTCATTCTTGGTTGAGTATTATAGTAGCAGCACCAGCACTGTTGCTGTTGAGACATCTGATGGAATGTGGTTGTGCCATGACGATATGCAGCCGGTGGTTGCGACGGTGGTGCTCAAGATCGGCTCCACGGGGCTCCACTGCGACGGCCAACGGCTGCATGAACCGCATCCGCAGCAAGCTCTTCAAGATCAAGGGTATATTCAACTGCATAATCAAGTCTGTGTACATTACAGGGAATTGGATTACATCATGCCCTTTGACATATGAATTTTGCACATGGGCCTGGCAAAACTCTCTATCAACATGATTGTTTACCGTCATAACCTGACATATACAAAAGCAAAATTTGTGAATGCCAGTCGACAGATTAGCTGCTTTTGTTCTGGGAGTGATCTGTAGTTAGACTGGTTCCTCTGGTCCAAAGCTGCAAAAGGTTGAATCATATCGGCCTCTCTCTCGAGTATACTATACTTGCGGAGCGGAGTTGTGCAACAAGAGATCTTTAATGTACAGGGACAGACGTTTCATGAGCGCTTCATAGCACCTCCTTCTCCAGTCTCAACACGGCCATGAATGCTTCTTGAGGGACATCAACCCTTCCTATTGCCTTCATCCTTTTCTTTCCTTCGGCCTGTTTGAAAATATCCAGTGACCGTATCCTAATAAGATCACAAAGGAATTCTGGTGAACAGCTAGTCATTCATTCGTCAGTATAATCATTCTACTACTTATGTATTATACACAAATGATATCTTGAAAGTTCTTTCTTTGGCCAAATAACATTTTTTTTCTAAGAATACCTGTTTCTTCAGCAACTTCTTTTTCCTTGTTATATCACCACCTGCAAGTAAAAACAAAGCATAGTATTTTGAATGAAGCTTTGCAAGTCTGTAAGGCAAGAATATAGAACACAAGTGTATTAGCTGCTATTTGTATGAGATATAAGTGTGAACTTGATCATAACGTGTGAGACAAGTATATTCCATTTGCTTTACAAATGCTTCCAAAGTGCAGGTTATAGTGTTATGTTTACCATAGCATTTTGATAGGACATCCTTCCTGATGGCAGACAGGGCTTCGCTCGCAATGACCTTTGTGCCAATACATGCCTGTCAATGTTCTCATTAGCATCTGATTGCTATTGGAAAATGTGATTGTGAACTGGAGTTCTTATCACCGCAGGAAAAAGGATTGGTACAAGTTGTTTATGCTAATTTTCTAGAATAGGATGCTTGGTTTAAATAAAGCCAAGGAAGGTCTCAAAAGAAAATATCAGGCAGGGGTGGTGCCAATCACTTCTTTAGTTTTTTACTGAAAAAAATTGCGAGATCAAATTAAATGCTCCCTCTTGATATGGCTCACAAAAAAGTAAGCTGAAACATTTGGAAACCCATGAGCACAAATTAGGCATTTCCACCCCCATTGATGGTAGCACACAAAGATGTGCATGTGTTCCACATAGTATTCTCTCATTAAATAACTCTTTACCAAGATTCTCTCCGACCCTTATTATCTAAAATCCCTTCACGCTGGTAACCCTTATTATCTAAAATCCCTTCAAGCTGGTATGGAAGGTACTGTACTATCTGCCAGATCTTGTTGTGCACATAAAAGATAAAAGAAATCTGAGAGAACAGGACAGGCAAAACTCACTTGAATAGGAACTTTAAAATTTGCCGAGGTATGAGTTCCTTGAGTTTTTGAGTAAGTGCCCTGCCAACAGCATATGCCTAGAAAAAAAATATTTCACCAATCAGATTGCCTCGACAAGCTATGCCATAATAGCTTTAGGTCTATGGATACAAGTTACTTCTTCGAAAATGGAGTTAGCACTTGGCCAGAGAGAGAAAAACTCAAACTAAATACAGTTAGAATAGCTGTTGTGCTACTTTCTGCAGGTTTATATAGATGGTTACATGAAAGTACAAAGGAAAGATAATATGTGATAAATCAATAAATAAAACAAATTGCATCATTGACAGTAAGTATGACCAAATACACAGACACAAGTAGATTCCTGAAATGTATATATTGTTTGCAGTTCGCCATAAGTAGAGTCAATGTAAATATTTGTGTCTGTAGTCTGGATAGATGTTTATCTTTTTTGAGACATAACATAAATACAGCAGGGGAGGCCCCCACTGTATGGATAGATGTTTATCACATCATAAATGAATTGTATTGTAATATTTGTATTGATCGTTTGGCCTTGGATAAGAAATAATGGTATATGTTCACATCGATGTTATTTCTGAACTGCATAAGTGATGTGTAGATAACAACTAAAATGAAGCACCTTATCTCTGTGTACAATTGTTGACAATGCCTCGACAGGATCCCCGTTGATTTGTATATCTAGCTTTACTAGCTGACTTTCTCTGTACCTATAGAGAAAGATATCTCAGCTAACTATTTCACAAAGTACAACATGCGTACTACCAAACGGTTGAAACTGCATAGAAACAAGAAAATAGCAACAATGAGTACTGAGTACCCTATAAGCGAATATTCCATGCTAGCATATCCTTTACTTCGTGATTTCAGTTGATCAAAGAAATCACCAACCATCTGCATACACAAATGTCCACTAAGCAATAGGAAAAAATTTACTTCAATTCCTTCGTACATTCTACAGGTATATTAGCATCAACAAAATATAACAGCTGAAGGAATATGTTTTGCAAGATACATCATTTTTTAATACTGTATGATAGAATGAAACAGAGGAAGTATCTTTTCACAGCCAGGCTCAAGAGAAACAAACATCAGAAGCAGAAAAAAGATGCAACATGCTTACTTAATGCTGAGACATACATATAATGCAGTAGTATCAGGTTGCTACAGGATGAATGTAACAGTGATGATGATGCATTTCGTATAGTCATCTTTATGGCATAGAAATATTTCAGACAGACTAAAAACTGACGACAATAACTATATCATCTGTTTCCGAAACACCCCATTTTGTATATTGTGCAGATGCAATAGCATCTAATTACTTCTACAAGCTTTTTTTAGTCTTCAATTTACTGCAAATAAAATAGCTCCGTTTCACACCTCAGCTAGTGGTAGCTCATAAATAAGTTTGGCCCTGCTTTCTGTGATGAAGTTCATTTCCTTGAATTCACCTCTTCTATCTTGAGCCAGCTCCATTATTGAACCAATATAATCCTTCGGTGTAAGCATTTCAATCTGTAAAGGGGAAAAAGGAAGACACCACAAACAATAATCAGATCCTGTGCAGGATACTACTCCCAAAGTTCAGCGATACAGATACAACCTTCACATATGGTTCTTCTATAGACCTCCGCTTCCCGGGCTCCGGAAGCAAGGATGGATTTGAACATTCAACCTATATACGACATTTGTAAGCAGTCATGCTTTTTCACATGCAAATAAAACTGACTGGTTTCTGGTTAAGAAAAGTCAGATATTTTTGTCCCAATGCAAATTTACACACAGTTGGATGGTTTAGCTTAGCTGCTCGAAACATGCACCATATAAGAACTTTTGGTAAAAACTAGGAGTGACTGCAAATGCTATACATGTCATATGAAATGATAACAGGTGGTCCCTTAAGACGTAACCCCCCCCCCCCCCCCCCCCCGAGTGTACCAGTGACTAGTTTAATAGACAAAAGGCTTTTCCTGTAGTGTGCAAGTAGAAACATAGTCACCTCTGTTCAGTGCCACTATTTCATTAGTTGTGCAAGTAACAAGTACAGGTGGTTTCCATAAATTAATTCCCCATAGTGAAGTTCCTAGTGCCGGAGGCTCCCAAATATATCCATATTTCCTAAGTGCGACAACAGAACATTCTTTATTAAGGATTTAAGATCGAAATATGGAATATGTTGTGATTGAGGTCATTTGAACAGACTTGACAACAATTTCTGATTATTTGGTTTTGGACACAGCTTAAGTTCTTACACCTCCAACTGATTTGAACAATAGGAGTTATGGCCATATAACTACTATTCTGTTAAGCAATGTTGATTCCAGGAAATACGAGTTCAAGATCATAAAATACTTGTGGGGTGGAGTCCTGTTGTAATTGGGACGGTTCCTGCCGGCCCTCTGTTTTATTCTTCTTCTTAATGAAAGACACGCAGCTCTCCTGCGTTGTTCGAGAAAAAAAAGATCATAAAATACTTACGGTTTCACCATCAACACAGTTCACACGGTATACCACACTTGGTGCAGTAATTATTAAGTTCAAGTTGTACTCCCTCTCAAGCCTTTCCTGAAAATAGAAAAAACTATATTGTAGAAATTTCAAGCCACAGTGGTTTTAATATGAACTAACTGCCATGAACCAAGTAGATTGTATGAACCTGAATAATTTCCATATGGAGAAGACCAAGGAACCCACATCTGAAGCCAAACCCCATGGCACTAGAAGATTCCGGTTCAAACTGTATTAATGGCATGGACTTAGAGAAAATGAAGTATCATAGAAAACACTGATGCAAAAGAACATTCAATATTACAGAATCCAAATGATGACAAACTTGTTTTTTTTGTACATACGTTTTTTGTCAGTCATTATTATGTATGGCTTTAATGACATTACTTTTCATTTTTGTAAAATGAAATGAAGTACTGTGGTGTTTCTTGGCAGTTAGAATGGAACATTGGTTTGATATTCATAACTGAAGGTACTGGTTTGAATTTATTGATCAGCACTCTTGTTCATGTATTTTTTTTTCTCGAAAACGCAGGAGAACTGCGCCTCATTATATTAAGTAGAGAGAAAAGGGCAAGGGCCCATACAACACCACACACACACACGCACTCACACCCCACCAGATTCTAGGATTACAATCGTGCCTGTGACAAACTACACAAAGCGACCATTAAAAAAAAATTGTCACTCTATCTACCAGGGAGGAGGGCAGTCAAGAATGATAGCCCTCGGGCTCCTGCCATCGACCACAGGCGGCGTTCCTCACCAGCTGTGATCAAGGCACCGACTAAGTTTGGAGCTGCTCCATCAAAAACACACTCATTGCGATGGTTCCATATAGTCCAGGCTCCGAGAATAATGAGCGAATTAATTCCTTGTCTTATCATCTCATCAGCGGTGCTGCTGCTAGCTTTCTCCCACCAGTCATGGAAAGATAGCTCTGTACGCTGAGGAGACAAGCTCTGAAGACCGACTTGTCTGAACAGAATAAACCAGAATTCTCTTGCGAAAACACAGTTGACAAGCAGGTGGTCAATAGTTTCCTCTTCTTGGTCACAAAGAGGACAATACTCTGGATGAGGAAGCCCACGACGACTCTTGTTCATGTATTAACACAAGAATTGGTAAACCATCAGGAGACGACGAGTTTGTCAATTCTATGTTGTTTTTAGATTTAATTAGAGATATCAGAGTACAGCTATCTTCATATTCAAGTATATCAATAATTCAATATACAGATCTCATGTGTCATGTACTTGTAAACTGAAGACACTCTGGTTAAATTAGTTGTTAGTGGAACTGTTTTGGGGTTTGCCATACCCTCTCCGTTCCAAATTTTAGTTCACTTTAGCATTGTCCTAAGTCAAGCTTCCCTAACTTTGATCAAGTTTTTAGAAAAATATATCAACATCAACAAATTTAAACAAATGCACAATCAAGGTATATTTCATGGAAAATTTAATGAAACTAATTTGATATTGTAGATGTTCATACATTTTTCTATAAACTTGGTCAAAATTGGGACAAAGCCAAAGTAAGCTATAATATGGATTGGAGGCAGTATATTTCAAGATATCTGAGATTGTGGCAACACCATTACGTATGTAAGAATCTTGATGCTGTTGCATTAGGATTTCACTTTATAAACTATATTTGATCAATTTCTTTTCTAAGTTCACAATATCCACAATTTGGGTCAAGGAAAATATGTGCCAAACTCCAAATGCTAGAAATGAACAAAATGCCTTGACAATACATTCATGACAATATGATGATATAGTTAGGCAAAGAAACCCACCTTCAGGGCAACATCATTTAGCTGAAGTTTTTCCAAAGCTTCCCGCAACTCCTCAAACCTATTGATAAATACATTCTTACATACAATTATACAGTAACAGAAAAGAACAGAACTCAATATAAAGGGAAGATACAGTACTGATCAGCATCTATAGGGAACAAGCCAAAAAAACCATCGGAGTGGCTTGAGAATATCCTGGTAAAGCATGATCTGCTTTTTTTGAATAATGAGTAATCGTATCACCAACCCTGGCATCTGCTACTGATCTTATAGAAGCAGAGAGATAACCAACCTGTCAAAGAGTGGGCAACTAATCAAGATAGAGACATTATTTTAAATGAACGCACAATGAAGATTGAAGAAAAACTTCTGAACTAGACCCTGCTCGGGGATTGCTGGTAATTCTATACAGTTATAAGTTTATAAAAGGCCTGGTTTAATTGTTACGATTGCAACAGTTAACTTTTGTAATATGGTACGGTTAGTACATGGAAACTTTGTTTTTATTTATGAGAAATCATAGCTAACAATAGTTGAAAATAATTTGTTCAAGAAAAGAAATAGTTGGCCAAAATAGTCGAATAGACAGTTGAACAATAATCCTTGAGGAAATGAAATCAGAGTGCCAAAAAATTAATATCTTCTTCAAAGGATTATAATTGATCGACATCACAGCATAAGAAGTTACCTCGCCAGCATATAGTTCGTCAACTTGCATCTGATTTGGGGATAGTACACCAATTTCATCAGCAACATATTCCTGTTAAATGGACAACAAGCTTAGCATGACGTTCTACCCACAGTATACACAAGGATTATGAAGGTTGAAGAAGATGGGTAGAATGGGTTTCTGGAAACTAATTTAGACGATGAGAAATACCTAAAGTGGCATACAAATAAATTACTAGGAGGGAGCTTTGGAGGGTGTTTTACCAGTGGTACTTTAGGAACTAAGTTTTCAAATAAAAAGTATTGCAGCAATAGAAAGCACATTAAGTTCCCGGGTGAGGTTTATGTTTGGTTTTGATTACCTTTCCATTGGCCATAAAACATATCTTGTCCCCTTTCTTTATACTGCCGTCAATAACACGGAAGTACACAATTACACCTCTGTATGGATCATAATAGCTGCAACCACAAAGACAACATATAACAATAGTTCAGATACATGTAGTACATAAATTAGCCAATTATAAAGAGCTCAAGTACTTAAAGGGAACCTGTCAAATATAAGAGCCCTGAGAGGATCTTTTGCCGTATCTTTCGGTGGGGGGATTTTGGTCACAAGGGCATCTAGTATTTCAGTGATGCCTATGCCTTCCTACACGAAAGAACAACAAAAAAGAAGTTAATATGAAGATTATATCTGTTCATAAAGGGGGCACGATATGTTCTATCTGCAGCTACCAGTTTTATAAGTAACTCTTTAGAAAAAAGAAAATAAAGGAAAAGGTAATAAAAACTAACCTTTGCTGAACACCGAATTGCATCACTGCAGTCCAATCCAATTATCTGGTAACAATAAAGATAAGGATGAATTTTTCGTTCACAGGAAAAAAAAACAGGGCATAACTTTTAAGTACGAAATGAAAGGAACTGTTGACTAGAACATAGAGGACAAGTCCAAGATAGGGGTGATGCTTTTGGAAATACCTCTTCAATTTCCTGCGCGACACGGTCAGGTTCAGCACCAGGAAGGTCTATTTTATTTAGAACCTAAACAAGAGGACAAATCAATGTCAAACAGAAAACAAAAGGAGAATAAATAGCTGGATATCATATAAATTGTTTATTTTTTATTTCAGTTTAATATAAGGGAAATCAAACAAATAAAGGTTAGATGTATTTTTTTACGAAGCAACACGAGCAAACTTAAGCAAGTTGTTATGCATGTTACAGAATGATCTTCACATTAGGTGTCATCGTTAGCTCATTACTCAGTTTGCATCCAGATCTAATAGGTTAAAAGGGCAATACCAAGAAGGAAAACTAGTATTTCAAAAACTCGGATGAAGTCTGTACAGGGATTTGGCAATGAAATGAAAATGATTGTAAAAACTGAAAATAGGAACGACAGTTTGTACACAGGAAATGGGGTAGAACAAACCGGTATGATTTCAAGGTTGTTTTCCAATGCAAGATATACATTCGCTAACGTCTGAGCTTCAACACCCTGCATGAAGCCATCATACATCTTTCACTTTGCAGGAAATATGTATTGGAAGCCAGCGAAATCATTGGCTAGATCCTGTGCATTGGCATGCAGAAGACAAATATCTTCAGATACATAGCTATTGAAACTTACAGGAAGGAGATATATATTGCACCTGAGAAGCGTCAACAACCAGAAGTGCGCCCTCACAGGCAGCAAGAGAGCGGGAAACCTAGCATCCAAACAGATAGTTCTAAAGATGTTTAAATCAACTCACAATGTTAGAAATGGTATGATGAAATTTACCATAGTACTGTCACATACACTCCAAAAGGTCTCAAAATTTCAGACCAATTAAACATCAGTTAGCAATTCTAATAGGAAGCAATCATCCTTGCCGCATAGAAGCAGGAAAACTTCTCTGTCTGAGAGTGGTATGAACATGTGAATATATACCTCATACGAGAAATCGACATGCCCTGGTGTATCAATCAAATTCAGGCAGTAAGGCTCATTATTCATGACATAGCGCATCCGAGCTGCCTAAAACACAAATTATTAGAACAGTTGCAAACATATCAAACACCACCACCACAACAACAACAACAACATAGCCTTTTGTCCCAAGCAAGTTGGGGTAGGCTAGAGATAAAACCCAAAAGAGGCATGAAAACAAAGAACACATAAATGGTACAAGAAAAAGATTACGGTTCAGGCACGTTAATTGCTAGTCTCCAAGCGCTCCTATCCATAGCTAAATCCTTAGGGATATTCCACTCCTTAAGGTCTCTCTTAACCGACTCGTCCCAAGTCAGTTTAGGTCGACCTCTACCTCTCTTTACATTATCGACCCGCTTTAGAACCCCACTACGCACCGGTGCCTCAGGAGGCCTCCGTTGGACATGGCCAAACCATCTCAACCGGTGTTGAATCAATTTTTCCTCAATCGGTGCCACCCCAACCCTATCCTGAATATCGTCGTTCCGGACTCTATCCCTCCTTGTGTGCCCACAACACCATCGTAACATACGCATCTCTGCTACACTCAATTGCTGGATATGTCGCCTTTTTGTAGGCCAACATTCAGCACCGTATAACATCGCCGGACGAATCGCTGTCCTATAAAACTTACCTTTTAACTTCTGAGGCACCCTTCTGTCACAGAGGACACCTGAAGCTTGACGCCATTTCAACCAACAGGCTGAAATTCTATGCCTAACATCTTCATCAATGTCACCATCCTTTTGTAGCATCGATCCTAAATACCGAAAAGTATCCTTCTTGGCCACCACTTGCCCATCGAGGCTAACGTCTCCCTCCTCATTCCTAGTCCCGCTGAAATCGCACCTCATGTACTCGGTCTTGGTTCTACTAAGTCTAAACCCTTTCGACTCTAACGTATGCCTCCATAATTCTAACTTCCTATTAACCCCTGTCCTAGTCTCATCCACTAGCACCACATCATCAGCAAAGAGCATACACCAAGGGATATCACCTTGTATGTCCTTTGTGACCTCATCCATCACTAAAGCAAATAAATAAGGGCTTAATGCCGACCCTTGATGTAGTCCTATTTTAATTGGAAAGTCACTAGTGTCGCCATCACATGTTCGGACACACGTTACCACATCCATGTACATATCCTTGATGAGGGTGATGTACTTAGTTGGGACTTTGTGCTTTTCCAAGGCCCACCACATGACATTTCTCGGTACTTTGCCATATACCTTCTCGAGGTCAATAAATACTATGTGCAAGTCCTTCTTCTGCTCCCTATACCTCTCCATCGACTGTCGTAATAAGAAAATTGCCTCCATGGTCGACCTACCAGGCATAAACCCAAATTGGTTTTGGGTCACACTTGTCACTCTTCTTAGGCGATGCTCGATAACCCTCTCCCAGAGCTTCATCGTATGGCTCATCAACTTAATCCCACGGTAATTAGTACAACTTTGAACATCTCCCTTGTTCTTGAAGATCGGTACTAATATATTTCTCCTCCATTCTTCAGGCATGAATAATATAATGGGAGAACGCATCCAGTAGGAGCTATGTGCAAGCAAATGACAGCCAAACTAACAAGAACACAAGAAAATTGTCAGCATAATAGCAACTAGTAATTTCAAGAGTTTCCCCCCATTGGTCAATATCAGTTGCAGGTAACAATTTTGCATAGGGTACCTGCAATTTGATAGTGATCCCTCTCTCCCTCTCCAGGTCCATGTTATCCAGAAACTGCTCCTTCATCTCCCTCTTCTGCACCGTGCCAGTGAGCTCTAGCAGCTTATCCGCCAGCGTGGACTTGCCGTGGTCGATGTGCGTGATTATGCAGAAGTTCCTGATATTCGAAATGGGCACCTACAGCAGGACAAAACACGAGCTGAATTAACACGCTAACCGCAGTAGTGACAGTAATATTGCTTGAGGCTTACTGGCTTAGTCGACCAATCACCAATGTCTACATACACGATCATAAATAAAAACAGGACTAACGAGTAAGGACGGACTGGCGGCTACCTTCTGGAGGCGGTCCTGGCCGGCGTCGGTGGACGAGGGAGCAGCGGGCGCGGGTGCCGCGAGGCAGAGGACGCGGCCGCGGGGCGCGGCGTAGAGGCCGCGCGGGCGGGAAGGACCGCAGCCGGGAGCAAGGGCATGTCGCCGGCGTCCCGGCGCGGGGAGCAACGGCCGCGGCGCGAGGACGGCGGTGGCGGTGGCGGTGGCCATGAGAGGTGGAGGAGCACTGGAGCCTGCGGGCCGCAGAGGTTTCGCTTGCCTCGCCGCGCTCTCTATCCACATTCCACACTTCCACAGGCAGCCAGGCGCACGCAGAGGCAGCGGAGATTTTGGGCCCGCTCTAGTAACCGTTGCAGCTTGTAACCGATCGGAGCCCGACTCGGAACCTGAGCCCAGCTCGAAGACAGCCCACCAGGCCTTTTAGCAGTCGAATGCGTCTCTTCAACCGGAGTTGAACTTGAACCTGATTCGCAAGTGAATCATGATTTTTTGCTCAAAATAAAAAAAAATGAACCATGATTTCAATTTCATCTATTTTACTTTTTCAAACATAGTAGTTCCCTATCTACTTTTCAAACATATCTGTGCTTACGAGGTATGACTAACCGTTTCTATTTGGTAAAATGAAGAACCAACAAATTAAGCATCCCAATTTTATTATGTGGCGATTTGATCAAGCCATCTTATGCATCGGGTGAATAGGTTTTCAGCTCTACCAGTCTATTTAAGCTTTAAGTTTGGTCCCCTGTCAGCCATTGGTTTTGCTTTTGCTGGTTTTGTTGATTACCCCATTGATTGATCATGCCTATTTCCATCCCCAATATCTCTAGTTAAAATCACTTGAACCAAATAGTCATTTGCTCACATGTATATAATTAAGCCAAATATAGCCCGAGATTTAGCTACAATTAGCCTGTAGTACACACGTGGCAGAGCGACATCGGGTTCGGTTCGACGTTTGTCAAGTGCACCTCCGTTCGATCCACGGCCGGGCCTTAACTTGCCGGCGCTGCACACAGAACGGGCGCCGAACTGACGATGGACGGGACACACACGGTCTGCCGACGGTGCCAATCCCCCCCAGTGGCAGACGTGGAGTACGTATTCCGATCCAGGCAGTCACAGGCTAGCGGGTCAAACTGGGCTTCGGCCCCCCGGCCCCTTATCTGAAACGAAATTACCAAGTCCCCGTATCCGCATGCAGCAAGCCAGCAAAGGCAGCAGCCAGTAGCAGACTGCACTCTTCATGACAGTAGGAGCACACTGCACTCTTTATGACAGTAGGAGCACTGCTAGCCTACAGGTTATTTCTTCAGATTCAAATTGAGATTTAATTACTTAATTAGGTAGCAAAACAATGGTTCGTTTAAAACTCAATCAAGATCAAGATGAAATCAGATGTTGGGTTGTTAGAGGAAAAAATCGTCTACTTGAGAAATTGAATCAAAAATGTCGAGATCAATAGCTGTTGTTATTTTGTTAAGTGGCTAATATGTCAAACATATATGTGCTTTTAGAGGTCAGCATAAAACACCTCAGTTCCAAAAAAAAAAAAAAAGGCAGCCGTAACTTTGTTGAAATGGATAGGAATGATTATACAGTATTCAGGAATAGGCAATTTACTTCAACCACGCTCCGCCACCGCAGGCAGTAGTGTCTGTACTCGTAGGAGTAGTGTGGCTAGCTAGCTGTTGGACTTTCGGTCGATGGTTGCCGACGTCACGGAACCCGCCGGCGGGGTAATGCCCCAGGTCCTGTCTCCTGTCACGTTCCGCGCGGGCAACAAAAAAAACGAAAGGCCCCCACTCCCCGGCGCGTCTGCTGGCCCGCCCGGCCACAGGGGTGCGCGTGTGGACCTACCCGATCGAAGCTCGCGTGTCTTGTGTACGTGCACGCGGCACGCCCTTCCCTCCCTACTCAGACTTCTTCAACCGTGCACCCCATACTACACACAACGGCACCGGCCGGCAGGCGATCGCCGATCAGGACGAGGATGCGTTGCATACCAAGGCTGCTGCGTCTGCGTGCTTTTGTACGGTACCAAAGCACGCTGCTAGACACGGTACAGGACAGTAGTAGCCAGCGCTTCCCCGCTTTTAACCTTTTTCTCAAGCGTCAAGCCCATGCATCCGCCCGCCATCTCTCCCTCCGTTCCCTGGACCGTGGGCACCACAGTCGATCTTGGCTTTGGACGTTACCGCATGTAGAGTGCTGTCGAGCAGCTAGCTAGCCAACTACCGTACTACTGAATTTTTTTTTTTAAAAAAAAAACTACTGTACTACCGTATAGTAATCTTCTTCTAACAAAACGGGGCTTTATCTAATGGAACGCATTGAACCGAAGAGCTGATGTCTCCGTGATCCGTGCATATATATATATGGGTCCTGCGTCCTGCCTCTGTCCTGAAACCAAAACCAATTTCCAAACTCCGGCGCTGGCTGCTCACGGAGATCCAGACGGATGACAGATAATATTTTTTGAAGGAGATGACAGATAGTAAAATATTTTACCAAGCATCGTAGAATATGGTGAACGTTACGTTCATCATGTTCGGGATGGAGCGTGTCACCGCCACGCTCACGATGTCCCGGGTCGGTCTTGTCATCTCTCACCGCTGCAGGCTCATACGGCCGTCGCCGCTACAGTCGACTCGGCCACGGCAAAAAGCGCTGCTCGAGTGTCGACCACGCCGTACGTAGTGGGTAGTGCTGTAGTACGCACCACCAATCCGCCCCTGCCGTCTGCGAGCCTTGCCATTCTCGATCTTTTTCTTTTCCGTGTGACCGTGCACCACACCTGTGCACGGCTGCACCTCATCATCCTCATCTAGCTAGGCCAATATAGGTAGGCGATGGGGGCGTGGAGAAGGACAAGGCTGCTGGGTGCCTTTAATTTGGAGGCTTGGACCGTTGCAAAATAACCCACTCGATCGGCGGCCGGTCTGTTTCCTGCTGCTTGCTTCTTTTTACCCAGCGGTCAGTCCACTATCTCATCTGCTTCCTTGCGGCCGCACCCACCGAAAATTGTTTGTAACCGTGTTTGTCTTATTATATTAAAAATTGTAGGAGTCGTTCTTACTTCTATTTTATGACAGATTTATTTATCTAACTTCTCTAGCCGTAACATAGTGTATTTCATATGACAGATTTATCTAACTTCAAACAAATGTACTATTTCGTAGTGTACTTAATAATCTTGTTTGATATTGTAGATGTTGTCTGTATAAGTATATTGAGAGGTTCAACTTATATAATAAAAAAAATAAACTTTCCGATATGAACGCTGGGAATACAACGTACCGAAACCCAAAAGGATAAATCCAAAACTTAAAGCCTGTTATAAATCGTTCTATATAGTTTTTAATATGCATATAAGTAAGATGTGCATTTACTATAGCTAAATAGCAACAGCTGTATACAGAAAAAGCTAAAATAGCTTACAATGTGGAACACAAAGGGAATATTGTTTTGTAAAATACTTTAATTTTCAAAAGTTGATGGTCGTTTGATACAAAAATCCTTGAAATTTATAAAATTGTGGTTTTATCAAAATGGGAGTCTTTTTGGAGTTTTACAAACTTAGGTCTTCAACTTTTTTAAAGAAATGTTTTTAAATGTCTCTAAATTGTAAAACTACAGTTTCATGACGCCACGGTTCTAAAGAACTATGTCATCCCCGTGCAGCAGTCCTCCTGCACCCCGCCGGTCCTCCGCAAGGGCGGCGTCCTCGCGGCGCCGCCGCACAAGCTCATGGCGGCGTTCTCCGGCCCCCACGGCGCGGGGAAGCGCCAGGCCCCGGCGTCCGTGCCCATGAAGCCGGTCGCTGTCGCCGCCGTGCCTGCTCAGGTGCCGGCGCCGCCGCGCAAGCCGCGGGTGGCGCGGCTGAAGGCGGAGAGCAAGAGCCAGGCGAAGGCGCCGCAGCCACGGAAGGCAGCGGGCCTTCGACTGATACTGATGCTTTGGTGCAAATTCTGCATTGTGCTACCAACTGAAAGCATATAAAAGCTGTAGGAAACTGAAGTTGTAGAGTACTCGTACTACTTTCGCTTCTTTTGTACTACTGTAGTACATAAATAGGCAGGATTCAGTCGTCCTTGTTTTGGTTAAAGCTCACTTTCACAGTACTTTCCCCTTTCTTTTTCTTCTTTTGTGTACACACAACACACCAGATACAATGACACGAATGCTGCCCTCAAATCTGTCCTCGTCCTGGGGGAAGAGCAAAAAGACAAACAGAGCACAGAATGAAATAAATCGATGTATATTGGTTTTGTTGAGGTAAACTGATGTCCTTTCATCAGTGATCACTTGTGATAAGTGATTTGCCTGTTTCGTTGTTTGCTCGAGCGATCCTTCCTCTGATGTGTGCTGTGATGCTTCCTTTTTGAAGCCCATTTTTACTGCTATATATTGTGATGGAATTCATGAATGATGATGATAATGTGTGTTGATTTGCAGGAAGGAGGCCAATTTCGGCTACGCGTTCATCAACTTGGCCACCGCAGCGGCAGCCAAGAAGCTCTACCGCGGCTGGAAAGCGCACGGCTCCAAGAAGGTGATCAAGATCGTCCAGGCCGCGCAGCAGGTACGTGTGTACTAGTACTTCACGCAAACAACAACGTAATCATGAGCGCGTGATTTGATTTGATGTGGCTGCAAGCATATATGCGATGCCGTGATTGGCTGTGACACTGATGATTTGACGACTGATCGATTTGAGTGCGCAGGGCAAGCCGATGCTGATGAGGCACTTGGAGCGGATGAGGCTCGAGCGCGCCAAGGACGAGTTCCTCCCGGTGGAGTTCTTCCCGCCCCGCGACGGCGTCAACGTACCCGCCGCGCCCAGGCTCATCCGCTGCGCCCAAGGCTAGCTGCTGGTGCTGGAAGTGGAGCTAGTCAAATGGCGATGGATGCGATCATGCGGCGGCTACTGTGGTGTAAGTGTGGGACGGTGACTCGGTGAGTCCGAAGTCCGTCAGGTATGCCTTCCCCTTCTTCCTCTTCAAGTGCAACGCCACCTGCTGGCTGCACCGGGCGACGAGGAGGAGGGGTAGGCTGGGGGACTTTGGACGGCAGCGTAGCAGTAGGATGATTCGATGCACGTTGTTGAGCCTAGTAGTCTGTGTGTAGTGGTTGTGCAGCATGTGTGCCGGTAGCAGTCCGTGTTGTGTGCTAGGGGAAAAGCTAGGGCAGGCAGCAGCAGCTGTCTAGCTAGGAGGAGGAGTAGTAGTAGGCAATGGCAATGTGTGTGTCCCTTCATGGATCATGCAACTAGCTAGCAGTACTAGTAGCATGCTGAGTGAGAGAATCTCATGAGAGAATCCGTGGTGCCATAATGGTGGCCAGCCGGGTGTCCGTGGTCAAACAGTTGCCACTCCGGTGAAAGCTCGCTCTCGCCCCGGCCGCCGATCGAGCTGCTCCTTTCTCTGTTTCGCCTGCGCTGCGGCAACGGGAACTGCAGGGGCATGTTTGTCGGCATGTACCTTGGATCATGCCACTATGCTCAGAAACTGTATTTGCGCACCTGCTGATATGTGTAGTCCAGGGACAGCCGGACAGGGAGGGACATCATGCATGGGTGGTCCGGGCCCTGGCGCACCACAGGTCCGCAGTGACTGGCCGGAGCCGGAGCCGGACCCGCCTTGCCGCCGAGCTGCTCCCGCTGCACGCCCACACAGCCCTCTCCCTCCTGCGCTGCACGACGCCTGCACACCGCGCGCACAGGTACGGTACGAGCCCGTAGCTCCGCAGAAGAAAAGAGGCTACGGGCTACTACGGCGGCATGCCGTTTGCTCTAGCGGCTGCGGCGCGTGCTGCGTTGGGAATGAACGATCGGAACGGGGGCGAGTTGACGTGAGGCCGATCTGCCGGAGACCCCGGCTGTCGGGTCGATTCACCATGCCTGATGCCTCGGTCTCGGTACGAGTAGCCGGAATTTTCAACCGCGCAATCATGGCCTGCCTCCTTGCTGCGCGCGCGACGTGATTGACGTGTGACTTGGTCAGCGGGAGCGATCAGTAAAAGATTTGAAGCCACGGTGGTTCCGTTTCTTGGACGCTTGTGCCTTGTCCCGTTGTCCGTTCTCTGTTTTGCCCGCCGCGGCGATGCCCGGCTCGCGAAAGGGTGCGTGAAAGGGCGAGAGGCAGAGCTCCCTGCGGCCTGCCGCTGCTCAGTGCCTCGCGACCGGGCAGAAGGCAGAAGCTGCATGCTGCTGCTGCTGCTGCCTTGGCAGCGCTGGACTGGCATCGCCAGCAACAGCAAAAAGGATGGTGGCCTTTTGGACGAGCACGGGCCAAAGCCACAAGCACCATTTGATTTGCTTGGGACGCCTTTTCGCCTCGACTGCCTCTCCCGACCCGAACCATAACCAAAGGCGTGTACAGTAACTTCTGTCACGCCACGAGATCGATGGCGTCTCCAACCGGTTCAACGGTTCGGTTCCATATCTGTTTGATTTTGATCCGATCGCTGGTCGCTGCCGCTACCGTCCAACTGCAGCGAGGCCCTTCAAGCTGCTGCTCTCCCTGTCTGTGACACTTCGCCCAAATGCCAATCCGCAGTTCCGCACTGCATGCGCACGCTAGTTAAACACGTTCAGACGAGAAACGTACGGTTAAGATCAATACTACTACCAAACTCTCAAGCGGTCAAGCATCTACTAGCTAGCTAGGTTCCCAAGCAGCTCACAAGAACTAGATAGGACAAGAAGACTACGATTCCTCTAGGAAGGACGGCAGGAGACAAGGAATACTAACGGGGGTAGACGCAAAAATCACTACTAAACGTGTTCAACATTTTGGATCTGCAGAAATTAGTACTACTATAGAGCTTTGTGCTTTTAGGTGTCTTTGGTTGGTTACTTGCTTGGACAAATATAGAGCGAGGCTCCTGTTTGGCTCGATTGACATAGCTCTGTTTGCGGCTTCAACTCGACGTACATAACGGCAGTAAGGCCCCTCCTACGCACTTTAGCTGCCTTGGAGGACAGACTCCGGCAATCTCCCTCCTCTTCTCCATGTTACTCAAATCACACTGAAATGGCGTAGCAGTTAAGCAATGACAAATGTTTGGATCCTGTTCGCTTGAACTTATCATCTATGGAACAATAATGTTTTTCTCTCGCAACGAACAAAATAATATCAACCGGCTTATTAGCCGTAGAAACCATCAATCGGTTTATCAGCCATAAAACAACGCTTGAGCTGCACTTAAAATATTTTGTTTTCATCTAATGGTCTCTCCTCATAACAAGCAGTTTGAATAGGCTTCATTAGTTATTAGCTGCCTTCGTCACTCATTGGCCTTCATCAATCAACAGTCCTTATGAATCATCAAACGTCGACAACAATCCATCAACAATCCACCCTTTTGAATGAAACTGGAGGGGCTGTCGCCCCCGCATAAAAAATGAATGGTTCAATTACAGGAAATCAAAAAGGAGGAACACAAAGAAGGGAAATCAGATACAATCCACCTTTTTCAGGTTGTATTGTTCATTTTTTTATTTTTTTAGGTTTTATAATGTGCATCAAAACCCAATGTTAAGCTACCCTTTGTAGGAAACTAACCATGAGGTTCCTAAATGAACCATCCGAAACTATAACCCTCTCATCCAGGGGCATTATTTCTTATCAGGAGAGCTTATCATTTGTTCAAGCATATATAACCCCATCATTTTTGCAAGGCACAAGATATATTTACCCCTTTTTAATATCTTCATGCAAATGCATTCACTTGCATAATCTCATATATAGATGCAATGCACCACGGTAACCTGTCAACGACATGTATGTAATCATGCATCGGAGCCGCCACTCTTCAAAGCTTCAAAAATCTTTACTCGATAAAGACATGTCCACAATAAGGCATCAGGACCTTTGCCCTGTGAAAAGCTTAAAAAAAATTCGCATCTCCCATATTATACCAAATGACTAACCATCCTTTGCAGCAAGTAGAAAGCCATTGTATTTTTAAGTGTCGAAAGACTTGCTAGCAAGCTAGTCGATATTCGACGAAGCTATATAGCGCTTAAGTGAAGTCCCTAAAAATGCACCGTTTCAACTTAGCTGCATTTTCGAGCGAATTCATTCTCCGGTGTTCGGCGGCACGAGCTGTCAGCGGCTACATCGGCATCGCCTTCACCAAGCTTTTTCGGCAAGAGGGCCTTTGCCACCATCTTCGATGACTTCACTAGCATCGCCTCTGCCAAAACGCCTTTTCTCAAGAGGGCCTTCACCAAACAACTTTTTTGGAGGGCCTTCGTCAACACCATCAGCAACACTAGGACAACTCGCCCCCTGTCAACATGTCAGCATGAGGACATGCCTTCTGCCAACACTTCGACAAGCAACGCTTTGCCAACATCTTCAACGAACCTCTACGACTTGTCTCCACCAATACTTTAACAAAGGGAGCTTTGCCTTCATACTCACTCAGTAAATGGCTCGAAAGCCTTCGTCAACACCTTTAGTGCTAGTGCCTACAAGGACTTGCCTCTATCACCAAACTCGAGGGCTACCTCAACTTCTTCAGGACTCAGGTCTCCTACATCTTTGTCAACCACTTCGGCTCGAGGGGTCACCAAGAATGCGGCCTAGACATCTATTTATACTATTACGACTACGTCGACTATACCTAGATTCAGTCATGAGTGCTAGCCAAAAAAAGAGGGGCTAGGGGAGCATACGTAGGACCAACCACTCAGGAGCATAAAGTCTTTTGCTTGGAGCTCACAAGCGAAGATTTAGAAGCCTGCAACCTTTGTCGATGTCTACTTTGACTACATCTACTACTCCATTGATGATGCCCCACGGATGATGAGAACTGGTCCGGATCCATGGTGTCCAGTGAACGGGAAGTCAATGCTTTAATATGAAAGTCAATGCTTTCATATTAAACATTAATTAAGGTGTAGTTTCTACTGTTGAAAAATACAAGGCTGCCACGTTAAGTGGAATCTAGTTTGGTATAAACGCTTCTTGTAATGCCAGTGTGTTGCAAAATTGGCAGGTACTACGTAGGTAAGAACCGAAACCGCAACGGATGGCAACTCTATATTTGAAGATAAAGAAAACAAATACACATGCAAGATCCTAAAAAACACGTTGAGATTGCACAATATAACGTAGACGTTTGTAACATGCACGCACATTTACCTTATACACATATGCAAATCTTAACCCTATGAGCACCTTTGAAGGACGGAGCCTGCAGATCTTGAAGTTCACGAGGTCACTACACATGCTTCGCAGATGACAAAGATGTCGCCTACCACTTAATGCGCAACGCCGTTAAATCCTGAAAAAGTCCCAGAAAAAGATACAAACATCAAGATTTAAACCCTGGTGGGTAGCGTCCCACTGAATATTCCTACTATTGGACCACATACCCATTCACCACTGACAACTTATTAAATCTGGAGCATCCAAAGCATACTAATTTTTGGGACTTCTAAAAATTCGACTATGCTTAATTGTTAAAGAGTTGTTTTACAATTGTTGCGAAAGCACCGCGGTACTTACTAGTACCTTTAGATTGGTACATCATATTTTTGCACCGTTCGATTTCTCTCTACGGATGGTCCATATATTTTTTCCAACTATTGCAAAGTTTCTCTACTTCGAAATGTTATACAATCCATAACAGTGGCACTTGTGCATCTCACCTTGGCGGAGGTAGCTCCATGTGCTCTGAGGATCGTTTCCAGATGATGGTTGCAGTTTCATATACCAAACCTTAGAAAATGCACAAACATAACTAACATGTCATTAAAGAATGGCAGGAAATAGATAGTTCTAAGAAGTTTAATATACAAGTCCCCTTGACGACTTGCTGTCGACAAACAAATACAGGAATACATACTCTAGTGCTGTGAAAAATGCCCAAGAAACTGTGATCTCATAACTTAACTGTTTAGTTTGTACCATTTGCCATCTTAGATTGACCAAAACATATATATGTTAGCTTGTACTATGGTGTAAACTAGACTTGACCCACTCGAAAAAACATGCACTGACCCGGCATGTGATCAGAGCTAATGAAACATGACTTTCTTAATAAAAATGTATGCATGACAGCTTATAGTTATTATAGGGCAAGTTTGGATGAAAACCTACAGAACTTAGCGGGTAAAAAGTAACGACTTGCGTGGAAAGTTGATGAAAGTTTGAAGGATACGTTTGGTTGGAGGAATGTGACTGAGAATATTAATAAGAGAAGTGACTCATCGTATCAACATGTTTGTAATGTTTGTAGTATATAATTAACATGTGCTCCCTTTGTCTCTAAATAAGTGTCGTTTTTGCTTTCTGAGAAATAACTATCAGTAATTATATATTTTGATATATTAATATTTGATTAGTATCATCGGAAAGATCATAAAATCTAGTTTTTTAACAAAATTATTTAGAGACGTAAAGATTGCACATATTTTCTACAAATCGAGTCAAACTTATGGCACGCACACCAATAACGACACTTATTTAGGGACGGAGGGAATATATATTTATATCAATACTTTATCAGTTAAATAAAATAGATAATTATTTAAAAAACAAACAACTTTATATATATTTAATACATAACTACATTACTTCAAGAGAGGAAAAAAACAGTGAGGAGAAAACTGAAAGAATAATATCTCTCATTAAGTAGAGTATATAACGATAAAAAATGTATCAACTTGTAATTATGATAGGCAAAATATTAAATACATAGATGTGTAAGTCTTTTGCTTATTCGAGAAAAAATATTTAATTTTTTAAGTAAATAACGCTATGGTACTCCCGTAACGACTCAAACAGATCTAAGGTATTGATTATCTTTTTTATTTTATGAATTAAATAAATGAACGATAAATATAATAAATAATGTAGAAAGAAAAAAGTCTCCTAAACACATCTCGTAATCATGTATCACGTATAGTGGGAAAGTGACCAAAACGCATTAGCTTAAGCACTTTAGGCGATCGGCTGTGATTTGATGTGTGGTGAAATTCAGCGAGCCCCATTATGTAGACGTGGCTGCGTGGGCAACATGCAGAATAAAACGCTAGGCCATGGTTGTGCAGGCCGCAAATGTTGAGCAAGCAAAAGGCCACGGTGGGTCCCGCACGACTTGAATGCTGGTCCGATGTGTGTCCATGGCGAAGCTTGCAGCTCCGCTGCATGCAGGAACCGGTCAGCTAGGATATGCCGGCCACTCCCCTCCGAGTGAACGGAGCGGAGTGCCACGTAGGTCATATGCCGCACCAAATGAGCAGCCGCATGCGAAGCACGTTGCGGTGATGGGCCCCACAGCGCAGGAGATGGCCCCACCGCGAAGCATTGTGGCAGCAACGAAGAGGTTGTTAAGATACAGTGCATTGTATCCTTGTATATCAAGTAATCTATAGATTGTAGCACAAGATGGAAAAGGTTAGGAAAGATTAGAGATCATGTAAATCTTTGTGTTATAAACATATCTCATTCCATGTATGTGCCACCGTCAGGGGGCTATTCCTTAAGCTATATAATCACGGAGCCGGGCACCAGGTAGAGGTGACCCGTTCATCTAATCTTTACATGATATTCAGAGCCGGCTTCCTTGCGGAACTGATCTATGGCGACCTCATCCTCCTCCGCTGTGTTTCCATCTCAGCAGATGGGGTTCTTGCCTGTCAACGAGAAGCTCACCAAGAGCAACTTCGCGATGTGGCGTCTCACCGTCCTCTCGGCGATCCGTGGTGCTCAGCTTGGGGATCTCATCAACCCAATGGCGGTGCCACCGGAGAAGTACGTTGCTCCGGTGAAGGCAGATGGCAGCATAGATGAGAAGAAGCCTCCTGTGATTAACCCCGACTACGAGAAGTGGTTTGCCAAAGATCAAACCGTGCTGAATTACTTGCTCAACTCTCTGTCCAAAGAGATCTTTGGGCAGATCACATCTTCGGCGGAATCGGCAGCCTCGGCATGGGCTGCCATTGAGGGACTCTTCGCTTCGCAGTCCAGGGCCCGGGTTATCACCACTCGGATGGCCTTGGCCACGACGTCCAAGGGGCGTCCTCCATGATGGAGTATTTTACCAAGATGAAGGCTCTTGCAGACGAGATGGCGGCTACAGGAAAGAAGGTAGAAGACGATGAGCTGGTCCCCTACGTCATGACCGGCCTTGACGCTGACTACGATGCGGTGGTGACTTCTGTTACTACCCGTGTCGAACCGATCATGGTTGGGGAGCTGTTTACCCAACTCACGACCTTCGAGCAGCGCATGAACATGCGCAATGGCCACAGCCAGAACTCATCGGCGAACATGGCTGCCAAGGGTGGCCGTGGTGGTGGCAACAACAACAACAACGCACGCGGCCGTGGTGGAGGTGGCCACGGCGGCTTTGGGCGTGGCTTCCAGAAGGGCGGTTGTAACACTCTGGTGTGAAGCATGCATCATATTGCACTTTAAGAGCATGACCATCTCAATTGCATCATTTTTGTTACATGAAATGATAAGGTTTATATATGTGCACATCTTGACTTGAACTAGAACTATATGAAGGGTTGCTTGTTTGAGGTTGAGTGTTAAATGAAGTTTGTAGAGAAAATTATTTGGAGCAAAACTTATTTTGGGGTCATTTCATGAAAAGGCTTGGAAGTGGGGCAAAAATGTCAAAAACAGTTTGTAAAAATGATTTTCTTTTAATTTTAAATCCCCATTTTTGAAATTCAAATTCTAGGCAGAATTAGGTTTTGATGTTTAAAAGTGAGATGTTCTACTCATCAAAAGGAACATTTCATCTTTTATGAGTTTCTTC
>CM041645.1:757585-789475 GCA_023333625.1 Bothriochloa decipiens | reverse complement strand
GGCGGATTATGTGCTTGTGCTCTAATAAATTGGTCGGTTCTGTTACAGCGGTCGCGGCAGCAACTTCCAGCAAGGTGTATTTTGCCAACTGTGTGGCAAAGAAGGACATGTGGTGGTGAAGTGCTTCAAGAGGTTTAATGCCTCGTTCACCGGTCCTCTGTAGAAGAGCGCTTCATCTGCAACTTCGTACCACGTCGACACCAACTGGTACGTCGACTCTGGAGCCACAGACCACGTCACCGGCGAGCTTGAGAAGCTCATGATCCGCGACAAGTATGGAGGTCATGATCAGGTGCACTCTGCATCTGGTGCAGGTATGGAGATAGATCATATTGGTTCAAGTATCTTGCATACCCTCTCTAGAGATATTCATCTAAAAAGAATCCTCCATGTTCCAAAAACCACCTAAAATCTTTTATCTGTTCATCGACTTGCCTGTGATAACAATGCCTTTTTAGAATTTCATCCAAATCATTTTTCCAATCAAGGAACAGGGAACGAGGAAGATCCTTCTCAGCGGCGGAGTGATTTAGGTTTGATAACCGTACTATTAAGAGGGGAATATTATGATTGCTTTACTCAACTAGTGCCACTAAAATGTATTTCATTTTGCATATGCATTGGGGTTTAGTGGCTTAGTTAAATGGTTGAGAATTTTCTAGAAAAAGCTTGGAGTAATGCTATCTCGAGCGCTAAAGTGTTTTGTAACTTTTTGTTGAGATGGTACATTATCTCCCGTGCTTAGAAAAGAGAGATGATGGTTCTTGGGTTGGATAACTGCTTTGATCTATTGTGAATTGGATCAAGTGGCTATGTGGGTTGTGTAGCCCTCTAAGTAAGCTTTATAACAAGTCCAAGATCATCGAAAATGGAGTTCAGAGCTAAGAGATATGCTCATTTTAGTGCGGGGTGGTGCTGGACCAACGGAAGTTCCAGTGGGTCTGGACCGGAAGTTCCGGTCAGCCCAGCCCGAGCAACCGCGCACCCCGATTTACTTCCGGTTGGTGATCGGAAGTTCCGGTGTAGTTCCGGTGGATGACCGGAAGTTTCGGTACTCTGACCGAAAGTTCCGATCTGCGTAGTTTTCAGCACAACGGTCAGATCTCAACTGTTGGATCTGAGATAGACCGGAAGTTTCGATGGGTTCCACCGGAAATTCTGGTAGTTCATCTGAGCGTCGGGTATATAACCCGTCTCACCCCCATTTCTCAGGCACCCACTTCATTTCCAACAAAAAAGCTGAGCAGCTGCCTCCTCTCTCTTGTTCTTCCCCATTGCAAACTCTAGAACAAGAAGCTCTCAATCCTCCCTCTCTCACTCCCAAGCTTGTGTGCTCCATTCAAGTGAGAGAGCTTGCTCTAGTGATCGATTTGAGAGCTCCAAGAGGATCTCCTCCCTCTCATTTTCATTCCATGGTTGGTTTCATTTGGTGAGAGGTTGGGAAACCCTAGGTGCATGCATTTGTGATTCATATTTGTGGTACTAGATGTGTGATTGTAATTATGATATTCTTATTACTCTTGGTGATTGCCGTCACCTAGACGGTTGGTGTTGGATTGATTGATGAGGGGATTTGGTGATTGTGTCCGCCCCCAATCAAGGTGAATTTGTGAAGGGTTGTTGTGCTTCCTCGGCGGAGAGCCAAATTGCAACTCTAGTGGATTGCTCCTGTTATTCAACTTCTCACCATTGGGGGACACAACGGGGACTAGCTTGCCGGCAAGCAAGTGAACCTCGAGAGAAAAATAATTGTGTCATCTCTTGTCTCCTGGTGAATTGGATTGATTGATATATTTATATATTGTTGGGATTAATCATTTGGAGATTGGAATCATCCTCTACTCATTGACGTTGGTATATAAATCAAATTCCTCTCTCTTTCATTCTTGAAATATATCTTGTATAGTAGTAGTTGCATAGTTTATCTCTCTAGTGTTGCTTAGCTTCTTAGTTGTAATTACCTTGTTCACTAGAAGTAATTTAGCAACCTAGCCTTGTTGGTGTAACTAGAGATTTTAGTCTATCTTGCTAGAATTGTTTTGGGGGCTTGCATAATTTTAGTTGAGCTAGTGCTAGTGTTGCTTCACCATCTTTCGTACTAACTCTTTGTCTTAGTTCTTTGCAAGAAAATTTTATAGGCTATTCACCCCCTCTAGCCATTTAGGACCTTACAGTAGGTGTCCAATCATCATAGGCTTCCATTTTCCAATGAGTCCAATAAAGAGTCAGTTTGTGATGCGTGTCAACAATGAAAAGTCATCAACTCCCGTACTCTAGATCTACTAGTGTTTCAACTGGTCCTTTAAATCTTGTGTACTCAGATGTATGGGGTCCGGCTCCCTCCTCGGCCGCAAAATTTATTATGTGAGCTTCATTGATGATTACTCTAAGTTTGTTTGGATCTATTTTTCACGCCATAAATCAGAGGTTTTCCAATGCTTCCATGATTTTCAACATCTTGTTGAACGCCAATTTGATTGTAAAATCCTAGCTATGCAAACAGATTGGGGTGGTGAATATCAATGTCTTAACTCCTTTTTTAGGCATGTAGGCATTGCACATCATGTTTCCTGTCCTCATACTCATTAGCAAAATGGGTCTGCTGAACGCAAACATCAGCATATAGTAGAAGTTGGTCTTTCTTTGCTTGCCCATGCCTCCATGCCATTGAAATTTTGGGATGAAGCCTTTGCTACTACAGTTTTCCTCATCAATAGACTCCCATCTAGAGTTATTGACAATGAAACACCTCATGAACGTCTCCTCAAAATCCCTCCTGATTACTCTTTTCTTAGATCATTTGGCTATGCTTGTTGGCCAAATCTAAGACCCTACAATACTAGGAAGCTTCAATTTAGATCCAAACAATGTGTGTTTCTTGGATACAGTAATATGCACAAAGGGTTTAAATGTCTTGATCCTTCAGTAGGGTGAGTTTATATCTCTCGAGATGTAGTCTTTGATGAGCATGTCTTTCCCTTTGCACGCCTTCACTCTAACGCAGGAGCACGGCTTCGTGCTGACCTGTCTCTTCTCCCTGCTGTTTTGTTGAATCCTGATTCTAATTTTGGGGATGCAATATTACTTGACCATTATGATTCTAATTCTCCTCCTACTAATCCAGGATCCAGTCCCAGTGGTTCTGTGAATGATGCAGGAACAACTTTGGTTTTGCATGATGGAAATCTGCATGCAAATGGGCCTTATCACATGTGCTCCCCGACCGACGACAACATGGGCACAAGGCATGAGGACGATTCGTCTCCTGATGGTGTAGCAGCAGGATCTGGATCACCTTCGGGATCGGTGCGGGGAGCCTCGCCTGTGCCGGTCTCCCCATGATCTTCTGCGCCAGTGACTGCAGCGCCATCTTCATCGACAAGTACCATGACGCCGCAAACTGATCAAGGTCTGCTGCAGCCGACTCCGGGAATAGGGAGAGAACAGATTATGTCCCCTGGATCATCTGCTCCGAGTGCGCCTGTGTCCCAACCTAAAGCTACGTCACCGCTGAATCCTCCTCAACGCCCTGTAACACGCCTTCAGCATGGGATACAGAAGCCAAAGATTTATATAGATGGGATAGTGCATTGGGGTCTCTCTTCTGTGGCTGATACTAGTGAACCTACCATAGTTGAAGAGGCGTTGCGTGATAGGAGATGGGTTTGCAAACACATGGTTTTTACATAACCATTGTGGAGCACCCTTGTTGTTGTGATGAGCGATTGTAAACATGCCAACACTTTGGTGTGTGGTTGGTTCGGTGGTTCTACTGGTCTCCTGGCATAGGGTTATGTGTCAAAACAGTGTCTCTTGGCTTCGTGATGTGCAGGTGTGGAGTCTAGAGGCGGTGGCAGCGGTCGGGAGAAGGTCAAGTAGGACGTGCCATGCTGACGGACCGGTTACAGTGAAGGGCGGATGCGAGGCTTGGACCGAGAGACCAGACGGCTGGGTGGCCAGCCGTGGTGGCTGACATTTGGGACATCAACAAGAGCAAGTGTACACGGCGGGGGATGTGTATGGGCTACACTACCCGCGGATGGTTTGGTGGTTTGCCCTCAAAACCATCGGCAATGGTTTGGTGGTTTGGCCTCAAAACTATCAGCGGAGGATGCGTACGCGGTACGATACTCACGGGCAGTTTGGTGGTTTTTCCTCAAAACCATCAGTGGCGGGTTTCCCGGGTTTGGGCCTCAAAACTCGGGTGGAGGTCCCGATGCGGACGGACGGCACGTGGCGGCATCGGGGAGATCGCTTTAGAGCGAGGCTACTGGTGAGGAGGCGCGGTGGTCGTCGGATCAGGAAAACTCGAGTTGGACCATAATGCCCCTGGCTATGTGGTTCTCTCTTAGAATGTCTAGGGGTAGAAGTGGAATTGTGTAATAAGACTATAAATAAGAGGGACTGCCTCCACTCAGTCTCACCTCTCCAATTTTAGTGTTAGGGTTTCCCAGTCTCTAGTCTTTCAGAGTGTGTGAGGTCCACTGCAAGACATTTGTAGTGATTTGTTCATGGGAAGAGAACCCCGTAGTGTGCTCGTGCCCTCTGGGTGTTTATCTTTATGTGATTCTCGTGATGAATTTGTATTCTAGTTGTTCTTGAGTTGCTCATCCCGAGTTTCTTTCCCTCCTCTATTTTCGTGGTCAAAATTCTTCGATTTTGCACCGTTTGAGGTCATTTTTCTTGCCTTGGATCGAGCTATGACGTGAGCAGAGTGTTTCCACTGAAGGAAATAGTTTGATTCCTCACGAGCTCATAGATCGGGGCGGTTTTGTGTTCATGGCGAGTTCTTGATGGGTTTTCACCCCTTTTAAGATTTTTCTTGATTCGTGTCAAATTGGGCCATGATCTTTTAGAGGTAGCTTCCCTATTTCCTTGTGACCCTATGGTTAAAATTTTGTGGCAATCGAAGTTGATTTGACCGAGAAATCAAATTTTTCTTGTTCCGGGCGATTTCCTCGTGTTTCTGTCCGGTACTACCGGTACTACCGGTGCTACTACCGGTTTTACTACCGGTAGTGCAAATTTGTCGCGCGATTCTATTCGGTACTACCGTTTTGAACCACCGATACTACCGGTACCTCACCGGTACTACCAGTAGTAACACCGGTACTACCGGTTGGTGCATTCCGATCGCGTTCTGGGTCTGAAGATTGGTCCGGTACCTCACCGGTACTACCGGTAGTAACACCAGTACTACCGGTAGTGCAAATACGGGCACGTATTCACTTGTTTTGATCGGCTCTTGCTTCCATCTTCTTTCATAGGGTTCCCTTTGTGCCTAAGACTTCGCGTGGGATATCTTGCTACCCGTTAGCATGTGTATCACTCGCATCTTATGAGGTTTAGCTCTTGGGTTGTTTGCCGAGCTGAGGACCTAAAGTTTCGAAATAAATTTGAGGCTCCCATTCATCACCCTCTGGTCGCCGTATCCGATCCTTCAGGGTTGAAGCTATGAAAAGTGAACATGATGCTCTCTTTAAGAACAATACGTGGCACCTGGTGTCTCATCCGAAAGGAAAGAACATCATCAATTTTAAATGGGTGTACAAAATCAAAAGGAAGGCTGATGGAACCATGGACAGATACAAGGCTCGACTTATTGCTAAAGGCTTTAAACAAAGGTATGGAATTGATTATGAGGATACATTCAGTCCGGTTGTTAAAGCCGCCACTATCAGACTTGTACTCTCTATTGCTGTTTCAAGAGGATGGTCCTTGAGACAATTAGATGTTCAAAATGCATTCCTTCATGGTGTATTGGAAGAGGAGGTATATATGCGCCAACCTCCAGGTTTTGCAGATAAGTCAAAACCTACTTTTGTGTGCAAGTAAGACAAGTCATTGTATGGCCTCAAGCAAGCACCGCATGCTTGGCATGCTCGGTTGAGTGGTAAGCTACAAGCACTCGGTTTTAAATCACCCAAAGCTGATTCTTCACTGTTCTACTACAGCAAAGGGAAGCACATGATGTTTGTCTTGGTCTATGTGGATGACATCATAGTTGCTAGTTCTTCACAAGAGGCAACGAGTGCTTTGCTCAAGGATTTAGAGAAGGATTTTGACCTTAAGGACCTTGGTGATCTACATTATTTCCTTGGAATTGAGGTGAAGAAAAATGCACAAGGACTGGTTATGTCTCAAGAAAAGTATGCCAAAGATATCATTAAGAGAACCGAAATGGGTAATTGAAGCCGATGAGCACACCTCTTTCTAGTATTGAGAAATTGAGTGCAACCGATGGCAGTACACTTGGGCCTAATGATTCTACACGGTACAGAAGTGTTGTAGGTGCTATGCAGTACCTAACTTTGACACGACCTGATATTTCATTTGCAGTCAATAAGGTGTGTCAATTCCTTCATGCTCCCACTACTGTCCATTGGAGTGCAGTCAAAAGAATACTTCGGTACATTCAAGGAACATCCATACTTGGTCTGTTGGTTCAAAAATCAAGTTCTATGTTCGTGAGTGCCTTCTCTGATGCTGACTGGGCAGGATCTGTTGATGATCGTCGGTCGACGGGTGGTTTTGCAGTATTTCTCGGTCCTAATCTTGTTTCATGGTGTGCGAGAAAGCAAGCCACTGTTTCACGCTCAAGCACCGAGGCAGAATACAAAGCTCTTGCAGATGCAACAGCAGAGATGATGTGGGTTCAAAAATTATTAACAGAACTAAAGGTTCAACATCCTCCAGCAGCACGGCTTTGGTGTGATAACCTTGGAGCCACGTACCTAACAGCCAATCCTATGTTCCATGCGAGAACAAAATATATTGAGATAGATTATCATTTTGTGAGAGAAAGAGTGGCTCAAAGGCTATTGGAGGTAAGGCATATTGGGACCAATGACCAGCTGGCGGATGGGTTCACAAAGGCACTACCTTTGGCTAAGTTCATTCTATTTAGAGGCAATCTCAACCTTGTGGCATGTTAAGATTGAGAGAGAGTGTTAAGATATAGCATATATGCCTTGGTGCATTGTATCCTTGTATATCAAGTAATCTATAGATTGTAGCACAAGATAGAAAAGGTTAGAGATCATGTAAATCTTTCTGTTGTAAACATATCTCATTCCATGTATGTGCCATCGCCAGAGGGCTATTCCCTGAGTTATATAAACACGGAGCCGGGCACCAGGTAGAGGTGACCCGTTCATCTAATCTTTACAGGGGGGTCTCGGAAGCCGTCCGCCGCCGGCCAGACCGCCTTCGTGTTGGAGCATGTCTTGAGCAGGGAAAGCATCTACTACCGCGACTACCGATAGCCGCCGGATGGACCGTTGTTGCTGTCTGCGGATGCGCCGCCGATGCCGTCGTAGTCGACAACGAAACTGCTGTCGGCTGAAGCCGAGCCACCGATCTGGTTGACTTGCTGTTGCTACTATGGCTCTGGTGGCAGGCTGCTGTTGATGAGCGTGGTGTGCTGGCTAGACGCTGTGGCCGTCCCCGCAGGCAGCAAGAATGACGGCATGCAGGTCGCCGACGGCGGTGAGCACATCCTTCTGATGGTCACGCTGTTGGTAACCATGCTTCCATCTTGGATCGGTCTTGATGCGAGCAGCACCATGCTGCCCACGAAGCCATGGAGCAAAGGAGGAAGAAGCATGGAAGCATGGAAGAGCTTTATTGAAGGACACACCTCGTCGATTTGGAGGAACCGCCAACATACGAGGATATGGGGGAAGGAGGGTGGATGAAGGGGAGGGGTCCGGCTCACCTGCCCACGTCGTCGGCGGGACACGCCAGGGAAGAAGGGTAGGGGCCGGCGGCGACGGGGCCACTAACAAGGAGTCTTTCAGGACAAGGGTGCTCTCGCACTCGGGCACTCGAGCATCGCAAAAACCATGAAGTTAGCGCTGCATCACACAACCTGGGTCCATCCCGCGCAAAGAGTTGGCATGAATTATTTGTTCATTCAAAAACAACACCGCTACTAACTCAATGCAAGATGCTAAAGTAAATTAAAATACTAAAAGAAAGCAATATATGTTGGTTTTAAATTCTCGGTTCATTGCAACACCTCGACACCAACACAGTTCATCAGTCATCATAATGGCAATACACTCAATGTGTCAAGCAGCAGCGATGATAACAGTAGAATAGAGAAAAACACAAAAGGCTACAAATGCGAGACACAAAGGTGGAAAATGGCTCCAAAAACTTGCTTGACACAGGGCACCCTCCGCTGCACTTAGTTGTTCCTCTCCCTGGTCCTCTTATCTGCTAGTCTGTTACAAAGCCTGCAAAATATCAATTGAAGATGAAATGATATTTTTTTGAGAAGAGTGAAAAAGATGAATTTGATGGGATTAATATTAAAAACTCACAGTGAGGTGATCCATTCAACTTGCGGTAACGCGCAAGCTATGTTCATGAATATCAGTGAGATGAATTCTTCGAGATGCAAACTGTATGCGGCCTCTACAACTTGCATTGAGAACTATTATTGAAGAATTCATGTTAGAACTCCTCGGCTAAGAATTAGCTGACAAAATAAGTGATATTATCTAATATTATCAAATATTAACTAGCTAGCTAGCTAGCTATAGGGTGTTTATATGAATAGATGATAGCAACTATTAGTTGAATCCGGCCTCCCACGCGCGCAACAGCAGCCTCCTCTTCACCTTCACCCTCCACTCCGAGGCGTCAGATGCGCCGGCGCCACCACTGCTGGCCTGCTGCCGCCCGCGGACGTGGCTGCTCAACAAGCTGACCCGCTGGCGCAGCAGCACAGACCGAGCCGTCGAAGAAGGCGCTGGGTCTTCCTCGGGCGGCACCGCGCGAGTAACGCGGTACATAAGCGAAGAGATAAGGTTGGGTCGGTGAATGGTGGTCCACAACCGTATACATCTTTGATAGAAGTATAGAAGTACTCCTACACCGTAGCCTGTATCCAACAGAATGGTATGGTTGGGACGGTGGTCCCCTACCATATGGTATTTTTGATTTGATAGCACTATAGCAAGTAGTAGTAGCATATAGTAGCATTTTTTATACAGAAGGAAAAACATGAATATTATACCACCATGTTTCAAGTAGTTGTTGCAATAATATAGTATTTTTATTTGATAGCACTATACAGTAAGTAGCAAGTAGGAGTAGTAACATATAGTAGCATTTTTTATATAGAAAAGGAAAGAAAAATACGAATATTATACTAACCATTGGATGAGCGTGTTTCAAGAAGTTGTTGCAATAATATATGCAGCCCTTAGCGTCTAGGGAGTACTTCCAATGGATCACATGTGCTGTTGTTGGCTTAGAGAAATGTAGCACACGTGCCATTTCAGGAATGCCTTGCACGTGATGAGCGGGCCAGCTTCCATCTTCAGTGTAAGCTAGTGTTCCCATAGCCTTTACCAGAGTCTGCAGTTCAACTGTAGGAAGGCGGTCCAAATAATTGGCTAACACTTGCATTTGTTTCATCCTGTCTTCAAACGGTTGAAGACAAGGATGATTAGTAACAAATGCAATTACCCCTTCTGTGTTTGAGTGTGCTCCAGCCGGACAGGTTGCCAAATATTCCATGAGATTGCTAAAATGGCAAGGATACCCGTACTGATGAAACTTTGCAGCAAATATATCATACAGCCGATCATAATCAGCTCTGCATCTCTCTGCATTGAAATCTTCTTCTCGCCTGCCAATTATGACTCGACCGTGTATCCAAACAATATCGGTGCTCCTGAAATTGCCATTGAAGCTCTTGCCAGCACGGTGTCTCCCAGTGATATACACGAGGAGCTTATGCAGATTGTCACAAACCAGACGGGAGAAAAACTTGACTGATGTAATCGGACGGTCACAACCTTTTTTCTGGAGGTCAGCTGGCAACTGAACATGATCGAAGAGACGAGCTTGAGACAGGTTGAACTGCTGATCGAATGTCCTCCTGCAAATACACTTGTGTCATTATATATTATAGATAGAAGAGGTATAACTAAGAAGAGGTAATTGAATCTAGACTATGCATCTATGCCATGCCGCCGCGCGCTGCTGTCGGGGCCGTGGCCGTGGCCGGGGCCGGGCCCGGGGCTGCAGTGATAGGTAGCGCAGGTCGGAGCTGCAGATGCCGAGGTGGGCGGCGGCGATAGCCGGAGCGGCAAGTCCCGAGGTAGGCGGCAACAACGGCCGGAGCTGGAGGTGTCGGGGTGCGGGGGCAATGCGGCCCGGGGCTGCAGGTGTCGGGGTGGAGGCTGCCGCGGCCGTGCCTGCAGGTGACGGGTGGGTGCGGTGCCGGCCGGGGAGCTGGAGGTGCCGGGTTGGGGAGCGTCGGCGTCGGCCGGGGCAGAAGTGTCAAGAAGAGATGGGCGGAGGGCAGAGATGTCAAGAAGAGATGGGCGGAGGCGGCTGTGACTTTGGCACCAGAGCGAGAAAAGGAGAAACAGACAGCCCGTACTAGTATATATTTTGGTTCATATAAGAAAATTTAGTAGACAAGTTTGCTAACTTACATTTCACCGATAACCCCCGCCCGTGAGCGTAGTCGGATCTCCACGATTGAATTGCGGCAAACGGGGTAGCTTGAAAGATAGGCATCACCCTCCAATGCTTTGCCCTCGAAGACACAGTAAGCATCAATGGATTTGGATGGTATACCAAATTTCTTGCAGGCTAATTTGACGAGGTTGTCCGCCGTCATTTTAGCTGGATTTACTTGCACTGACAACGAAGCTCCATACCACGGCTTGACAAACAACTGCAGCTGCAATAAAAATTTTAATTAAATCTCTAAGTTTCATGACTAAGCATAGAGAAAATGATAGTAGCAGAGAGAAAATGTTGCGCAAACATATATACCTGTTGGGTGGCCTCGAAGCGGATGGGAGCGGCAGCAACATTCACCCCATCACGAGACGGCGATAGCTTCACCGGGAGGAAGTCGTCGTTCTCGCGCTTCCGCATCACCTTTTGCAAGTGCTGCAACAGCTTGGCTTTGCCCTGCACACCCCAACTTCGTGGCTCAGTCCCAATTCCCAAACTAATTTGACCATCAGACATAGCAAATCCGATACTACATGATGACTGTGATAGCTCATAGACAAACCTGCTGTTTGGCCCGGTAGATGTTGATGGGCTTTCGGGGGCCGTAATCCTCATTCCAGCGGCAATTTTGTAAAGAATAATAGAGGTCATTTACTGCTGCCGAGGTGGTGAAGTTAACTAATGTATAGCCAAAGTTAACCTCTTTCCTGCATATTAATAAACGTCATGAATTAAAAAAAAACTATAGTTAGTTGGAATCATGCAAATTTCCACCAAAATAAGCAGAAAAATAAATGTACACTAGCTTGCAAACAATGAGACAGGAAATACACTACACTATATAGTGTAGCATGGCCAGGTTCATATCCAAGTATATGCAGTAAGACCAATTTCAGTATCCTTGAAATAAATAAAAACCATTCACACTGCAACAAAAGAAATGCATGTGATTTTATCGGTGTATATGTAGATTCATCACCTGCGTTGCATCGGTAAGAAGACAGTATCATAAGCTGCGATGACGGCGCCGGCGGCCTGGTTCACGCGGGAGCAGTGCTCGTCGAGCAACTCCATGATTTGCTCGCTCCTGCACAGCCGAAGAGTCTTGATTCAGGAAAGAAAATGCAGCTTCTGGGCGTGTCCATGCCCTCGTGAAAGGTCACTGGCGTAGTTACCTCATATTTCTCGGAATGTTACGGATCATTACAGTGGTGGCGTCGCCGAGGTCCTTCGCCCCATGCCACGCGCCCAGGCGGGTGCGCGGAACCACCGCCTTCCGTGGCCGCGGCGCCTTAGCCTGAATCTTCCTTCTGCGCTTGGCCTTCTTCTTCGCCATCCGCGTCTTGCGCGGCGCCACCGGCAGCTGGTTAGCCGCAGCCAACATGGCCGCGGCCAGGAGCTTCCCCACGCCGCAGGTTCCGGAGAACGCCGGCGTGAACTTCAGCGGCGGGCGGCGGTCCCATGGTGCCTCGAGCACGCCGTTGCGGAGGGGGAAGGAGAACCCGAAACGCCTGTGCGGAGAGGAGAGGGCACTGATGGTCACCAAAGGAAGCCACGGTGGGCAG
Organism: Bothriochloa decipiens; assembly: GCA_023333625.1. Lineage (NCBI taxonomy): Eukaryota > Viridiplantae > Streptophyta > Magnoliopsida > Poales > Poaceae > Bothriochloa > Bothriochloa decipiens. The sequence continues at coordinate 777,422 of CM041645.1, read as the reverse complement.
GCGTCGGCGACGGCGAGCGGGGGCTCCAGCACTGCACGGTAGCGCTCTTGAAGGCGCGGGGACGGCGCTGCAGCCGGCTTTGGCCTGGTGGCGACCATGGCGGCCCGGTTCACGCGCGAGCAGATCATGCCCTCGCTCCTGCGCATGGCGAACAAGACTTCATTTTCAAGAACACAGGAAACTTGTAGCCTGGTGTTCATGGTCGTGTCCTCGTGACGAGCGGCTGGTGTGATCAGGGTTTACCTGATCTTGGTGGTAGTAGCCTCGCCGAGCTGCGAAGGCGAAGGCTTCAACTTCACCCCGTGCCACGCGGCCAGGCCGGCGCGCGGAACCTCCGCCTTCCGTGGCCGCGGCGCGTTGGTCTGGCTCGAGCACCTGCTCTTGGCGTCGGCGAGCGGGAACGGCGCTGGCTCCGGCGCCGCGCAGTTGCACCCGTAGGGGCGCGGGGCGGCCGGCTCTGGCCTGGTGCGCGAGCAGACCATGCCCTCGCTCCTGCACATGCAGAACGAGATTAGATTCAAGAACAAGCGAAAAAGAATGTAGCTTGGTGTGCACCATGGCCGTGCTGGCGTGGTTAGTACTTAGGGTTTACCTGATCTTGGTAGTCTCGCCGAGATCCGAAGGAGCAGGCTTGAGCTTGATCCCATCCCACGCAGCCAGGCGGGCGCCCGGAACCACCGCCTTCCGTTGCCGCGGCGCCATCGCCTGGCTCGTGTTCCTGCTCTTTCCCTTCTCCTGCGCCGTCCGTGGTTTGCACGGTGCCGTCGGCACGTGCGTAGGCAAGGAAGCGGCAGGCAACATGGCCGGGGCCGCCCCGGCCGGGCGCTTCCCCGCGCCGCAGGGGCCGGAGAACGCCGCCGGGAGCTTGCGCATCTGGAGGCCGTGCCACGGTGCCCCAAGCATCCCCTTGCGGACGGCTAGAGAGGCGGAGTGCTGGCCCTGCGGGGACGCAAGACGCGGCTCACTGGCGACGGCGAGCGGGCACGGCGGCTGCTCCGGCGCGGCGCGGTAGCGCGGGTAGATGCACACGAACGGCGCTGCGGCCGGGTTGCGGGGGATCATGGCGGCGAGGGAAAGGAGTGGGTATGCCCGAGGGACCGGAAAGAAAGCACGGGACTCACTTATACTCCAGCAGGCTTCCCCAGCAGATGGTGGTGGGTCCAGTGGGTATGGCGAGAGGTGCGTCCAATCAGAAGTACCTAACGTCTCTTCGCCATGGTGCCGCGTGCCGGCGTGCCGCCCTCTCCATCCCTAAAACCTGAACACATCATCATCTGATCCCTGACCACGTTGCGAAAGGTTTGTTTGCCAAAAATCCCAGAGCTAAAATTTTGCTAAAAGAAAATATAATGCGACTTCCTGAGGCCCAGCAAGGAGTGAGGCGGAAAGGCTAAATCAAATCAAATCAAATGCGGTCCGTCCGTCCAAAAGACCTCTCTCTTTTCTGCTGTGCCAGTAGGTTCCCTCTGCAGGCAGCTTGTGGCTGAAAGTGGAGCATTTTTTTTCTCTTGCCTTGTACTTGCATCCTTTCGCCACGAGACAAGCCAAAAGATTTGAAAAGCAAAACATGGTACGCTTTGGATCCCTCTCGTTTGATGCAGCGACCTCCCTATCTGTTTCTTCAATTTTTGAAATTCTCCACCACGGCCCAATCACGTCGCACGCTGGCACTCAGCAGCAGGCTCCTCCCACCATCACCACCAGGCCGGCCACCACGTCCCCCTGGCCACCACCCTTGCCTCGATCTGCAAGTGAGAAATGAGTGATTGATGAGCTTCTACAGCAAATCGATCCACCAAATCAATCACACAGCCAATCACAGTATCATCGCCGTCACACATCAAATCAGCGTCATGATTGCGTTTTTTTTTTCTTTTTTTGCGTCCGAGGAGGAAGATGGTCGTACGACCTGGTTATGGTGCACCCACACACCTGCTGTGTGGCCTGGTCAATTAATCTTGATGAACTTCTTCGAGACGTCAACTTTCCAGCCACATTTTTGCATGGAGTAGTAGAGCCTTCGTTGCCGCCGGCGTGGTGATTTGAAGTTGACGAATGAATCCAGAATTTATGCGTGCTCAAAAGAGGAAAAAGAGAACCGAAAAGAGCTGTGGAAGTTCAATTTCCTAACCTTATTCTTGTAGCATTCAATAAAGTGGTCTTAAGCAACAATGTGTATCAAGTATTGCGCCAAGAAAAATGCGAGAAAAATAACATATAGTGGCCATTGGCCATGTCCGTCAGCAAGATTAAATCCGACCAGGAGAAGTTGTGCCCAACTGTTTTCCTTCCTGTGTTAGGTCATACGGATCGACTAGGTAGGACCATCTCAGGTGATTTACCGTGTAGGGTGGATAACATTCAACCTAGTTCATCTACTAGAGAGTAGAGGGAGAGATAGAGAAAGAGGTAAACCATACCGATGGGCTCGATGTAGTTGTTCGTCTTGTCGGCAATCCTCTGCGCTAGGGCAGCGACGGTTGGGGAAGACGCGAACGCCGGTGGGTCTCCCCGTCGCTGGCAACGCCTCTCTCTGGATCGGATTAGGGTTAGGACGGTGGGGAGTGGCAGCTGCCGTGAACCTCATCCGTAAAGCCAATGGCCCCCACCTCCTCTTATAGGCACTATGCGACGAGGGCCCACCAACCAGTAGATGGCTGGGCGTCACGATCAGGACGTGAGATTAAGGCCCAATTAAGCCGTTGGGCCTAATTGGTGGGAGATCAACCTAACATCCTGGTCTCACATGTCAACACGATGGCAAGATCGAGTATGCGATGCACATGTAAAGAGGATGCGGTGTCAATGACAAGGTGAAGACGAACTCGAAGACGATAGGTGTTCTAGATACCTACTCTCACAGGAATCATGCGCGAAGAACTTGGCCGAAACTTTGAGTTAGTGGAAAACTTGTTTACTAAGAGAGAGAGAGAGAGATTGACAGACGGAGAGAGGCGCTATTTAGCCATACATATCATAGCTACAGGAGAAACGAGCGAAGCTCCCGTCATCAAATCGCTACTTACAAGTGGAAGGAACTTCCATTATCAACTGACCTAAAAGCACCCGCAGTGTATCGACTCGGGGTCGAGTCTTAGCTAGGCCCCACAACAGATTAGACATCGCCTGTGCTACCGTACCACTCACAATGTATCGCACCGGGAGCGGTTCCATATGGTGGCCCCACGCTAATAAAAGAACAAACCGATCCCTTCCTTTGGTAGACTCGTTCATCTCGAACCCCTCCGGTCGTTTCTATTTCTCCGCCCAGCTTCCTTTGTTTATTCACATCGGACCTGGGTCGATAGCAAGCACCTGGTGCTCCATAGAACCGGCTCCGCAATGTATAGTATCGAGTGCTATCCCAGCATTTATTGTATAGCACCGGCATCGACACACACACTGCGGATGCTCTAAATGGCGAAACCCATCCATCCGCTCACTCGCCTGCCTCGTCCACATCCGTAGCGGTAGTGCGCGGGTGTGTGGCACACCACATCTAGTTAAAATCTCATATGGTATTAAACTATAATCTTTTTCTGAAAGATCATATTAAACTATAATCAACACACTATTCATTACAAACCTAGAGTTTTATTAATTAGATTTGTTAACTATTATATAGGCAAAATCAAAACCCATAATATATCCAGTAGAGAATCAGAAAAACACCACATATTGGGCTAGCTGGCCTTTTATACATATAAACCAATTGTTTCTGTTACAAGTTATAACTCAATGTGAATATACATTATATTACACACACATGTCTAACAAGATTGAACGATATTATGCGCTAAATTGGATAATGTATATGCCACGCGAGCAGTATACGGATCCGATGGTTCTAGGAGTCCACATGTGATTTTGCCTTCCTCTTGATTCCGATTGTTGAAACTGCTTGTTTTGAGGAGAAACAATTGCCAAAAACAAAATCAAAGAGCAGCTCAAACGTTTGGCTGCGGTCAATGTCATGCACCCATTCGTAGAAACTGCTGCTCCAACATTGAGAAGAGGAGGGCTGTCGGCGTCTGTCCTCCAAACCAACTAGAGTGCGCAGGTCATAGACTGCCACAGTGTGGCATGCTCCAAAATATATATCACGCCATAACTGGTGCTAGCCAATGGTAGGCATAGGAAGACTCGTATTTTCTAGCTTGAGGATGGTAATGGTATTATAACTGGTGATGCTCAGCTTAAGGAGCATATTACTAGTTATTACAAAAACCTGTTCGGTCCTTCTGATGAATCGCTAATTTTATTAGACGAATCTCGGACAGAGGACATCCCTCAGGTGTCGAACCTGGAAAATGAGTCTTTCACTGAGCCTTTCACTTGTGAGGAAATCAAAAACGGTAATCTTTCAAATGGAACATAACAAGGCTCCTGGACCGGATGGTTTCCCTCTGGAGTTCTATCTAGTATTTTAGGGTGTAATTAAAGACGATTTGATGGCTTTGTTTTTGGAATTTCATCAAGGAATCTTACATCTAAATCGTCTCAACTTTGGTAATATTATTCTATTGCCAAAAAAGAATGATGCAAGAGTCATCCAACAATACAGACCCATCGTTTGTTGAACGTCTCCTTCAAAATATTCACAAAAGTGGCAACAAATAGATTAACTACCATTGCTCAAAAACTGATAAGACCAACTCAGACTGCCTTTTTACCATGAAGAAATATTATGGAGGGTGCTGTTATATTACATGAAACGATTCACGAACTACACACAAAAAAAGAGATGGTGTAATCTTTAAAATTAATTTTGAAAAAGCGTATGACAAAGTGAACTGGAGTTTTCTACATCAAACATTAAGAATGAAAGGTTTTTTACAAAAATGGCGTGAATAGATACAAATGTTTACACAGGGTGGAAATGTAAATATTAAGGTCAATGACCAACTTGGGTCTTATTTCCAGACTAAGAAAGTCTTAAGGCAAGGTGACCCAATATCTCCCATACTATTCAATATAGTTGTAGATATGTTGTCTATACTAATTGCCAAAGCAAAAGAAGCAGGACAGATAGAAGGGGTCTTTCCCATCTGATTCAGGATGGCTTGTCCATTCTTCAATACGCAGATGACACAGTGATCTTCATGAGCCATGATGTTGACAAATCAGTTAATATGAAACTCTTATTAACCACTTTTGAGCAACTATCTGGCTTAAAACTAAATTTCTATAAAAGCAAGGTCTTTTGTTTCAGAAAAGCTAAAGATCATGAACAGTTCTATTCATAGTTGTTTGGATGTGCCATTGGAAAATACCCATTTCGCTATTTGGGTTTACCAATACATTTTAGAAAGCTATTAAATAAAGACTGGAAATGTATTGAAGAGAGAATTGAGAAAAGACTTAGTGGTTGGAAAGGCAAAATGCTTACAGGCAGTGGTCGATTGGTCCTTATAAACTCGGTGCTATCTAGCTTATCGATGTTTATGATGTCTTTTTTTGAGCTCCCTAAAGGGGTACTCGAAAAAATTGACTGCTTCCGATCTCGTTTCTACTGGTAAAATAACCAAAATAAGCGAAAATACAGGTTAGTAAAGTAGAAAATTATGTGTCAACCCAAGGATTAGGGTGATCTAGGGATCCAGAATTTAGAGGTTCAAAACAAATGTTTGCTGAGTAAGTGGCTTTTTAAGTTACTCAATGAGAATGGATTGTGGCAAGAATTATTAAGAAATAAGTATTTTAAAAATAAGACGCTAGGAAGCTGTGAAAACAAACCAACAGACTCACATTTCTGGAAGGGTCTGATGAATGTTAAGGATACCTTTATGAAGTTAGGACATTTTAATGTCAAGGATGAGTCACAAACACGTTTTTAGGTTGATACTTGGCTGGGCAACAAACCTCTCAAAGATAGATTTCCTAGGTTATTTAATATTATAAGAAGAAAACAAGATACAATTGCCATAGTTATGAGTTCTCCCTTACTAAAAATTTTTTTAGGAGAAATTTGGTGGGTGCAAACTTGACAAACTGGCTCCGCATTGTTGCTTCCTTACAACAGATTAACTTACTACATGAAAGAGATGTGTTTGTATGGGGCTTAAAAGCCTCCGGAGTTTTCACGGTCAAGTCTATGTATGTTGCATTAATTAACAATAGGGTGAGGGTGTCGCTAGATATTTGGCAAACGAAGCTACCGATGAAAATAAAAATTTCATGTGGTATTTAAAAAGAGGGGTTATTCTAACCAAAGATAATTTGGCTAGGAGAAATTGGAATGGAGATAAACAGTGTTGCCTCTGTAATCTCCTAGAAACGATTCATCACCTCTTTTTTAATTGCTTCTATGCTAAATTTTTGTGGCGTTCTATACATATACTTTTGGGTTAACACTTCCTTTAAATATAGATGATTTATTTTATAATTGGTCTAAGTTGGGAACAAAAAGTATAATACATTGTTATTAACAGCAGCTGCTGCCCTTCTCTGGGTGATTTGGATAACAAGGAATGAGGTGGTTTTTGACAAATACAAACCAAAATCTCTTTTGCGGATACTATTTCGAGGAGTACATTAGCTGCGTCAATAGGCAATCTTGCTATGGCCTGAAGATCTTCAGGATCAATTGACCTCCGTGGCACAACACCTAGAAATGTCGGCATTAGTTTTCTTCGGTTCAAATGGTTGGCTATCGCAGAGACATGTCAGTTATGTTTAGTCAAAAACTTTTATCTGTTCCGTTTGCAGGGTGCGTGGTTGTAAGTTTTGTAGTTCAGCCGAACTCTTATGTCGAGTGGTGCAGTCTATAATAATTGACATGATTCCATCCTCGGATGGACGAAGCCAGATTTTATTATTCTTTTATCTAAAAAAAACTGGTGCTTCACACTCGTTCAAGGCACTGTCATAACGAATGCTTCACTCTTTTAAGCCACGGTGTGCCGATGTCCTAAAATAAAAGACGGTAGCGAGCAGAGAGAGACAGAGAGAGAGAGAGAGAGCAGCATCTCGCTGCAGCTTCGCGAGTTGGACAGACGGTAGCACATCCGGCGTGACAGACGATTACTACGCTTTTGGTCATGGTTCTGGTCGGGAGAGGCAGTCGAGGCGCAAAGGCCAAAGCAAATCAAATGCTTGGCTTCGACGTCCGTGTCCGTCCAAAAATTCCAGTCCTTTCTCTGCTTGGCGATGCCTGTCCAGCGCTTCTGCCTTCTGCCCGCTGGTCGCAAGGCCGGGTCACGCACGCAGGGTCAGGCTGCTCTGCCTTGCACCCTTTCACTAGCCGAGGGCGAAAAAAAGAACGGACAAGGTACAACGTCCAAAAAACGAAAGCACCAGGCAGGGGCTTCCGATCGGTCTCGTCTGATCCTGATCCACGGTTTACTTCTCTTTTTCTTGATTGCTCTTCCTTTCGTTTCAGCCGACGCTGTAGCACACTCAGCAGGAATTGCCCGGCCGGTTCCCGTGAACTAGCTCAGCCCCCCTCAGTCCCCGTACGTCGTTCCTTCCCGTTACGCAGCACTCACACGTAGTACTAGTAGGCAGTAATGTAGGTCTGTAGGACGCAACAGCAACGGCATGCGGCCGTGTCTTTCTTCTGCCCGTACCGTACCTGTGCGCGCGGTGCGCAGCAGCTCGGCAAGGCGGGTCTCGGCTCGGCCGCTGCTGTGGTTCACCACGACTAAAGGACCAGGACGTACAATTCTTCCTGTATGATCCGACCCGCCGTACAGTCCTGGAGGGGAAGGGACCAAGCAAAGCGTGCACCACCAGCTGCCGCTGCGCGCGCGCGGTGGCCTCCAGAGTTGATTACCGTAATCACGTTTTAGCTGCTATCATGGCCCACACACGAGAGACACGATCCGTAAAACAGCAGCGTACGAATGGTCCGTATTGTATTTTTTTTTTCTCTCACCACAGGCGCAGCAATCCACCGGAGTGGCACCTGTTTGACCGCGAACCATGATAGACGATGAACACGGCAGCAGGTCCCAAAATACTAGCTCTAGCTGGGACACGCATTGCCTATTGCCCACTCCTCGTACCCTACTCCTAGATACTGTAGACAGCGCGCTGTGCTACTGCCCTAGCACATTGCTCTTAACAGATTCTAGTACGCACATGCATCGAAAATGGACATCGGACTACACCTCCTCCTCGTCGCCGGGTACTGCCAGCAGGCGTTACACAGGGAAGAGGAAGGCATGGCGACGGACATCGGACTCACCGTGCCACGCTACGCCACCAATAACAACTATGTAATTTTATTGTCTTGTTTCAAGGTAAGTGCCTTTTCTCGGGAAGGACAACTGAAATCTGCGTTTTCTCTTCAAACTTAATTTTATGTTTTCTTTGCCCCAAAAAATTGCATAGAAAAAAAGAAGCATGATATATTCATCACCTTAAATCCATCGGCAAGTACGTACACGCTGCGACGACGGAGCCGGCGGCTCTGTTTGCGCGCGCGCGCACTGCTCATCGAGCAAACGGATCATATCTACAATTCTCCACTCCTGCACACATGATAATCGACTGAATCTATCTATGGGGACAAAGATTTATCGACAACAAGCTAAGAAAAGAATTTCATCTTATGTGCATGTCCGTGTCCTCGATCGTGATGATCGCTGGGGCTCGGTTACCTGAGCTTGTTTGGGATATTCCCGAGCATGATATATAGTGATGCAATCGCCAAGCACTGAGGGCTTCGGTTTCACCCAATCCAGCGGCCGCTTCGTGTAGACTGTAGAGGGACGAGGCGAAGCGCCGCCGCGTTCGCTGGACCAGTGGCAATGCATGAGGTCCTGGACAGAGTGGGCCCGTAGGGGGCTCGACCGTTTGGTGCCTGGGAGATGCTTTGTCTCACTGCAGGTGGACCAGTGTGCATGGCCGGATTTGTCTGCAGGTTGCAGTTCAGGATGTTCAGCTCTGATTGGCCGAATGATTTGGTGGTGTGCCTTAGTAGTGATTAATTATGCCACTTATGTATGGTATAATAACCGGAGATACAAAATTTTAACACACTCTATTAAAAATAATACTATCGTCTTCAAAGAAAATATGATAAATTAGGGTTAAAAATTTGTTAGTTCTTACTTCTTAGACACCCCACACCACATCAGTCTAATACAGTTGTTTAATGCCTCCCAAACATTTCTTTTAGTTAGCAATCTATATTAATTTCTTAAAATAGTGAGCCCGTGATCTCCAAATACATATTTTCTTGAACTTCCAAGTATACTCATTTACATACCATGTATTATTTATTTATTTTGTAGCATCTACCAAAAAGAGTGGATAATTGTAAGGATGGCAAGCATGGGCAGAGCTTAAGCTAGGCCAAGGAGAAGCTTATGTAATCACGTACTTGAATTTATAAGGAGCACATTTGTTAAACAAAGTAAACTTTACATAGCTTGGCCCCTCCTATATTTGTCACTAAGCTCAACTAACATGATTAAACCTGTCTCTTGATCCATGCATGTAGCAAACTCTAGCTTGTTTTTTGTGTGAAAACAATGGCTAGGAAAGAGGAGTAAACTCTAGCATGCTTCTTTTTCCTTATCATAGAACCTAATGTTTGATTGATGTGTTCAGGATTTCAAACAGATATGATTGGTTTGTGATGCTATGAATATTCAAATTTTGGCTGCACTTTTGTTGTTTTTAGCCATTGAATGCGACCTCCTTTCGATTCTATTTGTAGGTTTGGACTAGGACCTTAAACCCTGGTTCCTAGCTTCCATTTTTACATGATTCAGATTCAATGCAATATGCTAAAGTTTTCCAATCACATGACTTGGTTATATTGTTGCTTAACAAGCCCTCCAAAGTGCCCAATGAAAGGACATTTGACACAGTGCAGATTAGCATGTATGTACTTGCAGCAACTGCGTTGTTATATGGAAAACAAGACTGAAGAGAATCCAAAATTGGTGAGCTCACAAGTTGTTTCTATTTGACTTTTGATCACTGTAATCTTAGCGGCTCTAAATATCTCTTTTACCTTTGGCTTGTGGGATTAGGTCTATCGGTTGGAGAGAGAAAGCAACGGTTTGGTTTTGATGGGTAGACCAAAACAAAGCGGTTGCCCATGGTGGTGGCTTTTATGGAGCTACCACTTGAGCAGCTATATATGGCTAATCATGCTCGCTTTGCAATCGGAGGGTGTATGATTTTATGTACTTTAATCTGATGGTTTTGTGTATGCAAAGTATTGTTTCTTCCTTTCGTGTACTATATTTGTATCCACAACGTAACAGCTGACCCAGTGCGGCAGTCTTAAAGTCGGTGGCACTACACTTCCGTCAACAAGCGCACAAGGAGGAGGGAGAAAGCAATAAGATGATCAGCAAGTTAATGAATATGTATAGTAGTGCTGTATGTAGGAGGGGCCCTTTGGTTTCTAGCATGTGCGCGGCGGCAGTCATGCTTGGCTTGTATCAAGGAGTAGAACATCATTTGTGTGGTTAAGCTTTGGCAGTTTGCTTGCATCTTGTTTTTACTCTTGATTTTTAAGTGTTTTTTATGCCTCTTGGGTAGGACCCTAGGGTCTAGGGAGGTTGGCTGTTTTTCCCTTCTTATATATATGAAGAATAAAAGGATACAGAAGTATTATAAAAGAGGGATTCAAAAAAGAAGCTTAGGGAACAGAGAAAGAAATAAAGAAAATTCAAACAAATACAAGTTGGAGGCGATCCATGATTCTAAGAGGTTTACAAGATTTGGCTTGATTCTATGTAGTAGTGTTGTTGCATATCTTTTACATTCTTGAATTTCTGGATTTTTGTTTTGGAAGATTAAATCATTCCTGACCATCAAATTCCCTAGCAGAAGAGTATGAATATATCCCGGGCAAACTCCATTCTGATTAGTTCTTTCCACTCATGGAAGATTTTTGGCACTAGAAGATCATCAACAAAGTGAAAGTTTAACAACCCCCAGTAATCCTTTGAGAAAGGGCAATAGAAGAACAGATGCATTACAATTTCTTCTATATAACTTTGCAACGGCAATCTTCTTCTACTTATTATGTTTCTTGTGTTCAGTTTGTCTTTGAGGAGTACAATATACATTTTATTCGAATTGTTGTAATTTTTTTGCCTGATGGCAATAAAATTTGGTTTTGATTATGGTGGAAATAAACATATAACCTAGTGACTGAGTATGTTGCTCACACCGTTCAATATAGACAACATCTACAATATTAAACAAGATTTATTAGATACATATTCTGATAGTACAAGTTTACACCATGATACGTCTCGCCTAATAAATATGGTCGCGGTTGCTCCCGTAGGAGAAAGTAAACCAGCTCAACTGGCTAGTGAGCGTAGACTTGAGTGCTGTGTCTCAGGTTCGATCCCCAGCGGTCCAGCCTTTTGTTGCTCCCTTCATTTTGCACTAGAAATATTCGCGCCGCATACGGCCTTGAGAGCACTTGTAGACCATGTTGCCTTTATCTTTCTTCCATGAAGCAACCATGGGCAACAGGTCGCGCAAGGAGTACAACAAGAAAGATAGCTTGTTGATTGCCAAGGAGCCAATAATCACATATACAAACAAGTATCATCGAAGATAGCAATAGTTCGTCCAGCCTTTTGTTTTTTTGTTTTTGGGTGGCGTCTAGCCTTTTGTTGCTCCCTTCATTTTGCACTAGAAATGTTCAAGCCGCATACGGCCTTGAGAGCACTTGTAGACCATGTTGCCTTTATCTTTTATCCATGAAGCAACCATGGGCAACAGGTCGCGCAAGGAGTACAACAGGAAAGATAGCTTGTTGATTGCCAAGGAGCCAATAATCAGATACACAAACAAGTATCATCGAGATGCTCAAAAAAAAAGTATCATCGAAGATAGCAATAGTTCCTTAACTGAAGAACTATTGGCTACATTGTGAGCGCTGATAAAATTTTAACAGAACAAAGTGCTTACAACTTTGGCATTGCAAAAACTAATATAGCACGTCTTAGTAGAGGCAATGAACATAATCTTTCTTCACCTATGTTGTTCCATGTTGCCCAATTTTTTTTTTGGGTTGTCGAAAGTGTGTTTTTTGACCAAAAGTTACATAGTAAGATGGTCAGGTAACAAAAGTTGTGTCCACAACTATAAGCAAAAGCAGTAGTCCACATTGTTGTACACCAAAATATCCTTCCCTTTGCCTTCCTTACAGTTAGCTGTCTGGTGCTGCCATAGAGAAGAAAAATAAGGAAGTAGATTTGACAATGGGGTGGCATAGTATAGTTCATAAAGATTACACTCATCAAAATTATGCAAAGAGAGCAGAATGATGCATGTTTTTGAGAAAGGAAATTATACATACAGAGGTCAAGGCCATGTACCTGTATTAATAGGAAAGAAAGCAATTAGCAAAATGTATGGAAGGTATCATAAGTACATTAAGGCCAAAGAATTCAGGAGGAAGGCACGCCAATAAATTCAATAGCACAATGGAACTATTGTTGCATGAGGATGACTCCCACCGGAGAATAAGTGCCAGATTGACATCATTTGACAGAAGTGCTATTACCAGCTAAACACCATATGGCCTCATTAGTTAAATTTATGTAAACATCAGTTAACCAGACAATTACACGGTTGGGATAATGAAACCAATAATCTGAGAACGTACTATGAATCAGTGAGTGTATCTTGCAATCCTGTCTAACAAATTAAGTTGTCATGGATGCTAAATCCTGAATCCTAACCAATCTTAAAATAATAGCACCAATCGATGCAGTGAACCCAGAAACAAAGCTGAGAGCGCCAGCAAATGAGCGCGGTGTTGAGATATTGCTGTTGTCGACTCGCGAGCCATCGATCGGTGGGCCATGGCGTGGCTATGCTAGGCATGGCTTACGGCTGCCACATACTGGAGCGCCTGGCTGTGCCGCAGGAGACCCGCGGGGAGGAGAATGCCGATGGAGCTGGCCTAGCGCCCGGTCGTGCCGCAGGAGAGCTGCGGGGAGGAGCATGCCGATGGAGCTGGCGTTGGCGCTTACGGGGACGGGACGAAGTTGAGGGAAGGAGAGGGGACCGGAGAATGGGACGCTTTATCTTCTGATCTGATGGTTGATTGCGAAGCAGGCGACGTGGCCCAATAGGAGGCCTTCTTTTGTTGCGTAAATCGTTTGGAGAGATGGGAATTTTGCATTGGGTGCATGGCACTGTGTTGCTCCCTTCATTTTGCATGGGAATTTTGCATTGGGTGCATGGCACTGTTCGCCCTGCGTGGCGCGTTCGCGGATGGAAATTTGGCATTTCGGCGCCTGAATTTTCGCTTGGCGCGTCTCAGCTTATGCAGTTTTGCAATCTCGCGCGTTTGAACGACTTGTTTCATTTTCGTTTGTTGCCTGCGCGCTCGGATGGCTGATGGTTCGCGCTCGTTGGGAATAAGCACAGACGTTTGAGCTGCCTATACTCCACGCCATTGGCTTATTTATGCGGCAGCTTGCTTTCGCTCTTCTCCACGCCATTTGCTCCCTAGCCTTGCGTGCTTGCTTAAACGCCTTTCTTGTGTTCATCTAGTAGTACAACGTTGCTTAGCTTCTTCTGTCCTCCTTCCACTTCTCCGTACGGCACAATGGCAACCTTTCCTGCCTTTGATCTAAACGTTCGTTTAGAACAAGATGACGACAACAACCTTCCCATGGATCTCAACGAGCATGAAGATGACGCCGGCAACGCTGGCTTTGATCTCAACGAGCCTATACATGACGAGGATGACGACGGTAATACCTCTTGTTCTCTTGTGCTGCCTGTACTATAGCATGTGTTCTTCTTTTTTATAGATTTGCTGAGTGACCATGTTCTTCTTTTCTTAATATATATAGGATTCGATTTGAACTTGCCACTGGATGAATATGGAGCTGTTGATTTCGATTATGTACAAAACCTAGCTGGTAAGCATGGCTATTCCTTTGAGTACCATTAAAATGCTTGTTTTATTCCTAGTATATTTATTCCTAGCATGGCTTCCTTTGAATACCATTAAAATGCTTGTTGTATTCGGCTTCTTTTGAATACCTTCCTCGCCGCCCACTCCTCCCCATCTCCCCCACCCGGCCACGCAGGATTGGGTCTCTTTTTTTTTCTGACATGCGGGTCCCACTGAGATTGGGTCTTGGCTTGCTCGTTCCATTGGAGTTGGGAGTAAATTTGGCCTCTATTTTTTTACAGATAAGCATGCAAATGGAATATTTTAAGGCCTCAATTTACAGGCCTCCACTGGAGATGTTCTTAAATTTTATTTAATTTGGATCGATAGAGCTGGAAATATTGATCTGATAGGTAACATGGCTTGACCAAATCGTCATAAACAACTTATTTTAATTTGTTGATTCATTACTTTACCAAACTAAGAATGGTTGGTTATGACTTGTAAGCACGTCTATACTTGAAAGTAGATAAAGAGAATATATTTTAAAAGTAAAAATAGATAAAAAATACTTTAAATGTATCAAAAAAAGCTAAAACATCTCATGATTTGTGGCGTGGATAATTGGCGAACGTTCACCATTGGGAGACAAGCTAACGAAATTCCGACATGATTTAATTCCTTTTCTTAGAAAAAATAATTTCCACCTATTACCTAATTTAGTGGTACACAGTAGCGTGGCACTCCTTCATACGGTGCACACTGGCTATGACGTCAGCTGACCTAAGGTGGAGAAAAAGAGAAACATTTTATTTCAAAATGTTATAATTTCTAAATAGTGTGCCTATTTTCAATTCCAGGCATCATGGTGATCTAGGCGATGAGACAATCATAGAGAGAGAGGAGGAGAAGGATGAGAAGGAGAGGCCTACCTACCACTAGATCTGCCACCAGTGTCATAAGACCCGGCGAATCCGCCGCTGCAGTCACTACCATGGCCAGCGTGGGGATGCACATGGGTGTAGGTGCGAGTTCGCCGGTGGTCGCCGATGAGAAAGAAAGAGGGAAAGGAAGAGAGAGAGAAAAAGAGTCAGGTAAGGGGTGAGGGGACTAGTCAGGTGAGAGAGAAGCCGGTGAAGAGGGAGGGTGTTTATATGTTGTTATGACACATGGGCCCTAGATGTCATAGATAAAAAATCCATGTGTTCCTTTTGTGCTAAAACACATGTGTGTTGTATATAGTATTTATGTAAATAAAATTTAGAATTTGGAATTTAAAATTCCAACTTCCGGTTGAAAAGACGCCGCGTTCGACTGCTAGGCCCGGTGGGCTGTCTCGACTGGGGCTCAGGTTGAGGCTCGAATCTGCAACGATTACTGGAGTGGGCCCAAAATCACGCTGCGCCTGCCTGCCAGTGGATAGAGAGCGCGGCGAGGCAGCCGGCAAACCTAGGTGGCCCGCAGCCTCCAGCGCTCCTCCGCCTCTCAACTCCCATGACCACGACCACTGCCTCTCGCCTCGCCGTCCTCGCACCGCGGCCGTTGTCCCCAGCGCCGGGACGCCGGCGACATGTTCGTGCACATCGACCACCGCAAGTCCACACTTGCAGATAAGCTGCTGGAGCTCACTGGCACGGTGCAAAAGAGGGAGATGTAGGAGCAGTTTCTGGATAGCATGGACCTAGAGAGGAGAGGGATCACTATCAAATTGCAGGTACCCGTATACAAAGTTGTAACCTGTAACTGGATAATTACGATCATTTAACAATCTCTATGTTTATCAAGGGGGGAAAACTCTTGAAATTACTAGTTGTTATATGCGGATAATTTTCTTGTGTTTTTGTTAGTTTGGTCTGTCATTGGCTTGCACATAGCTCCTACTGGACGGGTTCTCCCATTATATTATTCATATTTGGTGTTTGGTATTTTTGCACCTGTTATAATAATTTGTGTTTTAGGCAGCTCGGATGCGCTACGTCATGAATAATGAGCCTTACTGCCTGAATTTAATTGATACACCAGGGCATGTCGATTTCTCGTATGGGGTATAGTCACTTGTTCATACCACTCTCAGACACTGATGTTTTCCTGCTTCCAGGCATCAAGGATGATTACTTCCTACTTCCCATTAGAATTCTAACTAAAGATTTAATTGCTCTGAAATTTTAAGACCACTTGGAGTGTATGTGACAGTACTATGGTAAATTTCATCATACCATTTTTAACACTGTAAGTTGATTTAAACATCTTTGGAACTATCTGAATGGATGCTAAGTTTCCCGCTCTCATGCTGCCTGTGAGGGCGCACTTCTTGTTGTTGACGCTTATATTTTCTTCCTGTAAGTTTTAATATATAGCTATGTATCTGAAGGAGTTGAATACCTGCCTGTCCTCTTTCGATACCTGCCTGTGTTGAATTGTTGGCTACTCTGATGTAATGGATTTATTTGCATCCCGTACATGGGGTTGCGTGGCCAGTCCCTGGGAACTGGGTTTTTTGGTGTTCTGGTTGCTTTGGTGGTTTTATGGTTTCAGCTAGTGCTGATGGGAGTAGCATAGTTAGTGATCAGTGGGAAAAGTGTTGCTGATCTTTTCTTTTCCTTTCTGTTGCCATCTTCAAAAACTCTGTTACTTTGTATTTCTGTTGCGTTATCAATGGAAATGGGGTAGTTCCTCGCGTAAAAAAAAATGTATCTGAAGGAGTGATATTTGTCTTCTGCAGCCAATGCACAGAATCTAGCCAATGATTTCGCTGGCTTCCCATACACATTTGCTGGAAAGTGAAAGATGTATGATGGCTTCATGCAGGGTGTTGAAGCTCAGAAGTTAGCGAATGTATATCTTGTATTGGAAAACTACCTTGAAATCATGCTGGTTTGTTCTACCGCATTTCCTGTGTACAAACTGTTATTCCTATTTTCAATTTTTACAATCATTTTCATTTCATTGCCAAATCCCATACGTTGTACTTCATCGAGTCTTTGAAATACTAGTTTTCCTTCTTGGTATTACCCTTTTACCTTAGATCTGGATGCAAATTGAGTAATGAACTAATTATGATAGCTAATGTGAAATCATTCTGTAACATTGATAACAACTAGCTGAAGTTTGCTTGTCTTACTTCGTAAAAAAATACATTTAAGCTTTAATTGTTTGATTGCCCTTATTAAACTTTTTTTTCGAAAGCGTGCATTTGCACGTGCTTCGTTAAGAGAAGTTAGAGTACGAAATAATACAAGGTACGTAGCACACCATCCCTATCGGCGAGGTACCGTGGGAGTGGTGTCCAAGGACACACTGACATTGCCCTTATTAAACTGAAAAAGCAAAATAAACAATTATATCTGGCTATCTATTCTCATTTTGTTTTTTGTTTGACAATGGCTTTGTCCTATAGTTTAGGTTCTAAATGAAATAGATCTTCCTCGTGCTGAACCTCAACGTGTCGCACAGGAAATTGAAGAGGTATTTCTGAAAGCATCACCCCTATCTTAGACTTGTCCTCTACATTCTTTGGCCAGTAGTTCCTTCCATTTCCTACTTAAAAGTTATGCCCCATATTTTCTTAGAGCTAAAAATTCATCCTTGGCCTTGTTATTACCAGATAATTGGATTGGACTGCTGCAATGCAATTCGGTGTTCAGCAAATGTTAGGTTTTGTTTCCTTTTCCTTTTTTTTCTTTTTTCTACAGAGTTACTTATAGAAACTGGTAGCTGCAGATAGAACGTATCGTGCCCCCTTTATGAACAGATATAACCTTCATATGAAATTATTTTTGGTTGTTCTTTCGTGTAAGGAAGGCATAGGCATCGCTGAAATACTAAGACACCCTTGTGACCAAAATCCCCCCACCGAAAGATACGGCAAAAGATCCTCTCAGGGTTCTTATATTTGACAGATTTCCTAAGTACTTGGGCTCTTTAGAATTGGCTAATTAATGTTCTGCATGTATCTGAACTATTGTTATATGTTGTCTTTGTGGTTGCAGCTATTGTGATCCATACAGAGGTGTAATTGCGTACTTCCGTGTTATTGACAGCATTATGAAGATAGGGGACAAGATATGTTTTATGGCCAATGGAAAGGTAATCAAAACCAATCATAAACCTCACCTGGAAGTTTAATGGGCTTTCTATTGCTGCAATACTTTTAGTTAAAAAATTAGTTCCTAATGTACCACTGGTAAAACACCATCCAAAGCTCCCTCCTAGTTATTTATTTTATGTGACTTTAGGTATTTCTCATCATCTAAATTAGTTTCCAGAAACCCATTCTACCCCATCTTCTTCAACCTTCATAATCCTTGTGTATACAGTAGGTAGAACGTCATGCTAAGCTTGTTGTCCATTTAACAGGAATATGTTGCTGATGAATCACTCACGTTTAACTCAACATTTTTCTTTCATTTCACTCGCAAGATGGCAAGAGCCTTGTTTCTTTCTCACATGAAAGTTTACTCGCAGCTAGTTTACTTACCGGAATGGATACTTCTCAGAATAAGTACCAGATCCAGCAAGGTGTACTACCCCAAATCAGATGCAAGTTGACGAACTGTATGCTAGTGAGGTAACTTCTATGCTGTGATGTCTTGCATCAATTATAATCCTTTGAAGAAGATATTAATTTTTTGGCTCCCTAATTTCATTTCCTCAAGGAAATTGTTCAACTGTCTATTTGACTATTTGAGCCAACTATTTTTTTCTCGAACATATTATTTTCAACTATTATTATCTATGATTCCTTATAAATAAAAACACAGTTGCCATGTACTAACCATACCAGATTACAAAATTAGCTGTTGCAATCGGAACAACTAAACCTGGTCTTTATAAACTTATAAATGTCTAGTTTTTCTTCAATCTTCATAGCGCATTCATTTAAAACCATGTCTCTTTGTATCTTGATTAGTTGCCCACTCTTTGACAGGTCGGTTATCTCTCTGCTTCTATAAGATCAGTAGCAGATGCCATTTTTTTTGTGACTGATCAGATGCCAGGGTTGGTGATACGATTACTTATTATGCAAAAAAAGAACAGATCATGCTTTACCAGGATAATCTCAAGCCAGTACTCCAATGGTTTTTTGTCGCTTGTTCCCTATAGATGCCGATCACTACTGTATCTTCCCTTTATAGTGAGTCCCGTTATTTTTTGTTGTTATGGTATTAGTTGCACGAAACATTGTATTTGTCAATAGGTTTGAGGAGTTGCGGGAAGCGCTGGAAAAACATCAGCTAAATGATGTTGCCCTAAAGGTGGGTTTCCTGGCCTAACTATATCATGATACTGTCATGAATGTAGTTAAGACATTTTGTTCATTTCTAGCATTTGAATTTTGGCACATATTTTCCTTGACCCAAATTGTGGATATTGTGAACTTAAAAAAAGAAATTGATCAAATATAGTTTATGAAGTGAAATCCTAGTGCAGCAGCGTTAAGATTCTTACATACGTAATAGTGTTGGCACAAGCTAGATATCATGAAATATACTCCCTCCTTTCCAAATTATAGCTTACTATGGCTTAGCCCTAATTTTGACCAACTTTATAGAAAAATATATCAACATCTGCAATATCATTTTTTTTCGAAAATACAAGAGATCTGCGTATCATTATATTAAGAAGAAAATGGGTGAAAGAATCCAACACACTTACATCACTCACCCCAACCCAGCGCACTCACAAATACAACACACCACAACATGTATCGACATCTACAATATCAAATTAGTTCCATTAAATCTTCCATTAATTGTGCATTTGTTTAAATTTTTAGATGTTGATATTTTTTCTAAAAACTTGTCAAAGTTAGAGAAGATTGACTTAGGACAATGCTAAAGTGAACTATAATTTGGAACAACAGGGTATGACAAACCCCAAAACAGTTCCACTAACAACTAATTTAGCGAGTATCTTCAGTTTACAAGTAGCCACATGACGCATGAGATCAGTGTATTGAATTACCGATATACTTTTTATATGATGATAGTTTTTTTT
>CM041645.1:652154-737822 GCA_023333625.1 Bothriochloa decipiens | reverse complement strand
TTTTTTGGGAACCCAAAGCTGTGCAGCGCTATGCTGATGCACCACTGTAATTCAGCAGATGCAGCTCCAGTCCCTGTTGTGTCCACAGAAGAGTACACCGACAAGGTCGTCTTTGCTATGGCCTTTGGTATGTTCTTCGGCGTCGGAGTGTTGTACGACCGGATGGTCCTATTCAGATACATTTATTTGGACTGCAGCAACTTGAATTGAAATGTTCTAGTACTTCTACAATAATATGTCCAGAACTCCAGATATGCAGTGTACAGAACATAATCTAGCAAATAAACAGCCACAGCTTCAAACTCGAGTAATGCAATCGAGTGGCTCCAGCCTCCAGCAGCAGCAGCCAGCAAGATTAGCACAATAGCACATCTCATAGTTAGCAACATTTAGGCCACACCCTCCACTCCATGGATGATAATACTGGAGACGCAGAATAATCTGTACTGAAATAAACTGTAATGGAGTGTTTAGTCACAGGACTATGTTGATTTATTGGGTTAATGTGACTCTATGTGTTTCTGAGAGACTGTGACTGCATTTACAACATTTATACTCAGTATAAAACTTCTGTGAATTGATGTGGAAACTGAGTAAACAAAGTGAGGGAGCAGATCTACTAATATCTTCTGAGGCTAATTTGTTAGGCTGCCTTAATATTGTTGAAGTAATTTTTTTTTTTTGCAAAGCGCTGTAAATAAGGGCGGCCCTGGTGCAAGCGGTAGAGCTTTTACCAAAGCGCTGTAAATATTTCCTCAAAAAAAAAGTATGGAAAATGTTCTCGAAGTTTACTGCGATGTCACATCTGTGAACACGTATCTTAAGAAAAAAAAAACATCTGTCAACACGCGTGCTGCTTGATTGCTTGACATGGTGAATAAAAATAGATGGATATTAGTAGCTTGGAGTCCAAACTATAAGATCCTAATTTGTAACGGCACACGATAAGCCGATAACCATCACCATCAGCGTTAAATGGTACCAGTGTGCCACTTAATCATGGACTCATGGTGTGTGTTTCCTTCTGTCGCAGCGAACAGAAATCTCGCATTTCAAATTGTACATACAAGAGAGGCGAGCAAGAAGGGAAACCTAAAAACAAATTCTTCCATTTCATCTCATTCGATAGTTTGAACGAACGACGGAAAGCGCTTTGCGCAGACAGGTAGCCGTGAAGGCAGTACAGTACCTCACCTTAAGAGCAGAGCGGAGCACACCGAACGCGCCACGCCGTGAGGCGCGCTTCCCGAGGCGGTCCCTCAGCCCCCGGCCGCCGTACTACGCCGTAGCGCGTGCGCGTGGGTTCCCACCGCCGCCGCTCGTCGTTGCCTGCTGGCTGCTGCTCCGGTTGGAGGTGGAGACGATGAACTGGGCTGGATTGCGAGTCTTCGGGATCCATACATGGGCCGCTTTGGGTAGCACGTCTGGGCCTTCATGGCGAAATCTGTGCGTACTCTTTTTTTTTGACAGAAAAAAAACTGTGCGTACTCTTTTTTTTTTTTGAAACTTAAAAAACGCAGAATGCGGAGCGCGGCGTGGCGTGGTCCGTGGAGGAGCCGAGCTGGCGAGCTGTTCGAGCGCGCGGCGACCGGTGCATGACGTTGCCCGTACGTTGCCGGCTTGCCGCAGGTGACCCGTTGGAAACAAATCCAGCAGAGACTCATCCAGTCCAGTCCAGTCGCGCGTGACCGCGACGTACGGCGATGAAGGTCGCGCATGCCCGCGACGCACGGCGATGGTGCGCCACTCCCAACTCCAGAGACAAGCATTTGCAGGACATGCGCTCTTGATCTCTGTGCTCGTCGTCATCTCTAGAGCCCAAATTCGTGCTTGTTTCTTGGCTCCACTGGCTTGCAGTTCACGTCATTTCTTAAAAAAAAAAATAGTTAACTAAAAATTAGACATATTACCGTTTTGTTACAACAGCACAAAATATTAGATAAAATTAAAGCACGATGCTCCCTGGAGGAAAAAGCAATCCTAGGTTAGAGAGCAAGGTATTATAAAGCCTCGTTCGGTTAGGGCATTTGCCAGGAATCATTCTATTCTATATAACGAAAACCTACATAATTAAATTAAGTAACGATTCGGGCCAAGAATTATTCCTGGTGTCCATTTCCCAGGAAAACGAACGGGGCCTAAAAGGAGTCGCTCAACTACAACTGTAACAATGAACTAGCCTATTAGCCTACTAACTAAGTGATGCTGATGTAAATGAAAATGTACTCCATCTTTGGGGCCGTTTCAGTTATGTTTGGCTGATAGATATTTTAATTGCCAGTTATTATCCCATAAAATCCAAACAATTAACATCAAGAATTTGCTAAAACATCCCTAAACCTGATTTTAGTGTAACACATGAAAATCTCTCCTCCAACGGTTGCTACACTTCTCATATGTAAGGCATGTTTGGTAATGCTTCCATCGCTCTACTCCATGCGAGAATCAACCGAGTGCTTCCAAATACCGCAAATGCACACAACTCCGTTGGGTTAGCACTCTCCTACTCTGCCTTCCGCTCTCCCTGCTCCCTCGTCGCTCTTGTGCCCCTCTTCGTCTTCCCCATCGGTCTTTTCCAACTCCCCACCTTCGTCATGCTCCTCACCACCTCTCTTGCAACCTTCTCCATCTTGATCGTGCCCCTTGTCAAGCCCTCCCTCGCCTTCACCGTGTCCTCTGCCAAAATACTTCTTTTTGTCGCCTCTGTCGCGCCCTGCCGCACCTCCCCTGCCCAGCTGCCCTAGACCCGCCACAACGTCGTTGAGTCAAGGGAGAAACCCAACCAAATGCCTCATGTTTCAACTAGGGATCATACAAAGTGAGAGCTGGTTGGGAGCTCTACCAAATTACCCCCTACGTACGGGTTCATCCGCCCCCACTCATGACCTTGCACTAAATCAATGTCACTCATGTTGCGCTGCCACCTAGCTCAGTTTGTCGAAGCTTGTCCAACAGTTAACCGCGTCTGGCTTTCCCTGACCTGACCAATGGGTCTTTTTCTTTTCAACCAATAGTGTTCTTTAAGCTTTTTAAATCTATATTTCTCATGCAAATTCACAAATCCAATATATTGTCCCATGAAATATGCAGTGAATTGGATATAAGAAGTTGTGTTAGAATCCGGTAAATCCCGCCAATTTTTCAGTATCCATGAACTCCCTCCATCCTAAAATATAAACCATTCTAAATTTGATCAAATTCAAAATAATAATAATAAAATTTCAGATGAGTTTTATTAGATCATAATGAAATGTGTATCTTCATAATTTACCTCTTTGCTGTGATGTTAATACTTTTAAAAACTTTAGTAAAACAATTAAAATGGTTTGGCCTAGGACAATTAAAAATCTCCTATGCTTTAGTATAACGGAGGCAGTAAGAATTTATGACATTTTTTTAATCGACGAAGAGGTCTTTTTTTGACGTTTCGTTCCCTTATCCAGAGATACGCGTTTTTTATGAAGGCAGATATTTCGTAAAGATTGGTTAGTTGGACGTCCCTATCAGACAGCCATCGATCAGTGACATGTCAAACTGTGAATAAGTGAGCTGTTGTATACGGGTATGTTAGTAAAACACAGCCATAAGGAGGAATTTTCTATAGCATAACCATTGACTTGATCTTTCTTTGCGGTGACTACGACTAGAAACTGGTAGACAGGATGCAAGCATGATGCCTCTCTTTCTTCTACAGCATACTCTTCCGGATTTTTTTGAAAGGCTTTGCTCTTCCGGATCAGACCATTTGGCTCGAGTCTTCATCTAAACAGAGCACAAGCTTAAGCTAGCTTAAACAGGAAGCCATGCGGCCAATCCATTTTTCACACAATAAGTGCTGCAGAAGATCGCTTTTACGTGTCCTTGGCCTTGCCATTCTGCTGCTGGTCTCCTTGGTCACTCCAGCTAGTTCCTGCACGGAGCTGGAGAAGACCTCTCTCCTCCAGTTCCTTACTGGGCTCTCCCAGGATTCTGGTCTCTCCAAGTCATGGCAAGAAGGCACTGATTGCTGCAACTGGGAAAGTGTTGCCTGCAAAAGAAACAGGGCGGTCACCCATGTCTCACTGCCTTCTCAAGGGCTTGAAGGGCACATCTCACCGGATCTTAGCAACCTCAGCAGCCTGCAGTACCTAAACTTGTCCTACAACTCACTGTCCGGTGGCCTTCCACTGGGTTTGGTGTCTTCCAGCAGCATCGTCGTCCTTGACATCAGCTTCAACGAACTCAGCGGAGACCTGCATGACCTACCATCCTCAACCGTGGGCCAGCCTCTACAGGTACTTAACATCTCGAGTAACTTGTTTACAGGGCAGTTTACACCCACAACATGGAAGGGGATGAAGAATCTGATTGCACTGAATGCCAGCAACAACAGCTTTACTGGGCAGATTCCAGGTCATTTCTGCACCATATCACCATCCTTTGCTATGCTTGAAATCTGTTACAACAAACTCAGTGGCAGTATCCCTCCAGTGCTTGGTAATTGCTCCAAGCTCAGAGTACTCAAGGCTGCCCACAACAACCTTAGAGGGAGTCTTCCTGATGAACTCTTCAGTGCCACCTTGTTGGAGCATCTCTCTTTCTCCAGCAATACTTTACATGGCACACTTGATGGGACACATATAGCCAAACTCATAAATCTGGTCATCCTTGATCTTGGAGAAAATAATTTCAGCGGAAAGGTACCCGATTCCATAGGCCAACTCAAGAGATTGCAGGAACTTCATTTGGGCTTTAACAGCATGTCTAGGGAGCTGCCATCAACCCTGAGCAACTGCACAAATCTCACAAGCATCGACCTACAGAACAACTATTTCAGTGGAGAACTCACCAAGGTCAATTTCTCCAACTTACCCAATCTAAAAATCTTAGATCTTAAGGTGAACAACAACAACAACAATAACAACAACAACATAGCCTTTTGTCTCAAGCAAGCAGGGGTAGGCTAGAGATGAAACCCAAAAGAGGCATAGAAACAAAGAACACATAAATGGTACAAGAAAAAAGATTACGGTTCAGGCACGTTAAGTGCTAGTCTCCAAACGCTCCTATCCATAGCTAGTCTCCAAACGCTCCTATCCATAGCTAAATCTGTAGGGATATTCCACTCCTTAAGGTCTCTCTTAACCGACTCGTTTTAAGTCAGTTTAGGTCGACCTCTACCGCTCTTTATATTATCGACCCGCTTTAGAACCCCACTACGCACTGGCGCCTCAGGAGGCCTCCGTTGGACATGGCCAAACCATCTCAACCGGTGTTCTATCAATTTTTCCTCAATTGGTGCCACCCCAACCCTATCCCGAATATCGTCGTTCCGGACTCTATCCCTCCTTGTGTGCCCACAACATCATCGTAACATACGCATCTCTGCTACACTCAAATGCTGGATATGTCGCCTTTTTGTAGGCCAACATTCAGCACCGTATGATATCGCCGGACGAATCGCTGTCCTATAAAACTTACCTTTTAACTTCTGAGGCACCCTTCTATCACAGAGGACGCCTGAAGCTTGACGCTATTTCAACCAACCGGCTGAAATTCTATTCCTAACATCTTCATCAATGTCGCCATCCTTTTGTAGCATCGATCCTAAATACCGAAAAGTATCCTTCTTGGCCACCACTTGCCCATCGAGGCTAACGTCTCCCTCCTCATTCCTAGTCACGCTGAAATCGTATCTCATGTACTCGGTCTTGGTCCTACTAAGTCTAAACTCTTTCGACTCTAACATGTGCCTCCATAGTTCTAACTTCCTATTAACCCCTGCTCTAGTCTCATCCACTAGCACCACATCATCAGCAAAGAGCATACACCAAGGGATATCACCTTGTATATCCCTTGTGACCTCATCCATCACCAAAGCAGATAAATAAGGGCTCAATGCTGACCCTTGATGTAGTCCTATTTTAATTGAAAAGTCACTGGTGTCGCCATCATATGTTCGGACACACGTCACCACATCCCTGTACATATCCTCGATGAGGGTGATGTAATTAGTTGGGACTTTGTGCTTTTCTAAAGCCCACCACATGACATTTCTCGGTACTTTGTCATATGTCTTCTCGAGGTCAATAAAGACCATGTGCAAGTCTTTCTTATGCTCCCTATATCTCTCCATCAACTGTCGTAATAAGAAAATTGCCTCCATGATCGACCTACCAGGCATAAACCCAAATTGGTTTTGGGTTACACTTGTCACTCTTCTTAGGCGATGCTCGATAACCCTCTCCCAGAGCTTCATCGTATGGCTCATCAACTTAATCCTACAGTAATTAGTACAACTTTGAACATCTCCCTTGTTCTTGAAGATTGGTACTAATATACTTCTCCTCCATTCTTCAGGCATCTTGTTTGACCAAAAATGAGGTTAAAAAGCTTAGTTAACCATACTATCTCTCTGGCACCTAGGTATCTCCACACCTCAATGGGGATACTGTCAGGGCCCATCGCTTTACCTCCCTTCATCCTCTTCAAAGCCTTCCCGATCTCTGCCTCCTGAAATCTCCTCATGAAATGTCTATTGGTATCGTCAAATGAGTCATCCAACTCCAAGGTAGGACCCTCATTCTCTCCATTAAACAACTTGTCAAAGTACTCTCTTCACCTGTCCTTGATCTCCTCATCCCTCACCAAAAGTCGATCCATCCCATCCTTGATGCATTTGATTTGGTTGATGTCCCTCGTCTTCCTCTCGCGGATCCTAGCCATCCTATAAATGTTCTTCTCCCCTTCCTTCGTGCCTAGCCGCTGATAAAGGTCATCATACGCCTGACCTTTTGCTACACTCACCGCTCGTTTTGTAGCCCTCTTCACTATTTTATAGCCCTCAATGTTGGCTGCACTCTTGTCATGATGGAGGCACTTGAACCACTCCTTCTTCTCCCTAATAGCCCTTTGCACCTCATCATTCCACCACCAAGTGTCTTTCGC
Organism: Bothriochloa decipiens; assembly: GCA_023333625.1. NCBI lineage: Eukaryota > Viridiplantae > Streptophyta > Magnoliopsida > Poales > Poaceae > Bothriochloa > Bothriochloa decipiens. The sequence continues at coordinate 730,895 of CM041645.1, read as the reverse complement.
TTCCCGTTTGCCTCCCCTACTCACTCCAAACACATCCGAAGCCACCTTTTGAACACATGTTGCCATCTTTAGCCATATGTCATCTGCATCTTCTCCTTCTTCCCACGGCCCCTCATCTAGCATCCTCTCCTTAAAAGTTTGCGCTGCTTTCCCCTAAGCTTCCACCATTTTGTTCTCGCAATCTTGGCCCGATTGTCACGGTGGACACGTACCCGAAAGCAAAAAATCCGCCACCACAAGCTTGTGTTGAGGGACAACACACTCCCCAGGTAACACCTTACATTCTAAGCAAGCACGTCTATCCCCCTCCTTGCAAGGATAAAGTCGATCTGGCTTAGGTGTTGTCCGCTACGAAAGGTCACTAGATGGGATTCCCTCTTCTTAAAGACGGTGTTCGCTATCAACAAATCATAGGCCAACGCGAAGTTTAAAACATCCTCCCCCCTTGATTTCTACTACCATACCCGAAACCCCCCATGCACCTGCTCGAAACTTACATTAGTCGCACCCACATGGCCGTTGAGGTCTCCTCCTATAAAGAGTTTCTCGCTGATAGGCACAGAACTAACCATGCTATCGAAATCTTCCCAAAACTGCCTCTTGGTGCTCTTGCAAAGACCTACCTGTGGGGCATAGGCACTGATCACATTCAGGGCCAAATCTCCAACTACCAACCGGACTAGGATAATTCGGTCGCCTTGCCTCCGCACCTCAACTACTCCATCCTTAAGGCTCCTATCGATCAAGATGCCTACACCATTCCTACCCGATGTTGTCCCTGTGTATCAAAGTTTGTAGCCAGTATCCTCCACCTCCTTCGCCTTCTAGCCCTTCCATTTAGTCTCCTGAACGCATAGAATATTTACACGCCTCCTAATTGCTATATCGACTAGCTCTCTTAACCGTTAGGGACCCTACATTCCAGCTACGTAGACGAATCCTAGTTGGCTCGGCTAGCTTCCTTACCCTTCGCACCCGTCGAGGGAAGTGCGAAGACCCTTGCTCATTTTTCACTACACCCGGGCGTAAATGTAGCGTGTCACAAAGGTTGCGATGACCCGACCCTTGCTCATTTATCATCGGTGGCAAAATTCCAGAAACTAACTGCGCTGCGCCTATCTTTAAACAATTTTGAAGGCCAGTTATCAAAGGTGAACAACATCGGTGGCAAAATTCCAGAAAGCATAAACTCATGCCACAAACTAACTGCGCTATGCCTATCTTCAAACAATTTCGAAGGCCAGTTATCAAAGGGACTAGGCAATCTAAAGTCACTCTCATTCCTTTCACATAGTGGTAACAGTTTTACGAATTTGGCAAATGCACTTCAGATACTAAAGAGCTCTAAAAACCTCACCACCCTTCTTATTGGGTTCAACTTCATGAAGGAGACCATGCTAGATGATGAAAGCATTGATGGTTTTGAGAATCTTCAGGTTCTTTCCTTAAGTGGATGCTCATTGATGGGGAAAATACCTTATTGGTTATCGAAGTTAACGCATTTGCAGATGTTAGGTTTAAATGACAATCAACTTACAGGTCTGATTCCTGACTGGATCAATAGCCTAAACTTCCTGTTCTATCTAGACCTATCAAATAACAGTCTTACTGGGGAAATCCCTACAACATTAATAGAGATGTCGATGCTAAAATCAGAGAATACTGCAGCAGTTTTAGATCCAAGAGTCTTTGATTTACCAATTTATTCAGGCACATCACTTCAATACCGCAAGGTGAATGCTTTTCCAATAATGCTCAACCTAGGAAACAATAACTTCACTGGTGTGATCCCTCCAGAGATCGGTCTCTTAAAAGAGCTCATTTCATTTAATTTGAGCTTCAACAAACTATATGGGGGTATCCCCCAATCGATCTGCAACCTCACAAACTTGTTGGTCCTGGACTTGTCAAGCAACCATCTCACCGGTCCAATCCCTGGAGCTCTGAACAATCTACACTTCCTTACTGAATTCAACGTTTCTTTCAATGACCTAGAAGGGCCTGTGCCGACCACAGGACAGTTTAGTACATTTACAAACTTGAGCTTTGATGGTAACCCAAAGCTCTGTGGTCCTATGCTTATTCACCAATGCAATTCAGCAGAGGAAGGTCCCGTGCCCGTTGTCTATGTAAACCAAGGTGAAAGCAAGATCATCTTCGCAATCACCTTCGGCCTTTTCTTTGGAGTAGGAGTGCTATATGATCAGATTGTATTATCCAGGTACTTTGGCTAACCTCAATCAATAGAAATGGCCTACAATAATGTTCATGGGTTTTCAGACAAGCGATTGATGTAACTGAGCAGAGAAACAAACATCTGCTACAGCTTTGTAATTGTTATTACCAATTTACAAGTGCCAAAATTAGTGGGGCCTCCATTATTTTCACTTCCAGAAGATCAAATAAATGGCCCTAGGCATAGCTCTGGTATTAGGCCATTAGGGGGGTTCAGTAAGTATCTTTGATCCAAGAACTTTAAAGTTGAAGCAATTGGAGGATGGAGAAATTGGTGTGGACACAACAAGCTGCAGCATGTAATAATTATGATTGATTGGTTGCTTGCCATTTGTCAACGTTAAAATAGTTGGTTTCTACAGTACACGCTCAAAGAAACTAGCTTAGATTCTCTTTGGAAGGGGAGACTCTTATTAGCTCGGTGTCCAAACTTTATACTATAATAACAATTTGTAAGAACATGATATAACAATCCGGTTATCTGATATTGGTGTGTCGTGTTTCTTTTTTTTCATTTCATCCCAGCAGACAGATATCACGTTGCATTTGAATTTATACAAGCTAGGCGAGCTAAATGGAATGTAAAACGAAGTCTTCCATTTGAGTCAATAATTTCAACAAATTATTGGAAGCTTTGCGCAGAGCGTGATCAGATCCGTTAATCGGTAAAACTTCAAGCAATGATGACTGACGACACGGACAATGCGGCTACTCCGTGTCCATGGTGATTGGATTATTACCTTGGAAGCAGAGCGGAGGACGCCGAACGCGCCACCCCATCGGGCGCGTTGCCCGAGCCTGTATTCGAGCCCACGGCCACCGTACGCTGGAGGGCGTGCGCATGGGTTCCCCGCGGCCTGCGCCGCCACTCGCCGTTGCTCCGCTTGGGAGGGGTCGTTCACCTTAAGGCTGAAGCGGTGAAGTCCGCGATGGGAGACGACGAAGTGGGCTGGGCTGTGGCCGGTGAGTGTCGGGATCCATGATGCATGGGCTGTTTTTGGTTAGCATGTTTGGGCTCGAATCTTCTTGCCATGGATTAAGCCAGGATCATGATTATTTGAAATCAATTAATCATCGTGACTTTTTCTTTAATCATCGTGATTTTTATGTTATCTCTAAAAATTCCATTGATAATCATGATCTCACTGTTTTCCTTCATTGAAATTTTTTAAGGTTACTAGGTAAATGCCGGTGCGTTGCAATAGGACCACATAATACCACGATAACATATGTATGAGCATGTTATATGGGTACCTGAAATAGATGGATTCATACTTAAATTATAGCTCTAAATTAGAATGTGAAACAAAAACATCACTTCAATTGTCTATAATGTAAGAACCTATTGCATCACTTCATGCCTATGACATGCGAAAGAGAAGCTTGCACTTCTTTAGGAACTGAAGGTTGTCTTGAATTTCCTATGTATGTCAATAGTTTGTTCACGAAGTCATCTCGTATTCTTTAGTCATCCTGTGCATAGTCAAATGTTAAAACCAGAAACTACAATCAATAGCATTATATAAATAAATTATAATATTATATATATGACCAAAAATAGCTTTTCCACTCACCATTTTGATCCGTGTGAGTCACCCATTATGTCAGTTGTAACCAAGTGGGTAATTAGATCAGAGCCAAGAATATGCCAGACCATGAACCGTAAGGCATACTATCTCATGAGCGATAAGGAGCGAGGCAAAACCTGAATTGCTGCTAGGGCGATCTGCATTAGTGTGGCAGCCACACGAATGAACAATGGACGATCAAAGCTGCAATAGTCATCACCAGCAGAGAAGTCAGAGATCACCTTGCTATTTAGATCATATCCGAATACAAATAACTAATTAGATTAAGTTAGGTTGGGTCAAGTATGGTGAATCCAAAAGCAGCAGTTTTCAATATGGAGGTCTCAAGTATAGATGCAAGCCTATGGTAAATATAATGCCCATTTCATAGTACCTTTCAGGTTTCGTTCACAGTAACAAATGGATGCACGGAAATGTCAAATAGAGCATTACAACGACTTGATTGAACCTATAGCTTGTGAATCTTTTAGCATGACCTACAAAAATAGGAACATGAGTTTGGTCTTTGAGAGTGTAGGTCCTCTGACACCCTTTCTACACAACTCAAATTAAGTGTAGCAGTAGCATCTATTTTTAATTGTAAATAAAAAATGGAGATAGGAATAACATTTGTAATCAATTATGCTTGGGAACAAGTAGCATCTAAACTCAGTTTTTTGCAATTACAATCTACGGATGAAGATGGCGCACATCTATTATTCAAGTGCAAAAGGAGCAAAGAGGCTGTGTGGCGGGATTTGGCGATGGAGGATGAGTTCAGTAAAGCTTGTTGCTGGATGCGAAACAGTGCACTGAATTAATCCATCCTGAAACTGAAACCAGACAAAGCTGAGATGATCTGCTTCTTACTGAATAACTGGAAGTGGGAACCAAATAGAAGAGAGATGGATATGCTGATCATGAGCCTCAGGATGTTGTTGTACTAACCATGAGACAAGTGCAAGACTTCAGATTGGTGGACTTCCAAAAGGCCAATGCAGCAGCGTGCGACACCACCTAAATGGAGAAGATGTCAGTAATGAAGATCAACGTTGACGGTGGAATTTGTAAAGAAAGGGCGCTGGAGGCATGGTAGGCTGAGGTACAAAGGGGCGAGAGCAGCTGGTTCCCTAAAAAAAATTAGTTTCGTGTTATGTATAAATGTATACGATTTGTATTTGTGGCTTTCGTTACTATACAAAAAGAGCGTATATGACCACATCATGATGTCACCCCTAGGAAGCAGAGCAAATTGCACAGGCACAGCTGCGGCTTCGACCAAATGGCCAGATGCCGGGGAGCCAAGGCGCTAGGGCACGGCGACTCTCGATCTAAGCCATCAAGAGGTTTTAATGTTCAGACTATTCGAGGGTGCCGTGAAGGATGCCGAACGCGTGCCGCAGACTAGTGACATCAGACCAGCAATAGGAAACGAATACAAAGGACCCACAATATTTGAAATTTGAATGTGTTGTGTACCACTACCAAAAATGATAGACAAGTCGTCAATCCAGATGTTCAGCAATATATGTTTCTTCACATCATTATTGAGTGATAGATGTTCAACAGTTAAATGGCATTGGGGGAACAGGTCATCAACCCCTGTGATAGGTGTCTTTAAAAAAAGTGGCACATACCACATACAGAAACCTGAGAGCACACATGGCTAAATACAGCAGGCAACCTCACATATCAGGAGCGTGTCATGTTCCTTAAAATTTAATTAAATGCTTACAGATTCTGAATAGTTTAGCACAAATACTAAAATGAACCTAACCATCGATAGAAATTGAAATTTCCCTCAAACTACAACATCCTTTATTTTGTGATCATTTTTTATGGTTGAGGACATGATCAGATGCCATCAGGAAACCTACAGCTACAGTCCACAGCAAAGATCGGTATTTTTAGAATGTCAAGCGTTAGTTCTGCAGTCATCTAGCTAGAGTCCAAAGCCTAAAGTTTAGAGAACTGCAGGGCACCTCCTAAGTTCAGCGACCAAAGGGGTGCTGCAATATTATTAGAATCAATAGATGATCCTAACTCTAAAGTCTGAACTATCTGCCTGTAAAATTCATTAGCCAACAACATAGCTTTGCTAATTAAGAAACCAGTTACGTGATGAAGGGATGAATTCTGAGGGAGTGAGGCATGGATGGGTCAACATGTCCTGTATGCGATATGTCCTATGTCTACAAAACGGCGGCCAATGAGGTGAATGGTGATGGCAAAGTAAAAAAAAAAAAAAAAGAAACTTGCAACCTGTATCTGCAAAGAGTTAATGAATTGCTAGCTTTAATTCAGAAAACTGAGACCAAAACTAAAGCGCCATAGAAAAACTGATAAATAAACAGTCGAGAGATAGGAATATGCATCTCAGCCTTGTCTAGGGGTTAAGATCAGATGTGATGTAAACTGAATCGCGAAAGAAAACAAAGAGGTCACCGTTGTGCCAAGAATTGTCGCTCGTCCTGTAGGGAGAACGAACCAAGAAGGATGCGATTTGGGCATGATTGCAATGTACTCACTAAATGATCGATCGTTCTAATTAACTCACCGTTGTGACTTTAAAATTTCTTCCCCGCATATGCCCAGTTGCCCACCACCACGTTCCAAATTCCAGCCGTGGTCAATAGAGATGGTAGGGTTTTACCAGTACAAGAGAGAAGTTAATCGGCCCGTTCTATCTGAACTCAACTCCGCTCCGGGAAGCAGCAGCAAGAAGCACGCGCGGGAGTTGTGGCGGTGGTTGCGGCCGTGGAGGGCAGCTCGAGGACGACAGCGACGAAGTAGCAAGGTGTCGTGGCCGTGGATGGTTGGCGGTGTAGAGCACGGACGTCGGAGCGCGGCTTCCTGATCATGGCCATGGAGGCTGGCTCGAGGACGGCGGTGACGTCGGACGAGGCAGCACATGATCGCCATGTGATTGTTGTGGGTGAGGGGGGAGGTAACGAGAGATTTTGTTGCCTAATTCATAGCGATGCCTGATTTGGAAGGAGCGCGGTTGGAGGAATCATGATTGACGCCGAGCAGGCCAGACAGAGTGCGCGTGTAGATCGCCGGGCAAGGCCTAGGAGCGGAGGTGGTTTGGTGTAACCTGTGAATGAAATCATTTGAAATGTTTTAGTTATAGAGATTTAATTCCTTGTCTTGTATCACCGTGTCATCATCATTTCCATATACTCAAGTCAAGGTTATATTACAATATTATAGACCTTTATCTAAAAAATGACATTCTTTGAACGAAAAAATGACATTCTAGCTAGACAGCACAATTTTTATTACTACGCACTAGGAGTCGACAAAAATGAAATGTGACTTGGCTTGACTCTAACTTGCTGTATTGGTTTGACTCAAACTGAAATGTTCGGAGCCACACATCTGTAATGCGACTCCAGCGATCATAAGTTCATAAGAAACTTTCTTATGTTTCCTAGTAGCACCACCGGAGACTAAGGAGGGTGCGTCGGGGCTCACGGCGTTCAGCGACGCGGACATGGCAGGCGATGTGGATGGACGGCGGAGCACCTTGGGCGTGCTCGTCTTCCTCGGCGGAGCGCCAATCGCTTGGTAGTCGCTGAAACAGAAGATGGTGGCCTTGTCTACATGCGAGGCAGAGTACGTGGCGGCAGCCACGGCGGCGTGCCAGGTGGTCTGGCTGCGACGGTTGCTGAGCGAGCTCACTGGTGTTGAGGCTCGGCCGCCGGCGCTCCAGGTGGACAACCAGCCAGCGATCGCGCTGGCAAAGAACCCCGTCCTCCACGACAGAAGCAAACACATCGATGTGAGGTTTCACTTCCTTCGTGATTACGTCGATGGAGGGCAGCTGGTCATTGAGTTCGTCGACACTGGTCGGCAGCTCGTTGACATCCTCACCAAGTCACTCGGGCGTCTTCGGTTCCAGGAGCTGAGGAAGATGATTGGCATGGTGGAGGTTATGGGCTAGCAGCAGGATTAAGGAAAAATTGTTAGACATAATTTTCTGCCATCCCACTTTTTCCACTCGGCATGGCCAGGGCAGGTAGTCGGTCGCTGGTCAGGCCTCGACGTGCTGCAGGGCATGGCATTAGGCCATCACTAGTGCTGTAGCAGCATAGTACTAGGAGTAGGTGAGGTTGTAGACAGCCATGCCTCTTGTACCCGGTAGTGGGTGGAGGTTTGTATATAAATACTATACAATGCAATGAAAAATACAGCTCTTGCTATCAGTATTCAGTTCACAGAGTGTGTGTTGTGCGTGTGTGCGAAAAGAGAGCTCGGCTCGTCTTCTTCCTTGTTCAGGGAGGACGTCGGAGGGCTCGAGCAGGTGCTGCTCGTCTCGAGGGTGCTAGGTCGGGGGGTCGAGCAGGTGCTGCTCACCTCGACGGTGCTGGGTTCCAGCGCCAACAAATAGGGCACCATGTCACCCTCACCTATTACCTCAACGCATTTCTTATTTTCTTGCCTCCAATTGGCCTTGTTATTCTCTAAACCATGCTCGCACCTTGACCATGACCACGATGATTGCTCTCTCGTACAAATTGAATCTTGCAGATCTTCGTAAATTGTTTCGCTCTTTCAAAAGTAAGCGCTTTTCCTGTTCAACAGAAAGGGTGCATCAACTAGTGATTATAACTTCTTTTATTTCTCTATCTCAGATTTTGTTAGCACTGAGGTTAATACAATACAATACAATAGATTGGTTAAGAAACAGTATTAAGACAAGTAGATCAGATCCTGAGATCAGGTAAATCTAGGTAGTCTGTGTCTGCATTCCTGAGAATAGACGTTATGTCACATAAGGTGAGTCACGGCAGACAATAATAATGCAACAAAGATTGATTCAAGGATGACTGGAAACAGGAAAATATTTTGTACAGACAGTCTGTTATGAACATTAGTTCATAAGAGGGAGAGGGAGGATAATCATTGCCAAGAGGAAGGCCAATCAAAGTTGGCGTGGAGGGAGACTAGAGTATTTGGGGGTTGGACTGATTGTTGTTCATTCCTGGATTGATTCAAATAGGTCCTGGGCACGTAAAGGAGTCGACTGGCTCCCTTGGTCTACTTCTGGCCTACGGTCTCACACCGTCTATTCTTGCATTCCAACCCAACCCTCAACTACTCTTTAATGGCTGAGACACCCAGTCGCCTAAGTTGGACTTTGACCAGGGCGGCCCTTGCTATACCTCGTTTTCGAGGCCGGCGGCTGTATTGTATGCCCCACATGACGCAGTCATCCACGAAGCTTGCTCAGGCCTTGTTTAGTTTCGAAAAAAAAGTGAACCCAATAAATAGTACTATTTTCGTCTTATTTGGTAAATATTGTCCAATCGTAGACCAACTAGGTTCAAAAGATTCATCTCGTGATTTTCAACTAAACTGTGTAATTAGTTATTTTTTTATCTATATTTAATGCTCCATATATGCAGATAAAAATTAATGTGACAGAAAGAGAGTGTAAAAACTTAAAATTTAGGAATGAACTAAACAAGGCCTCAGTTGGACTTCCCAATACACCGTAGCAGCTCTCCCACCAATGAGACGTCAACGTGTGAACAAGCGACCTGCTCAATCTATTGCATAAAATACACCCATAATGACGACTTTGCTGTGGCCTCTAATCCTTGCCTCCGTTTTTCTTTTTGCTGGACGTGCTATAACAGAAAGATGGAACCAGCGGTCTCCTACTTCTTCTACCTTATGTTCTTCCATGCTTTACACCATTGGCAACTCTGTCCAGATTGAACACAAGTTAAACATCTGGTCTCCTTGCTTCTTTCAATAGGAAGCCATGCCACCACTCCATTTGTCATACGACAAAAGCACCAGTAGATTATCCTTACGTGTCCTTGCCGTTGCCCTTATCCTGCTGATCTCTTTGGCCACTCCTATCAGTTCCTGCACAGAGCAGGAGAAGAAATCTCTCCTCCAATTCCTTTCTGGGCTCTCACAGGACTCTGGTCTTGCCAAATCATGGGAGACAGAAGGCACTGATTGCTGCAAATGGGAAGGGGTCACCTGCAACAGAAATAAGACGGTCATTGAGGTCTCTCTGCCATCTAGGGGCCTTGAAGGTACCATCATGTCTCTTGGCAACCTCACTGGCTTGCAGCATCTTAATTTGTCCTACAATTCGTTATCTGGCGACCTGCCTCTGGAACTGTGTCGTCTAGCAGTATCATTGTCCTTGACATCAGCTTCAACCAGATCAGTGGAGACTTGCATGATCTATCGTCTCCAACCTCTGGACCACCTCTGAAGGTACTTAACATCTCAAGCCACTTGTTTACAGGGCAGTTTACATCCACAACATGGAATGGGATGGAGAATCTAGTGGCGCTCAATGCCAGCAATAATAGCTTTACTGGGCAGATTCCAAGTCATTTCTGTAACATATCACCAACCTTTGCTGTCCTTGAACTCTCTTACAACAAACTCAGTGGCAGTAACCCCCCAGGCCTTGGTAATTGCTCCAATCTCAAAGTGCTCAAGGCTGGCCACAACCACCTTAGCGGGAGTCTCCCTGTTGAACTTTTCAATGCCACCTTGTTGGAGCATCTCTCTTTTTCCAGCAATAATTTACATGGAATACTTGATGGCACACATATACCCAAACTCAAAACCTGGTCATCCTCGATTTTGGAGAAAACAGTTTCAGTGGAAAGGTACCTGATTTCATTGGTCAGCTCAAGAGATTGCAGAAACTTCATTTGGGATATAACAGCATGTCTGGGGAGCTTCCATCCAATCTGAGCAACTGCACAAGTCTCACAAACATCAACCTCAAGGACAACAGTTTCAGTGGAGAACTCACCAAGGCCAATTTCTCCAACTTACCCAATCTAAAAATCTTAGATCTTATGGGCAATAACTTCAAAGGCAAAATTTCAGAAACCATATACACATGCCACAAACTAACTGCGCTGCGTCTATCTTCAAACAATTTCGAAGGCCAGTTATCAAAGGGACTAGGCAATCTGAAGTCACTCAGGTTCCTTTCACTTGCTGGCAACAGTTTTTCGAATTTGGCAAATGCACTTCAGATACTAAAGAGCTCCAAAAACCTCACCACCCTTCTTATTGGGCCCAACTTCATGAACGAGACTATGCCAGATGATGACACCATTGACGGTTTTGAGAATCTTCAGGTTCTTTCCTTGAGAGGATGCTCATTGTTAGGGAAAATACCTTATTGGTTATCGAAGTTAACGCATTTGCAGATGTTAGGTTTAAATGACAATCAACTTACAGGTCCGATTCCTGACTAGATCAGCAGCCTAAACTCCCTGTTCTATCTAGAAATATCAAATAACAGTCTGACTGGGGGAATTCCTACAGCACTAACAGAGATGCCGATGCTAAAATCAGAGAAGACTGCAGCACTTATAGGTCCAAGAGTCTTTGAAGTACCAATTTATTTAGGTAAATCACTTCAATACCGCAATCTGAATGCTTTTCCAAAAGTGCTCAATCTAGGAAACAATAACTTCACTGGTGTGATCCCTCCAGATATCGGTCTCTTAAAAGAGCTCGTTTCACTAAATTTGAGCTTCAACAATCTATATGGGGACATCCCCTAGTCGATCTGCAACCTCACAGACTTGATGGTGCTCGACTTGTCAAGCAACCATCTAACTGGTGCAATCCCTGCAGAGCTGAACAATCTACAGTACCTTAGTAAATTCAATGTTTCTTTCAATGACCTAGAAGGACCTGTGCCAACCACAGGCTAATTGAGCACATTTTCAAACTCCAGCTTTGATGGCAACCCAAAGCTCTGTGGTCCTATGCTTATTCACCAGTGCAATTCAGCAGAGGAAGGATCAGTGTCCATTGTGTATGTAAACCAAGATGGCAGCAAGGTCATCTTCGCAATCACCTTAAGTCTTTTCTTTGGAGTAGGAGTGCTATATGATCAGATTGTATTATCCAGGTACTTTGGTTAACCTCAATCAATAGAAACGGACTACAATAATGTTCAGGGTTTTCAGACAAGCGATTGATGTAATTGAACAGAGAAACAAACAACTGCTACAGCTTTGTAACTGTATTACCAATTTACGGATGCCAAACTTGGTGGGATCTAGTGGTTGCTAGTAGTGTTCGGTGTTTGTTCCTGGTGCTCAGCGCCTGGGTTCTCTTCATTGCTGTCTTTAGATGGTGTCAACAATCTAGAGCTCGTTACACTAAATTTGAGCTTCAACAATCTATATGGGGAGATCTCCCGGTCGATCTACAACCTCACAAACTTGATGGTGCTCGATTTGTCAAGCAACCATCTAACTGGTGCAATCCCTGTAGAGCTGAAAAATCTATAGTACCTTAGTAAATTCAATGTTTCTTTCAATGACCTAGAAGGACCTGTGCCAACCACAGGCCAATTGAGCACATTTTCAAACTCCAGCTTTGATGGCAACCCAAAGCTCTGTGGTCCTATGCTTATTCACCAGTGCAATTCCAGAGGAAGGATCAGTGTCCATTGTGTATGTAAACCAAGATGGCAGCAAGGTCATCTTCGCAATTGCCTTCAGTCTTTTCTTTGGAGTACGAGTGCTATATGATCAGATTGTATTATCCAGGTACTTTGGTTAACCTCAATCAATAGAAACGGACTGCAATAATGTTCAGGGTTTCAGACAAGCGATTGATGTAATTGAGCAGAGAAATAAACAGCTGATACATTGTATTACCAATTTATGGATGCCAAACTTGGTGGGATCTAGTGGTTGCTAGTAGTGTTCGGTGTTTGGTGAAAAAAAAAGTGTTTGCTAGTAGTGTTCGGTGTTTGTTCCTGGTGCTCAGCGCCTGGGTTCTTTTCATTGCTGTCTTTAGATGGTTTCAATCTGCCTGAGTTGTTCAAGCTACTCGCTGCGTTCTTTGGGTTTGTTGTGTGTGCTCATATGTGCATTTATCTGCTACACTGTAAACTGATATGGTCTTTTAGCAATTTTAAAAGACAGGGGCCTGGCCCTAGAATTCAAAAATAATAAAAAAAAATTGGTGGGATCTCCGGTATTTCCAATTCCAAAGATCAAATAAATGGCCCCAGGGCACAGCTCCGGCATTAGGGGTTCAGTAAGTAATCTTTGATCCAAGAACTTTAGTGTTGAAGCAATTGGAGGATGGAGAAGTTGGCGTGGACACAACAAGCTGCAGCAGGTAATAATTATTATTGATTGATTGGTTGCTTGTCATGTGTCAATGTTAAATAGTTGGCTTCAGTACACTGTACACGCTCAAAGAAACTAGCTTAGATTCTCTTTGGACGGGGAGACTCTTTATTAGCTCGGAGTCCAAATTATATACTACAATAATTTGTAAGAACATGGTATAGTATAACCGTCCGGTTATCTGATATTGGTCTCATGGTGTGTCAGTGTTTTTCCCCCATCGCAGTCGCAGCAAACAGATATCAAGTTGCTTTTGAAATTACAGGCAAAATAGCTATTTTGGCCCCTAAACTTTTTCTCAGGGTTCAATTTGACCCTTGAACTATCAAAACGTTCAATTTGGTCCTTAATCTTCTGATTTCCGACTCAATCTCATCCAATGTCCTTGATTGTTCGACACGTGGACAGCTGCACATGCAAAAGGACTCTCTTGCCCCTCCCTAATTCTCTACCTTGCATGTGTGCTCACGGCGTTTCCCATGTTCGTCGTTGCACTGCCAGCAACCATGTTGTCAAGGCTCACAACTCACAAGGTCTCCCAGCGGGGGCGGGGCTGCTGCTCCAAGGCGGCACCGTCCTCGAGAACGCATGCCTCGATTTGTTCCTGCTCGACCTCGGCGCGACACCCGCCCACGCATGCTCCAGACTCAAGATGGCAATGGGTACCCGATACCCGAGTACCCGACGGGTTTTACCCGATAAGGAGGCGGGTATGGAAGTCATTTTATACCCGTGGGTATGTTATTGGGTGAAATATTATACCCATCGGGTATGACGGGTACGGGTGTGGAAGTATACTACCCATACTCGCATACCCGCGGGTAAAAAATACCCGCACAAATATATAGCCAGCCCTGCAATTTTAGCCCATATAAATATGTAGCCCATGAATTTGGCCCATATAAACCCATGATTTTTTTTATATGAATGTTGAACTCGGGTATATTGTCGGGTATGGAATACCCATCGGGTAAAAATTACCTATCGGGTACGGATATGGAATGAATTCCTTACCCGTCTGCTTTCACGGGTAACCCGACGGAATAGATTTTGACCTGACGGGTACGGGTATGGATGGCCAATACCCGTCGGGTACGTACCCGTTGCCATCTTGACTCCAGACCCACCCACACACGCTCACCGCCAACCTCGCCACGTTCGCCGAGTTCGGCTACATCCAGGATCTCCCTGAGCTTTTCTACCGCCTCGTCGTCGCCCATTGCATGCAATGGCGCGAGGCTACCCAGACCCAGCCCGCGCTTGCTGGCCAAAAGCGTGCCCGCGACGCCGACGACGCTGATGATGCGCCTGCTGCGACGTCGTTTGTCCCGCTCGCCGTCACCGACCCTGCATGGCCTGCTGCTTTCGTCCAAGCGGGGGTGGCCATGGATCCCAAACACGACGATGCTCATACCGAAGCTCAGCGACCATCCGTGGAGTACTGGGTGCACGGCTCAGTGACCATCTCATGGAGTGGCCGGCTGCTCACCGCGTTTCCCGTGTCCGTCATTGCCCTGCCATCAACCATGCCATGTGTATAATTAGGGAGGGCAGGGGAGTCCTTTTGCATGTGCAGCTGTCCATGTGTCGAGCAATCAAGGAGATCGGATGAGATTGAGTCGAAAATCAGAAGATCAAAGACCAATTTAGACGTTTTAATAGTTCAGAGGCCAAATTAAGTCTTGGATGAAAGTTTAGGAGCCAAAATGGCTATTTTGCCGAAATTATGCGAGCTAGGCGAGCAAAATGAAATGTAAAGCCAAGTCTTCCAATTGAGTCGATAATTTCAACAAATGATTGAAAGCTTTGCGCAGACCGCGAACAATCCGTAAATCTCGATAAAACTTAAGCTACGAGGACGCGGACAACCGTGTCTGGGGGATTGAAGTCACCTTCATACCTTGGGAGCAGACAGCAGAGCCAGCCGCCGAACGCGCCAGACATTTGGGCGCGTTGCCCGAGCTCTCTAGTCGAGCCCACGTCGACCGTAAGCCGGAGCGCGTGCGCATGGGTTCCCGGCGCCGCCGCCCGCCGTTGCCTGTTGCTCCGCCTCCGCTTGAAAGCTGAAGCGGTGAAGCCTGCGATGGGAGACGATGAACTGGGCTGGGCCGTAGTAGGTGAGTGTCGGGAACTCGGGATCCATGATACATAGGCTGTGATTGGGTAGCATGTTTGGACTGCAAAGCGAGTGGTTTGGGCTCGAATCTTACTATGCACTGAGCCGAGATCTATGTGGGCTTTGGCCTTCTATTAGTCAGCGCTTCCACTAAAAAAAAAAAAAAACTGTAGGTGCACTTCTCTCGCTTATTTGTTTCAAAAAAATCTCAAACACACACACACGAGGTTTGTGTCCGTGCCTTGCTTAGTGCTACCTCCATTTTATTAAATTATAAAACTTTTTTTTTGTTTTTTAGATACACTATTTTACTATACATATATATAGATATAATGTTTATCTAAATACATAGCAAAAACTAAAAATCTCAAAAATTCAAAACGGAGCAAGTAATTTTGTATTATTACTTTTACAACATGACCTTTTTTTCTATCGGCGAACATATGTATCTAAAAAATGAATATAATTTTTCTAGCATAATTTTATATAGCAAATTTATGAATAACCTAATTTGTATACATATGTTATTGTTGACCAACACTACATAATTCCCAAAAACTCATGAATCCAAAAAAAATGCTTGGTTGATATGAAAAAAAAAGTAAATATAAAAGGGAGAAAAAGTGATAACAACAAAGACATGGGCCCAGAACCATCGAACAGTCCGAATGAACATTGTCTATAAAATTATATCAAAAGTTGAATTGGATAAAGTACAATAAGAAGTTTTGGTTGTCAATTTGTCTATAAAATTATGTCAATAATTGTTTTCGAAAGTTCAAGATAAAAATGGCTCCTTCCGTTTCTAAAAGAATGCAATTGTCACTTTTCATAAAGTTGGTCAAACAAACATAAGCTTGTTCGACTGGCGTGAATCTTATAATTGCATTTTTTTTTTTTGGACGAAAGGAGTATAGTAACAAGTTTGGTCGTGTAAAATGTGACGCACAGAAAAACATGAGTGTAACTTGCTTAAAATAGAAAGATGAAAAACCAAATATTTCCATGAAAGGAAAATCGCTGGTGTTGTGTTAGTTTCTGGTTCAATGAACAATCGTGAAAATAGAATAGAGATATACAGTGCACGTGTCAAGTGGCCAAACATACAAGACTCCCACGTTCTAAACATGTTGTTATAAAGGTTTTATATAGTACTCCTATAAGAATATATACAATTGTTGGGAAAAAATGCTGAGTATGCTTTTGAATAAGAAAAAAATGTGGATTTTGTTGGGCAACTCGACCGAGCTAGTACTCTCAACACACAAGTTGGGTTGATATCGAGTACTAGCCCTTTTCCCCGTCACGTCGCTACCACCTCCCGCAGACTCAGAAGTCCTTCTGGGCTTTCAGACTGATGATGATGCGCGATGAACTGAGCACGCACGCAAAAATGGGTGGCCGCGGCGCGGACGGCAGAGCGGCTGACGGACGTGCGACGACGCGTCTTGTGGCATGTGTCGCGTCGCCGCCGCCGCCGCCGCTGGTTTGGCAGTCGTGAGTTGTGGGCATGGCGCTGACCAGACCGCATCCACTCATCACGCGCGTCAACGCGTGCCGCTCGTTGGACTCTGGACGCGTCTATTTGCCTTGGCATTGCCAGCCGTGGTCCGTGGAGTACAGCGGCCGCCCTGTCTGGCTGCACTCCAGCAAGCTCAGCAAGCCGGCATACGTACGCCAGCCCCCTTGCTCCATTTTCAGCTGCAGGCCTGGCTCAGTGGCTCTGCTCTAAAGCTCCAGCTATACGCTCTGACCCAATCTTCCAATTGCCTTTGTACCTGAATACCTGATAGATGTGCTAAGTTACGATGTGTTCGAGGAAATAAACAGACTGAGCATAAATGCAAGGAATACAAAACCATGTATGCACAAACAACGCCGGCTGCACATCCAGCCATATGCTGCTCTGTTCTGCAATCAACACCACGAGAAAACAGTAGGCCACCGGTGATGACAGATAATCATACAACGGCTGCTAAGAGCCAATATAAAATGTCCAATTGCGCTCATACTGTAACCAAGTAAGCATAATCATCAACATAATATCAACTAATAAAAAAATTACTTCCCCTCCGTTTGGGTTTATCCGACACCATCTTTTTACCTAGGGATTTTGACTGTTCTACAGTATGTCAGTAAATTATTGCTGACAGGTAAACCCAAACAGAGGGAAGCACAAAAACACGGTGACCACACACAGGTAAAGCCAAACGGAGGGAAAGTAAATTATTGGTGACACAAGTGAACCCAAACAAAGGCAAGTGCAAATACACGAGTTATTGGCATCAGCACCTGAATGAATCAATTTGATAGGCCACGTTCACACTTCACAGCAGCACTTCCATGGCTGTTACTTCCAGTGCTTTTGAATTCCGGTCAGCAACACGAGCCCTGACCCGTGGACTAAAGCTCCATCGTGCGCCTCTGGAACCTGGGCCACGGAAAGCAGCCGTACACATCACTGAATCAGCATCAAGGATAACAGAACGAAGTAAACACCCCAGGCCAAAGCAGCCAGTCAGCCACCAGGTCGCCCTCGCCCTGTCACCCACCACCGCAATTGCTTTCTTATTTTTCTTGCCTCCACTTGCGCCCAAGTCCAAAACATGTACACACCTTGACTGTCGACCCGATGATTGCTCTAAATTGTAGGCGTCTTTTGGAATCATGCGCTTTGCATACTCTCTCACACCAAGCGGGTCTTGCAGATCCTCGGCAATCGTGGCTTTCAGAGATACGCGCCTTTTCCTGCTCAACAAAAAGGGCACATGGATTAGTGATTCTAGTATTCATTTATTTTTCAGATTTGTTAGCAGTAACGACTGAGGTTACAACAACAACCTGCTGTTCAAGTCAAGCTAGTAGGACAAGTGATGCCAGATCCACACACTTTTATGAGGTAAAATGGGAAAATCACAGCAGACTGTAGAAACTCAATAAGGATTGATTCAATGATGACTGGACAGAGGCAAATATTTTGTACGGCCAGGAACCTTCGTCAGTTAGATTCCTAATGGACCACAGCAGGTAGCCACCAATGAAACATCTAGCTGTGAACAAGCGAGCTGCTGTGTTTGTTGCATATAATAGAATCATAATGAAGACTTTGCTGTACCATCTAATCCTTGACTCTATTTTCTTTGTGGTGGAAGGGATCACCAAGATGGAACCAGCAGCCTCTTCCTTCTTCTACCTTATGTGCTTCCCCAGTTACACCATCTTATAACTATCTCTAGATTGGGCATAAGTTAAGCGTCTGGTTTCCATGCTAGTTTCAATAGGAAGCCATGCAGCCACTCCATTTTTTATACAAGAAATGCAACATTAGTTTACCCCTACCTGTTCTTGCCGTTTCTCTTGTGCTGCTGCTCTCCTTGGCCACCCCCATCAGCTCTTGCACGGAGCAGGAGAAGGCATCTCTCCTCCAGTTCCTTGCTAGGCTCTCCAAGAATTCTGGTCTCACCAAGTCATGGCAAGAAGGCACTGACTGCTGCAAATGGGAAGGGGTCACCTGCAATGGAAACAAGACGATCACTGAGGTCTGTCTACCATCTAGAGGCCTTGAAGGGCCCATCACATCTTTTGGCAACCTCACCGTCTTGAAGTACCTTAACCTGTCCTACAATTCGCTGTCCGGTGACCTGCCCCTGGAACTGGTGTCATCAAGCAGCATCACGAACGTGCTTGATGTTTTTCACCATTTTATTTCTCATACCGTCATCGGTCATCCTGAGTCCCGACGACAGAACAAGATCCCAGGTGCCATGTTTTAAAATAGGACTACATCAAGGATCGGCATTGAGCCCTTATTTATTTGCTTTGGTGATAGATGAGGTCACAAGAGACATACAAGGTGATATGCCTTGGTGTATGCTCTTTGCTGATAATGTGGTGCTAGTGGATGAAACTAGGGCAGAAGTTAATAGGAAGTTAGAACTATGAAGGCACACGTTAGAGTCGAAAGGGTTTAGACTTAGTAGGACCAAGACCGAGTACATGAGGTGCGATTTCAGCGCGATTAGGAATGAGGAGGGAGACGTTAGCCTCGATAGGCAAGTGGTGCCCAAGAAGGATACTTTTCGGTATTTAGGATCGATGCTACAAAAGGATGACGACATTGATGAAGATGTTAGGCATAGAATTTCAGCCGGTTGGTTGAAATGGCGTTAGCTTTAGGCGTCCTCTGTGATAGAAGGGTGCCTCAGAAGTTAAAAGGTAAGTTTTATAGGACAGCGATTGTCCGACGATGTTATACGGTGTTGAATATTGGCCTACAAAAAGACGACATATCCAGCAATTGAGTGTAGCAGAGATGCGTATGTTACGATGGTGTTGTGGGCACACAAGAAGGGATAGAGTCCGGAACGACGATATTCGGGATAGGGTTGGGGTGGCATCAATTGAGGAAAAATTGATTCAACACCGGTTGAGAGGTTTGGCTATGTCCAACAGAGGCCTCCTGAGGCACCGGTGCGTACTGGGGTTCTAAAACGGGTCGATAATGTAAAGAGAGGTAGAGGTCGACCTAAACTGACTTGGAACGAGTCGGTTAAGAGAGACCTTAAGAAGTGGAATATCCCTAAGGATTTAGCTATGGATAGGAGCGCTTAGAGACTAGCAATTAACGGCCTGAACCGTAATATTTTTTCTTATACCTTTTATGTGTTTTTTGTTTCCATGCCTCTTTTGGGTTTCATCTCTAGCCTACCCCAACTTGTCTGGGACAAAAGACTATGTTGTTGTTTGTTGTTGTTGCTTAATTTACGTTTGCCATGTTTCATAGTGAAGAAAAAGATAATATAACATGTGAATCCTACGGGTCATTATTCACACAGGTCTAGCAAATTTGTCAGGACAAGTCCAAACACTCTTTGCAGCTTTACATCATGGTATTAGCCAAAAATATTGTCCCGTCGCAAACCAAGCATTACTTTATTTATAGACCAAATTTTATCACCAGTCAAATTTCCATAACCAAAGATTTGGCTCAACCACGCACGGCTCCACGTTTGTTCTGGGCGGGTCCCATCTCCATCCAGTCGTGCAGTGCAATGCAATGGGGAGTGGGAAGGCCGCGTCCTCCACGCGCATGCCGTTGCCGCGTGGCTTCTGCATTCTCCTGCCGTGCTTCCACAGTTCCACTCCATCTCCATGTATGGCGCAGGAAGCAGAGTCCGAGGCTCCGAGCTAACACGCCAGACACTCGCTTCACAGACACGTGATTAAATAGTACTTTATTCATAGAGAAAAAAAAAAGTCTAGACCCAATATCACATTATCCCCATGTGAGTATGTGAGCGTGATAAAAGAACTAAATGGTCCTCTTTGGACGGCCAAAGATAAGCTGTAGTTGATTATTAGAGGATCACAATCTCTGTTCCTATACATTAGAAAAAATATAAAGAATCTTGAAGTTGGTATTAATTAGTCATACATGCACGGTGACATCGGACTACAAGCATCTTGGCCATAATGTATCCTCTCGCTGCAGAAAAAATATAATATAACTCTGAACCAAGTAAACATAATTAAATAAAAATTAGTATTATATATTTATTTTTGTAGATTTAACTAAATTTTAAATTATCTGTCTCGTTTAAAAATGAGAAAGTGTGGCTCGTGGTAACTTTTTTTTTTTTTTCCAAAGATCCCTCCCGGTAAAACATGTGAAATCCGAAGACGAGCCAACACGACTACACGAGGAGAGTGTAGAGTCGTCGTTACGTAAGCGGTGAGGTCAAATCTGAACCCGCACATTTGCAGATTATGGATGTTGTGACTTTGAACCACCTTTCCATTTTTGGCCCATTTTCAGCGTTCTGACTTACTGACTTTGAACCGAGACAGAAAGGAAGAACGCTTTCTTTTTCTGGGGGAAGAGAAGAAAGCCCGAACGCGACATGGACTGAAGTCGTCTTTGGCTGCCGCGTCGCCGCCGGTTTCGCATGGCCGCTGGGTACGTTAATTTGATTCGTATTCGTAGCCTTGAAGGCCAAAGCTGGCCAAGCTTAGTTTTTTTGTCTACCCGTAAAGTTTGGTAATAGTTTATTTGTTGTTGACAGTGCGTAGCCAGGAGATGCCAAAAAAAAAAAAAAAATCGAGGCCTACCACGTACGAATCGAAATTTCAAGGCTAGCAAATCGTGGCCCTTGATTTGTCTAGGCTCTGCCTTTTCATTTCAAGGCTAGGTGGCATGCACCTATTGGCTGCATTGTTTTCAAAAGTTTGTTGTTCCCCCATATTTTAATGCTAGCTATAATCATATATCTCCTTAACCATAATATATCTGATTTGCAAGTTGTTTTTCACCATTTATTCTCGTACCGTGATCCTAACGACAGAACAAGGTCCCACGTGCCATGTTTTATTTTCTTCGCGAACGTGCTAGATTTCCATGCGCGTTTGCCATGATGTTTCATAGTGAAGAAAAAAGATAAATAATACATGTGAATCCTACAGGTCATATTCACACAGGTCTAGCAAATTTTGGTAAGACAACTATCCAAACACTCTTTGCAGCTCTACCATATGGTATTAATTTATAGACCAAATTTTATCACTAGGCAAATTTGGTCATAACCATGATTTGGCTCAACTATGCACGGCTCCACGTTTGTTCTGGGTGGGTCCCGTTTCCCTCCAGTCGTGCAGTGCAGTGCAATGCAATGAGCGCGCTGACCGACCGCGTGGTGTTGGAGTGGGAAGGCCGCGTCCTCCACGCATATGCCGGTGCCGTGGTTTCTGCATCCTCCTGCCGTGCTTCCACTCCATCTCCATGTCTAGCTGCAGGAAGCCCAGAGTCCGAGCCGACACGCCAGCCAATAGCTCTTCAGCTGCTATGCTCCAGCCCAGCAGGTTCCTCTGCCATTGGCTCTGAACCTGATAGTCGGATTATATAACATAGATAGGTATTTCTACCAAAAAATAAACAAATAGAGTGTGAATGGAAGAAGCAGACAAAGACCCAAAGTGTTCTTCCAAGAAAAAAAACACGGAAAGGGATGCATTGCTAGCTCTGCTAAGCTCAGCTCGCTCTTAAAGCCTCAACAGTGTTTAGTGCCACCCACTTGCTGTTCTGCAGTCGACACCACGAGAAAATAGTAGCCACCCGTGATGACAGTATGACACATAATCATACAACGACCACTATGAAATGTGCAACTGCACCCACCAACCAAGTAGGCAATCATCATCGATCAAGATGCCTAGAAAACACAGACACACACGAGATCTTCACTACCTGAATAATTTGGATAGGCCATGTTCATTCATGCGCTCCACTCTCCGGGGGCAGCTTCAAACCTTCAAATCTCTGCCTGCCCGACTGCCTGTCATCATGCACACGACGTCGCCCAGTTTTACTTCATAAGCGCGTTTGGATTCTGGTCAGCAGCCAACAAGAGCCGCCGGGATATGTTTGTACCTGTGGATCACGGGCCATGGCCTCGAAACAGCCGCGAGGGTGCACATCACTGCATCAGCAGCAAGGATAATAACAGAAAGTAAACGCCTCGGGGCCAAGGCAGCCAATCAGACGAAGAGTAGGGCTCCAGGTCACCCTCAGCGACCACCATCATCAACCTCTCTGCCCTTCTTATTTCTCCAGCCTCCACTAGCGACAAATGCTATTCTCCAAAGTCCAACATGTTGGTACCCTGATCGCAGCGCCCGATGATTGATCTAGGCGCGACTGTCTGTCTCTTATGAATTGAATCTTGAAGATCTTCAGTTCTTTGGGAAAAGCGTTAACTTTTCCTGCCCACAAAAAATCTATTAATAAAAACAGAAACATTCATCAAGCAGTGGTTCCATTTTTCTTTTTACCTTTTTCAGTACTAACAGCTAAGGTTAAGACAACAGGTTAGCTTAGCTGAAGCTGGTAGCACAAGTGATGTCACATCTTGATATCAGATAAAAAGGGCAGGATGTGTATCGAGTCAAATCTGTCACAAGAAGTTATGTCTGATCAGGTAAATCTCGGCAGCCTGTAATAATAATTCAGCCAGGATTGTTTAATGATGACTCGGAGAAGGCAAATATTTTATATGGCCCAGAAGCTAGTTCAGATGGATCAGACAGTCACCATTGAAATGTCAAAGTGTGAACGAGCAAGCTGCTTCTAGTGTTATATAAAATAGAATAGTAATGAGTATTTTGTTCTAGCATGTAATCCTTGACTCCATATTTCTTTGGGTGGCCACGGCTATCAAGGGAAAACAAGAGCCAAGAGCCTCCTCCTCCTACTTCTATCTCATGCTCATGCTCTTTCCTGTTTAGACCATTGGTAGTTCGTCTAAACAGGACGCAGCTTGCTCCCATGCTAGTTTCAATAGGAAGCCATGAAGTCAATCCACTTTTCATACAAGAGGAACCAAAACAGATTGCACATACCTTCCATTGGCCTTACCCTTGTGCTGCTCATCTCCTTGGCGCCTTGCACCAGTTCGTCCTGCATGGAGCTGGAGAGGACGTCCCTCCTCCAGTTCCTCTCGGAGCTCTCGCAGGATGCCGGTCTCACCAAGCTTTGGCAAGGTACTGAGTGCTGCAAATGGGAAGGAATCACCTGCAACCAAAATGGGGCAGTCAGTTCTGTATCACTGCCTTACAGGGGCCTTCAGGGGCATATCTCGCAGTCCCTTGGGAACCTCACCGGCCTGCAGTACCTAAACTTGTCCTACAACTCATTGTCCGGTGGCCTTCCACTCGGACTGGTGTCATCCAGCAGCATCATCATCCTCGACGTCAGCTTCAACCAGCTCAGTGGAGACCTGCATGAGTTGCCATCTTCAACCCTGGGCCAGCCTCTACAGGTACTTAACATCTCGAGCAACTTGTTTAAAGGGCAGTTTACATCCACAACATGGAAGGGGATGCAGAATCTGATTGCACTCAATACCAGCAATAACAGCCTTAGTGGGCAGATTCCAAGTCATTTGTGCAACATATCACCATCCTTTGCTGTGCTTGAACTCAGTTACAACAAATTCAGTGGCAGTATTCCCCCAGGGCTTGGTAACTGCTCCATGCTCAGAGTACTCAAGGCTGGCCATAACAACCTCAGTGGGACTCTCCCCTATGAACTTTTCAATGCTACCTCGTTGGAATATCTCTCTTTTTCCAGGAACTATTTAAATGGAATACTTGATGGTACACATATAGCCAAACTCTCCAATCTGGTTAGCCTTGATTTTGGAGAAAACAATTTCAGCGGCAAGATACCTGATTCCATAGGTCAACTCAAGATATTGCAAGAACTTCATCTGGACTATAATAGCATGTATGGGGAGCTGCCATCAACCCTGAGCAACTGCACAAATCTCATAACTATAGATCTTAACAGCAATAGTTTCAGTGGTGAACTCTCCAAGGTTAATTTCAACAATATGCCCAATCTAAGAACCATAGATCTTATGATGAATAACTTCAGTGGCACAATTCCAGAAAGCATATACTCCTGTAGAAACCTGACTGCACTACGGCTATCTTCAAACAAGTTCCATGGGCAATTATCAGAAGGACTAGGCAACCTGAAGTCCCTCTCGTTCTTGTCGCTCACAAACAACAGTCTTTCAAATATAGCAAATGCACTTCAGATACTAAGGAGGTCCAAGAACCTGACCACACTTCTTTTGAGTATCAATTTCTTTAACGAAACCATACCAGATGATGCTGAAATTTATGGTTTTGAGAATCTTCAGGTTTTGGACATCGGAAGTTGCCTCCTATCTGGGGAAATACCTCTTTGGATATCAAAGTTAGTAAACTTGGAAATGTTGTTTTTAAATGGCAATCAACTCAGTGGACCTATACCAACCTGGATCGACACACTGGATTACCTTTTCTATTTAGACATATCAAACAATAGCCTTACAGGGGAAATTCCAAGAGAATTAATGAATATAGCAATGCTAACTTCAGAGAAGACTGCAGCTCATTCGGATGCAAGATTTTTTTATCTGCCAGTTTATGATGGTCCATCACGTCAATACCGCATACCAATTGCTTTTCCAAGAGCTCTAAATCTAAGCAGAAACAAATTCACAGGTCTGATTCCCCCAGAGATTGGTCAATTGAAAGCCCTCCTTTCACTTGATATCAGCTCCAACAACTTAACTGGACCGATCCCCCCATCTATCTGCAATCTCACAAACCTGCTGGTGTTAGATTTATCCAAGAATAATCTCACAGGTAGAATCCCAGTTGCATTGGAGAATTTACACTACCTTTCCACATTCAACATTTCTAACAATGACCTGGAAGGGCCTATTCCAACTGGTGGCCAATTCAGTACATTTCAGAATTCCAGCTTTTTAGGGAATCCGAAGTTGTGTGGCTCTATGCTCGGTCATCGATGCGATTCAGCTGATGTTCCTCTGGTATCCACAAAAGGAAGAAATAAGAAGGCCATTGTTGCAATTGCAATTGGTGCGTTCTTTGCAGCAATTGCCATTCTTTTGTTGCTGTGGCGTCTCCTTGTCTCCATCAAGGCTAACAATCTAACAGTCCAAAGTAGAAGGGAGGATAATGGAGATTTTGAAACATTTTCATTCAACTCCAGCTCAGAGCACAAACTGATCATGATGACACGAGGAAAGGGAGAAGAAAGCAAGCTCACATTCTCTGACATTGTAAAAGCTACAGATAACTTCAACAAAGAAAACATCATTGGGTGTGGTGGCTATGGCCTAGTCTACAAGGCTGAGCTACCTGATGGATGCAAGCTCGCTATCAAGAAGCTCAGTGGTGAAATGTGCTTGATAGAAAGGGAGTTCACTGCAGAGGTTGAAGCACTGTCCATGGCGAAGCATGACCATCTTGTGCCACTGTGGGGATACTGCATCCAGGGAAACTCAAGGTTCCTCATATACTCCTACATGGAGAATGGCAGCCTGGATGATTGGCTTCACAACAGGGATGAAGATGCCAGCACATTTCTTGACTGGCCAACAAGGCTCAGGATTGCGCAAGGAGCAAGCCGTGGCCTTTCTTATATTCATAATGACTGCAAACCTCACATTGTGCACCGTGACATCAAATGCAGCAACATCCTACTCGACAAAGAACTAAAAGCTTATGTTGCAGATTTTGGACTGTCAAGGTTGATCCTTTCAAACAAAACCCATGTCACAACAGAGTTGGTTGGCACTCTAGGTTACATCCCCCCTGAGTATGCGCATGGATGGGTGGCCACTCTGAGAGGTGATATATACAGCTTCGGAGTTGTCCTTCTTGAGCTGCTCACAGGGTTGCGACCTGTTCCAGTCATGACAGCATCAAAAGAACTTGTCCCATGGGTGCTGGAGATGAGCTCTCAGGGAAAGCAGCTTGATGTCCTGGATCCAACACTCCGCAGCACAGGGCATGAAGAGCAAATGCTTAAGGTGCTTGAGGTTGCTTGCAAATGTGTGAACACTAACCCTAGCATGAGGCCACACATCATGGAAGTAGTCACATGCCTGGAAAGCATCAATGCTGGACTGCAGACACAAAATTCAGTCAAGGCAATACAGTTAGCCAGTTATACGTGAGAATATTGTAATCTCATGTAGAGTACATGTATTTTTAACAAGAGGTACTAGCTTTGAGTTCTACTAGTGTTATAGAGTCTTGTACAGTTTTTTTCTTTTTTTTTTTTGCACAATACTCTGTGTATTTCTTTGAGTAAAGAATCCATCTGGACCATACCTCATCCCCTTCTTTTTCTTGAGGTGATATGTAACATGTATGCTGTTGCTGTTTAGTTTTCTCAAGCATTGTATAGAAAGTAGTAAACAAAAAAAATGGTCAAGCTCATCGAGTACCTTACTAACCCAAGTACTGACACTAATGCTCTTTAGTGCTGTTACTCCGATCATGGGTTCTGATTCACAGCATTCATAAACTACTGGAGCTTAAGAGTAGGATATGGAATAATAACTAAAAAAGAACAATCTGGATCAGAATGAGAGCATTGAACAATGCCTCATGCCGGGTCATCAATTGGACAAAACTGCCACCTACTGAACAGAGTGCAGAACAGTGTAGGATCACAAACATGACCATGCATTCCGACGATCCAAAGTACTGGGTACAAACCATGCAACTATACAAGAGAGGAAATGGTGAAGAATCTAATCCATTGCAGCGCACAGAGCAGCATACCAGGAATCTTGGAGTGTCCCTCGGCCTGTTCGATTTCAACACGCCCGCCCTGCCCAGTATGAACTTTAGGAGTCAGGACAGCCGCCCTTGTCGTATAGGGAACGCCACTTGGGTGACGCAAATCCAATCCAACGGTGGCATTCCATCGAACAGCCTGAGCGCGCTGCTTCCAGGGCGGCGGCGCCTTGTTCCGCTCCCAAAGGATCAATGCCCAGGACCGGCATTACGTCGAGCAGTCCGAGGGCGTCAACGAAGGCGCGAGGGAAATGAACTCGGGATCTCAGCTCACTGTACGCGGATGGTGGTGATGGTGGTGGTTGGAGAGGGAGGAGGTATGGCAGAATCCACTAGTGATTTGCCTCCCAGCCGGCGATCAGAGGATGGAGCCGAGGTTGCGCACGCGATGCGACGGCACAGTGGCTGGCAGAGTTGGGTCTATGCAAGGTTGCATTGCACGAGGCGTGCGGCGGTGGGATCGGCAGCGGTGGCCGGTGGCGGCGCGACCTCGTCGGTCGCTATGCCGGCGGACAAGAGATTTATTACGAGTAACGAAATTACCAAACCACTATATGTAGCCCTACTATTAATTCCGATCCGACATTTTTTTTTTGCTATGCATTTATAACCATCATTTTTTATTACTCCCTCTATTTCCTAAAGAATGATGTTCGAGATTGTCTTAAGTTAAATATTTAAAACTTTGACTATAAATATATTTTTAGATTGAGTTTGAAAATATAAAAGTAATGTAAGTAGATTCATCTCAAAATGCATATTTTTATAAAACTAGATATTAACTATATTTTATAAATATTTTTATAGCAAAAAGTATCTTTGAGACCGTGTCAATGCCTAAGACAATATTCTTTAGGGACACAGAGGAAGTATACTTCTATTTTTAACCACGACACTGCATTTTGCACATATAATAATATAATACTAATCAATACCCTATCCACCAATTCCATGGCTGCTCCAATTCCAGTATAGTTTGTTTTGTGTGGATTAGGGTGGAAATTTAACTAATTCGACATCAATTCGCTCGAATACATAAATACAAGAGCTCCATAGCCGCCCTAGCAAGCCTCCTAAGAAAGAGTTCTTGAGCCAATGCTTTTGATTGTCAGGACGTGAGAGAGGAGGCTAATAAACATGTCTCTAGCAATTGTTTCATCGCTTGTTTTTTTTCAAACACGTAAGAGAGTTGTATATCATTATATTAAGAAGAAAAAGAGTTTAAGAAGACTCCAAATACAATACAAACCCATTAGGGCATGAGTTTACATGAGTGATTAGTCAGAAAGACAGAGAACTTCGCGACCTAAGCTCCACATCATATTATGGCCAAATGTGCCTAAGACATTTAGCCCTAGCCATACACTACAAATTTGCCTCGTCCCTAATTTCTTGCATGAGAGCATTAACATTAGGTGAGGCTCCTTCAAAAACACAAATATTCCTATGTTTCTAAATCCACCATGCTACCAACGTCACTAATGAATTGAATCCTTGTGAAGCATTTCGTCACTTGTCTCACACGGATTCCAAAAGATATATAGGCCTTGTTAGATGTGCCCTCAAAAAATTTGGAAGCACTATAGCACTTTCATTTGTATTTGACAATTACTATCCCGTCATAGGCTAAGTAGGTTTAAAAGATTGGTCTCACAAATTACAGACACTGTGCAATTAGTTATTTTTTTTACCTACATTTAATGCTCGATGCATGTGTTTTGAAAAGTTTTAAAATTGGTAGGGAACTAAACAAGGCTAGACTTTATTATGCTTAGGTCCAACGGTGGGACCAGGGGGGCTTGAGCCTCCTACCGCTATCGGGCCCGTGGAGCCCCTGGAGCTCCCTTTGAATTTTTAGCTGTAGATTTACAAAGGTAGGAGTAGCTGAGATTTTGCGAAGAGTAGATAACTTTTTTTGCTAATGGAGCCAAGGCAGAGAATTATCTAGTTGTACGACGATTAGTGAAAAAAAAACCTTATCTATCCCAAATTACAAATCCACCATGGTAGATTACCAGTGAGAATTACTTATGGTTGAACCTATCCGTCTAAAGTTGAAGTCTTCGAGTCGTGGATCCTTGCACTTTTGTTGATTTATTTTAGAATATAGTGGTGCTATTCTTTCAATGACTTGTGTTCTTTGACATTTATTTAGATATATGTGATGACTTCATCAATCTTAGGATCAACCAGCAAAGTCGTTTGGACCTGTTTTATAAAGAGTGTGTGTTTGCATTATATGTGCCCATCTGTCTCTATACCGTGCGATTTTTAAGTTAGATTAGATGGCTAGACAGGACTCCGATAACAATCTAACGGCAAAAAATGGACCTCCTTCCTCCTTCAAATGCCAAGAATGTTTGATTCAAACTTTCATTTTCTTCCTTAGAAGTTAGAAATCAGGGCAGGAACTCGATCATTCATTTGCGAATCATGAAGGAGAAGAGTTTACAGGGACCAAGTGTAAAAACAGGATCAGATTTCTGGTCCAAAGTATGGACTTGAGAAAGCAACAAAGGACATCTGTATGACAATTGTGGGATAAAGCCGCACGGAATGCTGACCAGAATCTGAACCTTGAAATGCATTTTGCACGAACATATCACACGCTAGTAGGCCATACGTGTGTTGTGTGCACCGCAATACAAAAGTTACAAGCAATGCAACAAGAAACCACGGCATCCCACCGCAGCAACAGCCAGCAGCATACGGCGCAAAGCACTTTATTCGTGCTGCAACCTGAAGTTCACACGGACACGGACACACGGTTGCTCCAGTTGACATTGTTTCAATGTGCTCATTTGTTTTAGATGAAGACCTGAATGTGCTTATAGAGACAGTGTATTTGTGTATGTACGTGTTACACGTACATATATATATGTATGCGTCTGGTCTATATATCGTAACTCATCAAAAAGTATACACATATACAATATATAGTAATTCACATTGACATATGCATATAATACATGGGTTCTTGGTTCAAGCACACGTGGCAACGATGAAACACTTTCGATGATCAATGACTTCACCAAAAAGTTGATAGCCTCTGGTCGCCTGGTGGTTCATCAGTCGCCATTGTCATGCTACGCAGGATCCCACAGGCCGACCGGTGAGTGTGAGTATATGCATATAGGAAAGCAGTGGCTGTAATGCTGCAGGTGAGCTAGTTCAGCACCATCAAGCAAGCAAAAGAGATTAGAAGAGAGATTTAGGAGGGGGAGATGACGTGGCGAAATAACCGTGCCATGTCATCAAACATTGAAAAGTCAAAACCACCTAGACCCCAAGCCACTCCAACTAAACTGGTATTGGCTTGGTTTAGAACAAGACGTGAAAAACAATCTTTTGAAAAATGAGAGTTAAGTAGACGATTTCTTAGTTGAGTGTTACTTGAACCGAGGCCAAACTTGAAGACGGTAATTTGGACTTGCTCCAATAGCATATTACCATCCAAGAGATATTTATCTGGTAACTTCTAAATGTTCGGTGCCAGAGAAACCATTTCCATTGCACAAAAGAGTTGACATTTCAGTAGATTGCAATTCTGACTATAGCAGCCTCTCAACTTCTCAAGTGGACAGGGTTGCTTCGATTTACGTCATTCCTTTTGATTATATATAACTGATAGATATAATATATAGATCTGGTACACTGCAAAATGAGAGCCGACACCCGAGGTCAACTCAATGAGAATAAACAGGGCCAAAAGAATTGGATAGGTTCATGCACATGCACATGTGAGCACCACATTTTGGTCAATGAAACAGTTGAAGATGAAATGACAAAAAGTAAAGTCTATCTTGCTGCTTGGGGACCCAAATAGGCCACAACAGCACTGAAGAGCAGCTGCATTAAGTAAAGACTGAAATATTGGAACATTTGTATATTAAATTATTAATATGAGATCGAATCACCATCTAAAGCTACGCATATCCTGCAACTTGACTCAATAATCACATAATCAATGGGGGGTGGGTACTAAAGCAGCCTTTTATTTGCGCAGAAGGTTTGGACTTTTTCATAGATTATTAATATATTATCACATATATACCAGGCTGGCTCATCCAAAACTTGAAGGTCTGACCATGTGAATCAGCCGGGAAGCTGCTACCTGCTGTGGCAAATGCGCCGGAAACCGGTGTGGATGTGTGCCGACATTAGCCATGCAGTACTTGACCCAATTTTCATTTCCTGCGGCTGAAAACCTGCAACAGATAAACAGGTCAGAATCAAACTGGGGGCTGCTTGTTGTCTCTTACCTCTTCTTCCTAGCTCCTCGCGCTCTTTCCTCATCGGGCATGGTCATCCAGTCAGCATCAGATTCAAGCACCTTCTTTCATGCTAGTTTCATTCATCAAGAAGCCATGCAGCAGCAACCAGTACATTCCTCATGCGAGAAGTACAACAATGGATTCCTCAAACCTTTCTTAGGCATCGCGCTTGCGCTTTTGCTACTCGCTTTTCTCCCACCCACAAGCTCGTGCTCTGAGCAGGAGAGGAGCTCCCTCCTTCAGTTCCTTGCTGGGCTCTCGCAGGACGGCAGCCTCGCCTTGTCGTGGCAGAATGGCACAGCAGACTGCTGCACATGGGAAGGGGTAGGCTGCAGCACGGATGGGACAGTCACTGATGTCTCCCTTGCTTCAAAGGGCCTTGAGGGTCACATCTCAGCGTCCCTGGGTGAGCTCACCGGGCTGCTGCGCCTCGACCTGTCCCACAACTTGCTGTCCGGTGGCCTGCCGATGGAACTGATGTCGTCCAACAGCATGGTTGTCCTCGATGTCAGCTTCAACCGTCTCAATGGAGGCCTGCATGAGCTACCTTCATCAACGCCTCCCCGGCCTCTGCAGGTACTCAACATCTCCAACTTGTTTACAGGACAGTTTCCATCAGCTACATGGGAGGTGATGAGCAGTCTTGTTGCGCTCAATGCCAGCAACAACAGCTTTACCGGACAGATACCGAGTCATCTTTGCAGTAGCTCATCGGCCTTAGCGGTGATTGCACTCTGTTATAACCAACTCAGTGGCCTCATTCCTCCTGGGCTTGGTAACTGCTCCATGCTCAAAGTGCTCAAGGCTGGCCACAATGCCCTCAGTGGGCCACTCCCTGATGACCTCTTCAATGCTACATCATTAGAGTACCTCTCTTTTCCTAACAACGGTTTGCATGGAATGCTTGATAGTGAACACATTATCAACCTCAGAAATCTGGCTCACCTTGATCTTGGAGGCAATAGGCTATATGGAAGCATCCCAGATTCCATAGGTCAGCTCAAGAGGTTAGAGGAATTCCATTTGAACGATAACAAGATGTCTGGGGAGCTACCATCAACTCTAAGCAATTGCACAAATCTCATAATTATTGACCTCAAGGTCAACAACTTCAGCGGAGAGCTTCAGAAGGTTAACGTCAACCTGCCCAATCTGAAAACATTAGATCTTCTGTACAACAACTTCACCGGCACAGTTCCTGAAAGCATCTACTCATGCAGCATGCTGAATGCATTGCGGCTTTCTAACAACACCCTACATGGGCAACTTTCACCAAGAATAGCCAATTTGAAGCATCTTGTTTTCCTGTCACTAGGTTCCAACAATTTTACAAATATCACAAATACGCTTCAGATCCTCAAGAATTGTAGGAATCTCACCTCCCTACTTATTGGTAGCAACTTCAAGGGCGAGGCCATGCCACAAGATGAAACAATTGATGGTTTTCATAATCTTCAGGTTCTTTCGATGTCTAATTGCTTGTTGTCAGGGAAAATACCTCTTTGGCTATCAGAGCTAAAAAATTTGCAGGTGCTGCTTTTGCACACAAATCAACTCAGTGGGCCAATACCTGCCTGGATCAAAAGCTTAAAGTCACTTTTCCATCTAGACATATCAGGTAACAGGCTTACAGGGGAAATACCAATAGCCTTAATGGAGATGCCGATGCTAACAACAGAAAAGACTGCAACCTATTTGGATCCAAGGGTATTTGAGCTACCTGTTTATAAAAACCCATCACTCCAGTACCGGATAACCAGTGCTCTTCCAAAACTGCTGAATCTTGGTTACAATAACTTCACTGGTGTGATTCCCCAAGAGATTGGTCAGTTGAAATCACTTGCTGTACTCAATTTCAGCTCAAATGACTTGTCAGGAGAAATACCACTAGAACTCTGCAACTTAACAAATCTGCAAGTGCTAGACTTGTCTAACAACCATCTCACCGGTGCAATCCCATCAGCATTGAAGAATCTACACTTCCTCTCTGCATTGAATATTTCTTACAATAACCTAGAAGGGACTATTCCAAATGGAGGCCAATTCAATACATTCTCGAATAATAGCTTTGAAGGTAATCCAAAGCTGTGCCGCCATATCCTCCCTTCACAGTTGTATCTCAGCAGTCGCACCAACAGTCTCAACAAAGCAACACAGTAGGAAAGCCATTTTGGGGATTGCGTTTGGTGCATTCTTTGGAGTTCTTTTGCTTCTGGCATGTCTCGCTGCCTCATTCAAGGGTAAAAGTTTGATAAACAAAATTAGGACCTGTAATAACGAAGACATAGAAGCAATCTCACACATGTCTGATTCAGAACAGTCATTAGTGATAGTGCCAAGAGGAGAAGACGAAGAAAACAAGCTCAAATTCGCTGACATTGTGAAGGCCACAAATAACTTCCACCAGGGAAACATCATAGGCTGTGGAGGCTATGGTCTAGTCTACAAGGCTATATTACCTGATGGGACCAAGATGGCCATCAAGAAGCTTAATGGTGAAATGCGGACCATGGAAAGGGAATTCAAGGCAGAGGTTGAAGCACTCTCCATGGCCCAGCATGAGAATCTTGTGCCACTGTGGGGATACTGCATACAGGGAGATTCAAGGCTCCTCATATATTCCTACATGGAGAATGGCAGCCTGGACGATTGGCTTCACAGCATAGATGATGACAGCAGCACATTTCTCAATTGGCCGATGCGGCTCAAAATTGCACAAGGGGCAAGCCGAGGCCTTTCTTATATCCATGATGTCTGCAAGCCTCATATTGTCCACCGTGACATAAAGTCCAGTAATATCCTACTTGACAAAGAATTCAAGGCTTATGTTGCCGATTTTGGGCTCTCAAGATTAGTCCTTGCAAACAAAACTCATGTCACAACTGAGCTAGTTGGCACTCTGGGCTACATCCCACCTGAGTATGGGCAAGGATGGGTTGCGACGTTGAGAGGTGATATGTACAGCTTTGGAGTCGTTCTGCTTGAGCTGCTCACAGGAAGGCGACCTGTTACAGGCTTGTCTTTATCAAAAGAACTTGTGAAGTGGGTGCAGGAGATGAAATCAGAAGGGAAGCAGATTGAGGTCC
This sequence comes from Bothriochloa decipiens, assembly GCA_023333625.1. Lineage (NCBI taxonomy): Eukaryota > Viridiplantae > Streptophyta > Magnoliopsida > Poales > Poaceae > Bothriochloa > Bothriochloa decipiens. Next base: position 696,308 of record CM041645.1, on the reverse strand, counting down.
TCGATCCACATCTACGAGGCATGGGGCATGATGAGCAAATGCTGAAGGTTCTTGAAATTGCCTGCAAGTGTGTCGACCGTAGTCCATGCATGAGGCCAACCATACTGGAAGTAGTCTCCTGCTTTGACAGTATAGACCCCAACCTGAGGATGCAAAATTCAGTTAGGATATAATGCAGTTAAACATGATTCACTTGTAGTACATTGTAAGCTGCATTGATACATGTAGCTTCCCACAAACTACTATTCCTAACAATCACTTGTAGTACATTATAAGCTGCATTGATACATGTAGCTTCCCACAAACTACTATTCCTGACAATAATTCTGTACAAAACTAATTATTGTCAGGAATAGTAGTTTATGAAAAACTACATGTATCAATGCAGCTTACAATGTGTCAGAAGCTATACAAAAATAATTATTGTTAGGGCTGCGGCAAGGAGGGCTTTTTTTTTTTTTTTTTTGACAACACAAGCTCCGGCCAGGAGCTGTGAGCTTGTGGGCTCATGGGAGCCGTTCTACTTTTTTTCATTTTTTTTTTTTGGAGCAATGGGAGCCTACTGCAGGGAGGCCAATAAATCATGGGCTCATAGGCTTGGAACCCCTTCGTCCTATAATAGGTCAACAGAATTTACCCTAATTTTTCTCATAAAAAAATCAAAATTTCCCTAGTTTCTCAAAAAATTAGAAACAGATTTTTCCACTAAAAACAGGTCAACAGAATTTCCGGTGTCAGTTTCTTTGTTTCCTTTTTTTATTTGTGTATAACAGTCCTTTGGATTTTTTCTTTGAAAATTCATTTCATAGAAAAGTCCATAATAATTTGATAGTTCGTTCCCATAGTTCAAAGGCATAAAATTCTTTTCATAGGACTTGGTGCCTTTCAAAAAAACAAAGTTCAAGTAGGGAATTATCATTATCTAAGGGTTGTAGTTTGATTTTGCAGAAGTCACGGTCTGATTGGTTTAGTAACTAGTTGCGAATGCCAATTAAATAAACGATTCATAAATGAACAATAGGGAAATTTTGCAGAATGTGAATATCAGCTACTAGCGCCGAAGAATTAAGACAGTCAATTCCCTAAGAAAACTACGATAGGCAACCCCCTAAAAATCTAGGACAGCAAGTAAGAAAAAATATAGTTTGAAAATTAGAACACCAATTACTCCACCAACTTCCAAACAAAAATGTCTATAATATACAAAAACATAGCCGCCAAAAACAAATCCATGTACTTTTTTTGTTGAACCAGTGTGCAGCAGATATATTAGACACGGTTTGAACCATGGCTTTTAGACTACATTTTCCTCTCCATCCTCCCACTATACCAAGCCATCATAACAGTTGACATTCAAGATGGCTCAGCTATCTCCTTCTAGAACTCGTGCAGGTACGGGTCCAGGTACAGCTTATCGTCCAGGTGCGAGTACGGGTCCAGGTTTACGTCCGTGTCCGGGCACACCTTATCGTCCAGGTCCAACCGCCGCAGCTGCAGTTTATTTCTTTATGGCATCAACAGATCTAAGAAGGCTTGCTGCAGAATTGAACGGCGCAGCCCCAGCTGTAAATAAATTAGCAAATATGCTCAATTTTATTATAGGGGACCTATGTCTAGAAGAAAAACACATGAACACATACCTCGTTTTTTCAACAGGACAACAAAGACCACAGTGGTAAAGATAACCCGAATCTTCCGTAAAGCAGCCTTCTTCTGCCACTGGTGCAGGGCCACAGTGAAGGTCTCCATTATAGAGCAACCAGGGGCGTGTTTCTTTGCTTGTCTTTCCATCCAACTTGTTTCCCCACAAATTATCTCTCCTTTTCCAGATTGAGTCCGATCTACCTATAGTAAGTTGAAATTACAAATTAGAACTACCAAGCTTTCTAGTACTAAGCTAACGGTATTGGACGCACATGCATTGAAAAGGAAGACTACTAAACATCATCCTTCAAATCTCAGATGAAAATTCACCTTGTATTTAAACGAGGCGAAAACAAATGTATCACATAGTATTTTGTTTATCACTACTCTGGTGTAATCAAGGGTTCATCCCTGTATAGAAAGAAAAGATTGTATGATGAAACCATCTTTGCTGGTGACCTTACCGGTTTTATATTGCTGGAATATGTACTTTCTGGTCCGTGGAGTTCCTCGATAATTTGACTTATTGTTGGCCTTTTGGACCGGTCAGTTTTCACACAGTCTAGACCAATCTTAATGCATCTTCTTATTTGTTGGTAATCAACTGTTTCTAGTGATACCTCGTTTCTCTGCCTCCAGTTCTGCAGTACCTGCAAAATCACACAAATCACAGAGGAAAAAGAGTAACACCATGTCTCTCTTAAGAAAGCGGCTCTGCCTTGAAAGTTGAAATATAATTTCCTAACCATCTCAATAAATTTCTCGGAAGGTGCATTGTCATCTGGGTAGTCCCTGCGCCCTGTCATTATCTCTATCATTATTACACCGAAACTGAATATGTCTGACTTTTTTGATATTAGACCTTTGTCTATGTATTCTGGGGACATGTAACCCCTGCATTTCAACGTGAGTGCATCAACCTTGAATCCATGTGACAGCTGTAAAGACAACTCATTTTATCTACCCCTAAAAGAATGAACTATCAAGAGACACTTGACATACAATGTTCCATCACGACTTGTTGTGAGAGTCCAAGTATTCTCCTCACTGAAGAGTCTTGACAAGCCAAAGTCTGCAATTTTAGGCACCATGTTGTTATCGAGCAATATGTTTGCAGGTTTCAGATCCATGTGAATAATAGGGGCATTCGGTCGCCATTCCTCATGGAGATAACGTAAACCGTAACAAATACCCTCAATTATTTTGAAGCGTGTGTCCCAACCAACTCCTGAAAATTCATCTGCATTTGCAAAGAAGAATTCTGAAAGTGCTATATGAAATGAAAAATGGGCATGCTCTAACCGCATTATTTACAATAGCAAATGAAAAAAAGAAACAGTATATTCCTCTATTGAACTGTTATACCTGAAAGATACCGACAAAGGTTTCCTTTAGGCATGTACTTCAAGCAAAGCAACCTTTCTGACTTCTCAGTGTAGATGTATTTTCCGTTGTACTCCACATATACATTCTCTGTTTGAGAACACCAGCCTATAAGTAGCACTACATTTGGGTGGTTAAGACCCATGAGATGATTGGCTTCATTCTCAAATTTCTTATCCTTAACTTCTGGTATTGACGAGTTAACTTTCTTCACAGCAATCGTTTCCCCATTTTGTAGCACACCCTGTTTCAACTCTTATTAGTACATGCATGAGTTTGTGCATAATCTGTGACATACGTTTCAACGTTTGGCAAGTTCAAAATATGTGATAGATTCAATCTTACTTTATATACTTTGCCAAAACCACCTTCACCAAGTAGTCGCTCATCAGAGAAGTCAATAGTGATGTTTCTCAAATAGTTTAGTGGTACATTGTGTGGTTCTGAACTTGCACCTTCTAACATGCTCTCCTGCTTATCGTATCTACTAGACTCACCATTCATTTTGTTTCAAGCAAAATCCTGACTGCAAAGCATTTTTATATGATGGCCAACATCTATTTGTCTTCCCCACCATGCAGGGTACCTTCAGTGAGTCAGATTGCTGTTTCTGTATCAAACACTTCACCAAACCAAGATAGCTCTATGAAAGAAGAAATAAGTTGTGTCAAGATAAGAGAACCAACCAAGACAAATTGTCAACTGTTGTATTCACCCTGAGATTTTTTTAAAGGATACATGCACTTTGCATCTCTTCTACCAAGTCACCACCTTCTTTCGTATGTACAAGTGCCTCAACATGAAACTGCTGAACCTCGCAATAGTACAGTGAACTAAGCTCCAAGTTTGACTCTTCTTCAACATCTCCAATGGAGTTTCCCAAAAAAATATCTCCAAAGAATAAATCAGTCGTCTAGCAATACTTAAGGGCAAAATGTGAGGTGCAGTACTCTGATATTGCTACTCCTCTTAAATACCTTGCACAAAATTTTGGCTTGTATCTAAAATACTCCCCCATTTCAAATTGGAAGTGGTTTACTCCCTCGTTTCGTTTCAAATTGTAATTTGTTTTGATTTTCTAGATATATATAGTAAAAGTTATATATCTAGATATAACATATATTTAGATACATAGCAAATGCTATATATATATCTAGAAAAGTCAAAATAATTTATAATTTGGAAAGGAGGGAGTATATGTTTTTTTTTTTTGCAGCTAAACAATTTGATACTTTGATCTAGAAATCCAAGAAAGGCGCTGAAAGAAACTAACAGCCCAACTCTACCTGAGCCAACCTTTTTTTTTTAGAGTCGAGCCAATCAGACTTTATAGCATGGGCTTGTTTTCTTAAAAAAAGCAGAGCATGTACGCGCACAGACATAAATTACTGCTTGAAGGTGCAAATCATGTTCTCAAGCAATGGGCTAAAACACTCAGAAAGCATCAGGTTTACAGTAGCGGCTTGTGGCGATAAACATGAAATTTCAGAATTATCACATCAGATTCAAACCTATTATTTCTTCCTTTTACAAAAAATTGGCATGATTTTGCTACACACTATCTCTAATTCATCTATATAACAAGAAGCAACATATCACAAGTTGTAGCATGCACTTGAGATATGTAAGGGTAACTAGTTTCATCAAAAAAAATGTAAGGGTAACTAGTATAAACCATAAACACTTAAACAGTCCCAAATATTACCTCTAAATGCAAAGTCCCAGGTAGCAGCCTAGGATTGGGACCGTCCGTTGCAGCTCGTAGGGAAGAATCTAGGAAACAGGAAAGGGGGAGAGATGAGTGCAGGAGCCTTGGAGCACGGGGGAAGATCGCGAATAATGGACCAACCAAGTGCTCACGTCGCGAACAATCGTCGCGGTGTTAGGCCGAAGTGGAAGGAGAAGCTAGGTGAGAAGGGGGAGGGGGAGGGGGAACGGGGCGGCGAATACTCCAAAGGTGGAATCAGGCTTGGCAGGTGGAATTTCAGGCCTGTTCATGGTTTGGGTTTGCCAGTTTTTGCCGGGTTTGGAAACCAACCCGTGTGCGCTAATTGGGCTGGGTCGGTTGGTTCGGGTTGGCAGCTTTATCTACACGGGTTGGGTTGTTGTTGTAGTAGACGAATCCAAGGGACGTAGGACACAGCCGCGCAAACGAGAATCGAGAAGCACGATGAGCATGCCGTGGTCGCTGCCACCGCCGGTACGTCGCGGCGTGCATGATCATGGTGGGCGGTGGCATCGGCTGATTCTGCTCTGGCGAAAGCAGCCGCGTTGACCAGGCACTTAGACGCCGTCGTTCGCGAAGACAACAAAGAACTTGACGCCGTCGTTCGCGAAAGCAGCCGCGTTGAGCAGGACATGCTGCGGCAGCGCTGGGGTCGCAATTGTCCTTGGCTCCACCGTGGAGTGGATCTTGATTCCAATTTCCAACATAGGACGTGCATGACTGCACCGAGAAGACGTGCCGCGTCGCCGCGTACATGCGCCAGGGACGCCGAACCACCGTCGACATTCACTCTGGTTTGGTTTCAGCGGGTTTCTCGAGTTGGGACCGCAGACCCATCTGAAACGTCGGGTGACGGGTTAGCTCGCTATAGCCCGCTCTAGCCTTTTGAGCCATGGTGCCGCTATTTGTGTTCATGTATAACCTAGCCGCTATAGCTCTCCACAGCCCGTTATAGCTCCGCTAATAGCTGTTTTAGAGACAAACCGCTAAATACCTTAGCCCGCTATTTAAAACATTGGTTCCATCCCGGGTTGGTGCGGGCCGGTATCCGGTTTTCTGTTTTCACGAACCGATGAACAGGTTATCCAACGCGGCGAAGCGACGTAAAGAACATGGCCGCCGGCAACAAGGCCTTAGCTGTATTTTCTCCCACAAAAGGTTCAGGTTTAAGGACTTCTCTCTCGAATGCTCAGATTCAACCCCGCGGCCGGCCTTTGGTCGCCGATGGCCTTGCTTTGCTCTCACCAGGAGAAACGAGAGCAAGAAGGTACCGATGTGTTGGGAATACCATACTAACACCGTTGTTAATGGCTGCGGAAGCGCCTACAATATGAAATCAGCTCAGATCGTCACCTAGACATGGAGAAAATCAGCAACAATCGAAACTGACTCAAACATGTTCCAATCAGTTATCAGCACACCACCCTTAGCTACAGCCGAATCGCAACTGACTGCAACTGATAACAACTGATCGCAAATAGCAGCAACAACAAAATAATATAGACACCAGATTTAACGTGAAAAACCCCCAAATCGGGGTAAAAACTACAGGACCAAGCCAACTAAATCTTCTTCCACTATATGTTTGTGGGATTACAGCAAGTTCATCTCTAGACACCACTTGAGGCTCTCAAACATCAAGGTACAACAAGATTTAGGGCTGCTACAGGAGGGGACGAAAGACCTCACCAAATGACGGTGGAACTCAGATTAGAGATAGTAAGGTTGTGGATCCGAAGCTTCACGGCGTTGTGTACGAATTCCCTTGATCTATTGCAAGATCCCTCTAATCTCACTCTCTCCCTCTCTTTCTCTTCTCTCTGTTTTCTCTCTCTTTCCTTTCTCACGAACAGGAGGAAGGGGCTGGGCTGAATGTCGTGTTGTTGGATGACTCACGAAGCTTACCATCCATCTCTTGTACTTCAAGAGAAATAATGCTAGATGCACACAAAATTTGATCCATAACTCTATGCTGCACCTATAATATATGGACCTGCTCGTTAGAAGCATTCACTTCTCAACTGCGAGGAGGATTCCCCGACATGACGACAGTCAGCCCCGCTAGCAGTGACCAGCAGAGAAGGGAGCTGACGGGCAGCTGCTAGCGCCGTTGGGCTGGGCAGATGGAGACGTCAAAGTCCACGCTGCCTGCCACACCACACCACACCAGTTCAGCGCACCCCAGTAGGTAATTTTCTGTTTTCAATGGCCAATCTATAGTTGTCACGATCGATGAAACCGAGGAGAGGCCGGCGGCGACCACAGTATATCAGTGGCAAATAACTAGAAATCCCTGTCGTTCTCATCCATTGTCTCATTCCCCAGTCATTCTCGTTTGTTTCAGCTCGACCTCAACAAGGAGAGGAAATCAAGCGTGCTTGGCTGCTGATGGAGCAGCGGTAGCAGCAGGCGGAGCGCCGGATAGTATCGTGGCCGACGTGGGGCCTGTGCAGCGGTTTCTTCGTTCTCCGACGACGTCAACAGTGGTCCACCATGGAGAAATAAATGTGTATCGCGGCGATGAACCAGGTTCTAATTCCTGCAGCTTACCGGCCATCCTTTCCTTTCTTCTGCATATGTGTTGTCTCCGGCTTGCTCGAAGGAAGAAAAACCAAGATACCGGAGTGGAGTTTTTGTTTCCCTGTAATCGGCATCTATTCTAGAGGCAAATAACCGACGCTTCATTCATTCCAAACTCTCAGTTTGTTTTGCTTTCCGTTCCTCCGTTTTCTGGTTCCTTTGAGGATGTAATTTTTTCCTGAGACAGTGGTCTGTAGTCACAGGATTTTTTCTGAGACAGTGGTTACATACATTTATGATCTGTTAGTTGTAACTAAATCATAAATAAACTGGTCTGATTCATTATTATCCATGGTGGCGGCAGCAGCAGGAGGAGGGGGAGGACTGCAAGTGCAAGAGCTTGAATGGTCACGCAAGCTGCTGATGGAAGAGAGGACAAGCAGACCGGGTTCACCAAGCTACATTACGGTAATAGCCCATCTTTTTGTTCGTGCGAGATTTATTTGCTTTCGTCTCCATCAAGTTGCATGCTTAGGATCCAAGGGTCTTTGTAACTGTACAGCAGCAAGAATAGCACAGACAGCGAGCTACGAAACAAGCTAAGTATGAAACTGAAACCAGAGGATGTGACATTTCTGCTGTTAAGACAAATTACAGATGATTTCTCCGATGAAAGAATACTTGGTAGAGGAGCATTTGGGGTGGTTTATAAGGTAAAAACTTTATCATGCAAGGTTTTTAAGGTGAGAAATAGTATTAAGAAGTTCGTTCAACCACTAAGAAGCATCTTGGTCGAACTTCTTGACAATACTTAACGAGCAAAACGCAAAACCACGAGTTTACATTTTTCAGTCTCTTCTTTAACAGGGAGTACTGATAACATCCTTTTCTTTAACAGGGAATTACTGAAACCAAAGTGGTGGTTGCTGTGAAGAGGCTTACTCTTTCTTATGACAATCCAGATCTTGCTATCCGGCAATTCCGAAATGAGTTTGATAAACTCGTTATGCTTAAGCATCAGAATGTTGTACAGATTTTTGGCTATTGCTTTGAAACAGAAAAAACATCTCAGTACCGCAACGGAATGAAAATAACTGTTGAAAACATACATATTGCACTCTGCCTCGAGTATTTGCACAATGGGAGCCTTCAAAAGCATCTTTCTGGTATGCAGCTGCACCATCTTTGGTATGTCATGAATTGTCATGTATATATGTATTTTGATTACTGATTCTATTTGTTTAATGTGGCAGATGATTTTTCTGGGCTTGACTGGCATACACGATTCAAAATTATTAAAGGAATTTGTGATGGTATAAAATATATTCATGAGGAATTGGAACAACCTATTTACCACTTGGACCTAAAACCTGGTAACATACTATTAGATGAGAACATGGTGCCAAAGATTGTAGATTTTGGTTTGTCCAAGATCATTAATGAAGAACTGACACGGACCACACAGAGCCCCCTAGGAACTCTGTAAGTTGAATACCTCATGTGGACATATCCCTTTTGTTATCCTTGAAAATGTGCAGATTATAAATTAGCTCTATTTGATGCAATGTTTAGTGGGTACCAGCCACCAGAGTACATCAAGAAGGGTGAAATTTCTGAAAAGTTTGACATATTCAGCTTGGGTGTCGTGATGATAAAGATAGTGTCAGGACCTGAGGGCCCTTCGATACATCTAGACATGCGTACCGACGACAAGTTTATTGATTTTGTCAGACATGACCTTTCTCTTTAACAAGATCATTTATTAGTCGACTAACATTGTGTCACATTTACATGTGGATAGTATCAGCCACGATTAACAGTTTGCCTTCTTAGGTAAAAACAAACTGGAGAAATAGGTTGCCGGAAACATGGAGTCGTTCCTCACTTGAATTATATTGCCGCCAAGTAGAGACATGCACTCAGATAGCATTGGCCTGCATGCAAGAAGATAGCCGGAAAAGGCCTAGTATTGTGCAGATCATCCAGGAGTTGAATAAGACAGAAATTGGCATTGGCAAGGTAATCAAATGTACTTAGTTCTGAGTGAAAGTTCTTCTATAAATCCGTAGAGTGGAACTTTTTATGTCAGTAAACCATTTCAATAAATCTTCAATGATGTTGTCCCTGCATTTTATAATAATTTACCACTCTGTTGCTTAGCAATATTGATACCTCCACAATTTAAGAGCACGACATTAAATTGCAATTTTCTGCCTTTAAACATCATATTAATTGTCACTGCTACAAAAGGGATTTATAGAGCAGATCTCTTTTAATGGACTATTTAATTGTAGACTTTGTAGGCAGTCGGCTGAACGGCCTGACACCCACCTCTGTAGTTAGCATTTATAGAACTTTTGTAATCTAACCGTTTTAAGTCCCGTTTGCGATTTTGTCCACGTTTTTTTAACTTTATAATTTTACCCCTGTAATTTTTAAACGAATGAAGACTTTACCCCTAGTCTATTAAGTCAATAGCGTTAACTATTGGACAAAATGGTGACTTTGCCTAAGCGTTTTTACCCCTGCTTTATTATGTCGTGTTTTTATCCCTATTTTAAGACAACAAGCCCTCATTTTTTTTGCACAGATTTTTTTTTAAAAAGAATTAGCAACATTTTGGTTAACAATCTACGTAAACATAATTTAATATCACACAGTCGCACAATGCGTGAATTATCACATCCTAGTGATAGGAAAGGGACATAAGGGTATCCTTGTCTTTTTGCACAGGTGTTTTTTTTGGCCATTTAAATCAATCAATCTGACGGTGTCACATACCAAGGGTAAATAGCAGCTTCGTTGAAGAAAAACAAGGATAAATTACAAAGTTAAAAAAAAGGGATAAAATCACCATTGAACTTTGAAATAGGTGTAGAAACACCAAAATCCCTACATCAATTAACAAAGGTGGACATCTATAGTTTGCACCCACAACGACCTTTGTAAATATTTTTAGAAAACGAAAACGAGACTGAAAAATAGTAAACCATCTTTTTGATCCCTGGACAAACCTCCCTAGCTATCGTGGCCACATGCCACAAGTCGTGCAATTTTTGAGATGAAACACTCGCAGGCGCCTCTTAGAATCCAAGCCAGACCTTGTGCGAGGCTTCCTTATCAACACACCGCTGGGTCACATGTGATTTGGTTTAGGATGCTATCATTTTGTATTAGCTTTTAGTAATTTTGTATTAAATATTTTGGTCCCTAAATAATCTCAAATGAAAAAAGTTTATGTCTCGTTTAGCACTACAACTTTGGTATAACGTGTGTCTCTGTCTGAGATCTTTTGAAACTTTTTGAAAATTTAAATTTCCAAATATGATAGATTTAAAAATGAAGGACTCTAATTGATTTCAAATAAAAAACCTATAAAATTGTAGACCGTTTTGAGCACTATAACTTTGGTATAAACCTTGCCAACATCCAAGGCGGCAGCGGAGCGGCAACCGCGAGGAAGAAGAAACAGAGAGAGACGCTTTTTTCTGAGAGATTGCGTGCGGGGGACTGGCCGCGCGCTAGGACCGTCCTAAGCACAGGACGTTCTAGCACTAGTCACACCCTTTATTTAAATATATATGCCAACAGTGGGGGGCTTCCTTGGCTGTATTTATGGCTCAAAAAAATTTAGGCAGGCTCCTTAAAACACCTTCGTACGTAAATCGTTACTAGAGATGGTTGTTAGCTAGGGCTTTCCTGGCCATTTACAGGTGACACCAAAAGACTGCCTCTCTTAATCAGAGGGCCTGTCTCAAAAAAAAACATCTTTGTAGTTCTGGTTATGAAACACATTGTTTGGAGAAAGATCAAATCTACTATTGCATAAAGGATTAAGTCCACTTATGACCCCTCAATTATTGGGTTGCTCTAATTTTGACCCCTAACTATAAAACCGTATACTGCTGGCATCCAAACTATCAAAACGGTTCAATTTTGGCACCTAGGAGAGGGCAAAGCAGTTTTGACCGATGTTGAGCAGTTTTGACCATGTGGGGGGGGGGGGGGGGATCGGCCCAGGTTGCCGCGGGCGCACGCGGGGGACCTCCACCCCGCCCGCCCCGGGTGCGTCGCCTCCTCTCCTCTCCTCTCGCCTCCTGTCTGTCGCTGCTACAGGATGAGCAGGTGGCTGCGCCATGGCTCCTAGCCGGCGGATCATCCCAACCGGGGCCTTGCTCCCAGCCGGCGGATCATCCCAACCGGGGCCCTACTCCCAACCGGCGGTGCATCCCAACCGCGGCTGCCACGGCCGGTCCGATCCCCGCCTGCGAGCTCACCCAGCCAGCGGTGTCGGCCTCGCAGACAGCCATACCGCGCCTCGCACTGCTCCTGGAGATCTTGCTTTCCGTGAGCTTCGGCGTCATGGTGAGTCCGCGACTGCCCACCCTAGCCGCACCTAGAGAGGCCGTCGCGTGCCTCGCCTTGTGCCTCACACTACCAACGAAACTCGCGTCCGTGGTCGGGGAGCCCGCGCGCGGCGGCGGACCTCGCCCCGTGGCCGGGGAGCCCGCGCATGGCGGCGGCGCGATGACAGACCTTGCCATGGCCACGGTGCCGCAATGAGCCGGTGATGGGGCGCGCCACGAGTAGGAGGGCTCGGCTGCGGCGAAGGGAGGAGCCGTCCGCGACGAGCTCGGCTGCGGCGCAGACGGCATTCATGGTGAGCTCGGCTGCGACGCACGGAGGTGGATAGGGAGGGGAGGACAGGAAGGGCAGGAGTGGCTGACATGTGGGTCCCACATGGTCAAAATTGTTCAGAGTCGGTCAAAACTGCTTTGCCCGCTCCCAGGTGCCAAAATTGAACCATTTTGATAGTTCGGGTGCCAGTAGTCGACGGTTTATAGTTGGTGGTCAAAATTAGACCAGCCCAATAGTTGAGGGGTTAGAAGTGGACTTAATCCTTGCATAAATGTTTCTTTACCCTACCGTTGAAGCATACTTTGTCATACTTCCATACTGAAATTTTGTTGTAGGCACATGAAACACTAATAAATATGAATATTTTGTAACTGTAACTATCAGCAACATACTGTACTGATTATAAGTTGTGGTTTTTGTCATGTTGAATTGACATATAGCGTAGTTAATGCATTGGCTAACAAAAACGCTAAATGTATGGTGTTATTTAAAATACTACTTCCTCGGTACCTCTAATTAAAAAGATCAATTATTTTATGGTTCATGCTATTAGTGAAACCTTGTTAACTTTAATGCCCTACTACAAAATCCTGATGCCAAATTCCCACTACTTCCTCGGTTCCTCCAGTTAAAAACATAAATCATTGTATGGTTCATGCTATTAGTGAAACCTTGTTAACTTTAACCACTACGACAAAATCCTGATGCTAAATATATTCCATCATGAATAATGATCTCACAATATATAATTAATTTTACTTGAATGAAAGTTTTAAGAGCTTGGTAGCGGAAGTCTCACCTTCAATATTGTTGACTGTCTTTTAAATGGCTAACAATATCCACCATAAATATGTTTTTCTAGTGTGTTGACAACTGAATTAAAACCTTGCAGCTTCCTGAAAAACGAGGATGTCATGAAACTACTTCTGGGTTGACAATGAACAATGAGATGAAAAATATGAGAAAGAAATCAAGGCAGATGACACATCAACACCAAAATTTCAACTTGATGACATGCCCTAAGTACAATGAGCTGGAATTTGTTGATGTACGCGAAACATCATGGAATGTAGGAGAACAATTCATTGTAGGGAGAAAAGATAATAAAAATGAATTAGTGGATTCTTTACTTAAGGGCATGACGCCAAAGATCATCACCATCCTTCCTATATGTGGTATTGGAGGCATTGGCAAGACAACCTTTGCAAAATTGATTTACAATGATACAAAATTTAAATATTACTCCCGAGTGTGGGTTCATGTGACCCCAAGATTCGACTTGAATAAGATTGGTAACTCTATAATTTCACAGCTATCTGAAACGGGGAGCCAAGCTAATGAGAGAGAGACAATAAGTAGTTGCCTCACAGAACTACTTTCTGGTAAGAAGATTCTAATTGTTTTAGATGACCTGTGGGAGGATAATCAGTTTCAACTAGAGGATTTGAAGGCTATGCTGAATCTTGGTGATAGCATGAACAGAATTGTTTTGGTAACTACACGCAGTTAACATGTAGCTGGGAGAATATGTACTAACATTGAACCATACAAGATTGAACCATTGACGGATGACATGTGCTGGGAAATAATAAGGCAAAGAAGTGGCTTTGACGCCAGAGATGACAAAGAATCTGAGCTAGAGGATCTAGGAAAGGAGATTGCCGTGAAGTGTAAAGGTGTGGCTTTAGCGGCTCAATCTCTTGGGTTCACGTTGCAAAACATGAAATTTGATCAGTGGTCACAAGTGAAAGATAGTGATATCTGGAATGAATCTATCTCACAGGATGCCTCTTTGCCAAATCATGTTCTAGCATCCTTGAAGTTAAGTTATAGCTTTATGCATCCACATTTGAAGCCATGCTTTACCTATTGTGCTATCTTTCCAAAAGGTCACAAGATAGACAAAGATGAGTTAATCCACCAATGGATTTCTTTGGGTTTCATTGAGCCAACGAAAATACACTCCACTATCCAGCTATGTGAGAAGTATATTGAGCAACTCAAAGGATTGTCTTTCATTCAACATTCGGTGTCACCCTCGGTGAGTTATTTATGCCTTCTCGAACAACTAATTTTCCTCCTTTAATAGTTTATATAAGAGGCTTATGTGATGCAACCTTTTTGTAATCATGCTAAGAATATTGTCTATAGATTGATTTAATCAACAAAAAAACTTATAACATTCATTAATTCAAAGTAGAAGTGAACAAACAAGATGGAGGTAACGAGAGGACAACTCAAGCACGAAGGACTCTAGGGCTAGGACGAGTACACAGGTTCCGCATGTCCCCACCTATAGACCACCACCTAAGACTAGGGTAGGACAGGACAACTGGCCAAGGGTGGGAGAATTTTTATTTTTTAATCCTTTTTTATTTAATATTTTTAAAAATAATAGCTCTTAATTTTTTTGCGGATTTGACTCTTTAGGTCACGCCACATGCATTGGCACGGCAACATATCCCATGTTAGATGATGTTTCTGACTTGGAAAACGTTGTCACGCCACTCCCACTGGTGTGACAATATTCTATCGAGCCACCGGGAGTGGCGTGACAAGACAAAACTTAAAAAATCATAACTCTTGATATGACGCCGGATGAAGATGAAATTTATATGAAAATTCTAGATCTCAATTAGATCTACAATTTAGTTTTGAGATTTTTTATTTTAGGATGCTAAGATGCTCAAAAAATAATATAAAATTTTAATAGCATAATAACGACATATAAGTGCTTGTCGCATTAGAAAAATAATATCTCTTTTATGTTGTCAAATGAAGATACTTTTTATATGAAATTGTAGCTCGGTGGGATCTATAAATTTTTAGTTTTGGGTTTTTACATTTGAGACCGTTAAGATGCATGAAAAAATAATATGAAATTTCAGCAGCATAATAATTGTATACTAGCGCTTGTCGCATTAGAAAAATAATATCTTTTTGTATGGTGTCAAATGAAGATACATTTTATATCAAAGTTGTAGCCGTTAGTGAGATCTACAAGTTTATAGTTTTGAGTTTTTATATGTAAAGTCGTTAACATACTCTAAAAACTAGTACAAAGTTTTAGCAGCATATTAATCGTGTATCAAAGCTTATATTTTAGAAAAATCATATATTTCTTATTTGATGTCACATAAAATTACTTTTTAAATAAAAGTTGTAGATCTTGTTGGTCCAAACTAATATTGTTGGGTTAGAATTGCTCTGACCCGCTAATTGGTCAGAATCAAGTTACTCAATTCCCTTCTTTGTTATCTAAATCTTGAATCACTCAAGAACACTTACGCATACACATTTGTTACTCTTGCTTGATCTTTCCAATCAAGCACTATATTATGTTACTCTTGCTTGATCTTTCCAATCAAACACTATATATTCTATATCTTATACCCACCACATGAGGGATACATGTCTTTTTATAGGACTTAGAAACCGTCATAGAAACAAGAGTATGACTCATCTCTAGCTATTCACTAGCTAGCATACTCACTTTATAACTCATTGAAAACTACATAACCTAGCCAATTTTACTTTGATCTCTTTTAAGCTAACACACTCAAAGAATAACCAAAGTACTACCTAAAAACTTCAAGTAATAAAATCCAACTTTACTACCTAATGCTAGCTAAGCATTAGCACAAAGAAGAAATCAATTTCATTTTGACTTGAACAACTCATATCATAGATGCATGTAGATGCATCTACACATCTCATCTAAACATGCATCAATCACATATGTGATTTAGCACATATGACAAGATTATTTTCAAAAAATCTCATTGAGAGCTCCAACTTTTATATAAAAAGTACCTTTATTTGACATGATACCAAAATAATATTATTTTTCTAATGCGATAAGCGCTAGTAAGCGATTATTATGCTACTAAAATTTTATATTATGCAAATTCAACTATAAAGTTGTAGATCCCGCTGAGAACTACAACTTTGATGTATAAAGTATTATCATTTGACACTATACGGAAAAGATATTATTTGTCTAACGTGACAAGCACAGTATGCGGTTATTATGCTCCTGAAATTTTATATTACTTTTTATTATCTTAACGTCCTAAACTTAAAAACTTAAAACTATAAAGTTGTAGATCTCATTGAGAGCTGTAGTTATCATATAAATTTCATCTTGATCTTACATTGTATCAAAGAGTTATTATTTTTCAAACATTTGATCAACGTGACAGAACAATACTATCATGCCAGTGGGAGTGGCATGACAGTGTTTTCCACGTCGCAAACGCCGTCTAATGTGGCGGATGTTACCACACCAATGCATATGGCACGACAACATTATTTGGTCACGCCAGAGGCGCTAGCACGATCAAAAGGGTCAAATCAAAAAAAAGGTGTGGTTTTTATTAAAATATTGAATAAAAGAATTAAAAATAAAAAGATGACCCCGATCTCAGTGATGTATCACTCGGCATACTTGGTGCACAAGAGCAGCCGACTGGGAGCCCAACTGGGACACATATCCTACATACTGAGGCTGAGATAACAACAACAATGAGAAGAGAATAACAAAGAGGAATTCCACCGAAGGGCATGTGAAAAAAGTTTGAAGCCATATTTGTTTCAAAATAAATAATATACTGTGTTTTGTATAAACAAAATAAACAATATAATGTTTAGATCTACAAATTCAAATCGAACATCATTCTACCTATTTGTCACCAAAACTGCTTTATATGAATAACTTCAGGGCACAAAGTTGTAGATCTATTCAAGATCTAGAATTGTAAAAAAAATTATCTTTATCCAAGCTCGTATGTCCAAGATATTCGGGATAGGTTTAGGGTGGCACCAATTGAGGAGAGATTGATTTAACATCAGTTGAGATGGTTTGGTGTAGAATGAAGGCCTCCTGAGACGCTGGTGTGTAGTGGGGTTCTAAAGCGGGTCGATAAGAGAGACCTTAAGGAGTGGAATATCTCTAAGAATTTAGCTATGGATAAGAGCTGAAAACTAGCAATTAACGTGCCTGAACCGTAACTCTAAATGTCTTATGCCCTTTATGGGTTCTCTGTTTCTGTCTCTTTTGAGTTTCATCTCTAGCCTACTCCAACTTGCTTAGAATAAAAATTGTCTCTTTTGGGTTTCATCTCTAGCCTACTCCAACTTGCTTAGGATAAAAGGCTATGTTATTGTTGTAGCAGTAATATCCGAGCTCATAACCAGAAGAGAAGAACAAAGGGCAATTCCACTTAAGCATATGAAAAAGTTTGAAGCCATCTTTGTTCCAAAATAAACAATATAATGTGTTTTGTACAAACAAAATAAACAACATATGTTTAGATCTATAAATACAAATCGAACATCATTTCTTCCTATTCGTCACCAAAACTGCTTCAAATGAATAACTTCATGGCACAAAGTTGTAGATCTATTCAGGCTCTAGAATTGTAAAACAAAATTTATCTTTATCCAAGCTTGTATGTCCAATTGAGATATTCGGGATAGGTTTAGGGTGGCACCAATTGAGAAGCAATTGATTTAACATCGATTGAGATAGAATGTACAACGGAGAACCCTCAAGGCACCGATGCGTAGTGGGGCTCTAAAGAGGGTCGATAAGAGAGACCTTAAAGAGTGGAATATCTCTAAAAATTTAGCTATGGATAAAAGTGCTTGAAAACTAACAATAAACATGCCTGAACCGTAACTCTACCTGTCTGTGCCCTTTATGTGTTCTCTATTTGTTATCTCTTTTTGGTTGCATCTCTAGTATACTCTAACTTGCTTAGTATAAAAGGCTATGTTTTTGTAGGAGTACTATCTGAGCTCATATGTAAAAGTTATGATTTTTTAAATAAGACATGTGAAAAAAGATAATTCTACCAATTCAATTGGTGCAATTTAACACTTGCCACACCAATTGGTGTTTTAGTATAGTCTTCCAACTTTTTATTTGAACAAATATTTTTACAAAAAAATAAATTTAGAAATATAAAGATAAAAGTTCTCCTATTCCAATTCATCTCAGCTCACTTTTGAACCAAATATAGTTGGACTTAGCGCATGGTCAAATTTGCTTGCCCACAGGGCAGTTTTAAAACCCAGTATGCCCTTGCTCATGAAATATAGCTGTCGGTTACCAAGAGAAGGGGTACCCTAAACCTCCCTTGTCTTTGGTTGAACCCTGAGTTTACCCTCAGATCAATCTCATGGGGACCCTCAAAAAATAAGCGCAAGACCAGACAACACATCCTCGACCCACCGGGGCCCACCGGCAAATACAAACTGGGCCGACCCACAACAGAATACTTAACTTCTACCGTGACCCTCGACAATCCACTGACGTCACCATCTAACCCTCGACAAACCACAGATGTCACCAGCTGATGATCGCTCGAGATGGGGGGACCTCCCGTCAAGTATCGAGGCCCCGACGGGACGGACGCCTCGATATAACAAGGGTCGAGCCCCCCCTCGATCCACCAACTCCAGGTGCGTCCGATAGCGCATTTGATGCAAACCTAACCTCGTCAAATCGTATGGCTACAGTATCCGCACAATGGTCCGTATAGCGGTCGAATCCCGCTTTACCGCCCATACTGAGGATGTGCATCGGTCTGCACGGCACTGTTACGCCGTACTCAGCGCTGTAAGGCAGCTCGAGGCCCCCTTCGGCGCGCTACGCGACAAACAACCGACATCGGATTCCCTAAATTCAATCTTATCAGTTCAACCACTACGCTCGAGGCTACCCCTCGACTGGGCCTCGAGTGCGCATCGACGCCCTCCGGTCAACCTACATCGACTTCGAAACCTGCGCCAACAACTCCCGATGCGACCCCAACAGGAACTCGCACGTCCTTTACAGGGGATCGCGTCTTTCGCCGGTCAGCAACCACGTCTCCGAAGGACGCCTGTCAACTCCGAGCCACGCTGCTACAGAATAAGCCATGCTCAGCACACGTCTCTGCAGAGGCCTCGAGTTGACCACCACGACCCGCGACGTCACCACCACGTCATCGAACCAGGACATCTGTACCCCTGTGCCTCCCCTTGGCCTATAAAAGGGGACGCCAAGAGACCCAATAGAGGGGGAGAACCGACCCCAGACAACGATCTCACGAACAATCGAACACACGCCTAGGCTGACTCCTAGACTCTGAATAACTCTTTCGCCCTACACCCGAACCCCCCACCCCTCGAATTCTCTCCTTCGCTTGTATTCACCTCTGTACAAGCACTTAGGTGCAAGATAATACAAATCTTCTCCCTCCGCTGGACGTAGGGCCTTCTTTGTCCGAACCAGAATAAATTGCTGTGTTCTTCTTGCATCATCATCCGAACAGGTTACACACACATACGTTTACTCGTTGGTTTAGGACACCCCCGGGTTCCTCACGCCGACAATAGCTTTGCTGCAATGAATGGCAGAGGGTCCTGTTGTTGCTAAATCGGTCAAAAATTGAGTGTGAACAGGTCCGTTGTAATTGAAACATTGGAGTGATCCAGTAGCTGGAAAGGGACCTAGAAGTGCCTACTACTAGTCTACTACGTACTATATACATCATACTACACTTGGCTCTACACTAACCTAATAATCTTGCTCGAAAATAAAGAGCTCTAAGGTCGGAGACTTATATTCAATTAACTTTATACGGGACTTTTAGAACAATCATAATTACTAGATGCCTCTGGCTCCGACCATGTGTCAACTATGATGCTAGCTCTCTAGCTACTTGCAGTCCTTTCACCAATGAATGCCATCATGCGATACTTCCTGAACCTGTGTCAAGACTGCACGGTAACATGACCATTTTTGTTGGCCTAGTTATGAATTTATGATTTGTCCAAGTGTCAAATCAACAGTTTGGGCAGTTGGGGCTGTGGGCGAAGCCCATGTAATAACCAATATCATTAGAATCCAATTTTGTTTGTACAAACAGAAAAATAATATCTAACGATAGGCATAAGAGTTTATCTCTCATCAGCTTAAGTTTTTGGGTTGTAGTGGGAGTGAATGCAACTCAATACTGTTAATGAACCATCACTATCAATTATATGGGTGTTACATGTTTGTTTTCATGCATTGAATACACACTTAATAAAGTATAATTGACAGACCTGACACTAGCATGTATCTTTTATGCAGCCTTTTAAAATGTATCATGAAGAAGCCACATTGTTTACCATGCACGATCTGGTGCATGACTTGGCAATTTTACTCCTTGGCAATCAAATTTTGGATCAGAGCAAACAAGGCAATGCTGTGGGAAGCAGCTGCTGCCAATATGCGCTGCTCACTGACTGTAGCAAGCCACTGGAGCTATGCTTGACTTCTCGTGAAAGGCTGATAGCACTGCGATTTCTTGACTGTTGCAAAACCGAACTAATCGGTGCTGCATTTGCACCTGCTAGGTCCTTGCGAGTATTGGATTTAAGCGAATGCTCCATTCAGAATTTGCCAGATTCCGTTGGTCAACTGAAGCAGTTGAGATATCTTAATGCTCCTGAGATCAGGGATCAAATGGTTCCAGAATGTATCACGAATCTCTCGAGTCTAATGTATCTCAGTTTTCATGGATCTTCTACCATCTTAGCACTACCAGAGTCCATTGGACAAATGGAAGGTCTGATTTATCTTGATTTATCAGGTTGTTCGGGGATTGAAAAGCTTCCAGAATCATCTGCGAATCTTAAAATTTGGAGCATGTGGATTTTACAAAATGTTATATTGTTACAGGAGTATCACAATGCCTGGGAAGACGCAAAACTGCAGTATTTGAACTTATCGTACTGTAAAAATATTGGAGACCTACCAATTGCATTGGGCAGCCTCACAGAATTGAAATACTTGAACTTATCTTACAGCTCATACCTTAACCTACTTGCTGTGGCTGAATTTTTGGGCTCCCTAACGAAACTCAAATATCTGAATTTATCTTCACGTTCAGTGGGCATCAGAAGGTTTCCTGAAGCTTTGGGCTGCCTCACTAAACTCAACCGCTTAAACTTATCAGGTTTTGAAGAGGTAGTAGAATTACCAAGATCATTTAAGAATCTTCGTAGTTTGGTGTATCTTGACTTGTCATATTGTTTCTGTTAGATTTAATGTGCTGCCATCCCGTCTCTTTTCACCCGGTTATAGACTGGGGGTCGAGTCGAGGGCTAACCATACCGGTCAGAACGAGGCCAACCATACCGTGCCTTTGAGCAGTATGGCGTTAGGCCATCGCGGGCACTGTAGCGGCATGTAGGAGTAGGTGAGGCTGTAGACAGCCATGCCTCTGTACCCGGTAGTGGGTCAGGCTTGTATATAAATATGTATAAAGTGCAATGGAAAAGTAAGCTCTTGCCATCACAGTTGTGTGCATGTAGGAGTAGGTGAGGCCGTAGACAGCCATGCCTCTGTACCCGGTAGTGGGTCAGGCTTGTATATAAATATGTACAAAGTACAATGGAAAAGTAAGCTCTTGCCATCACAGTTGTGTGCAGTGTGTGTGCGGGAAGAGAGCTCAGCTCGTCTTCTTCCTCGGTTCAGGGGAGTCGGTCGAGGGGGGTCAAGCAGGTGCTGTTCGTCCTCGAGGTGTTGCTTCGGAGGGTCGAGCAGGAGCTGCTTGCTTCGACAGCGCTAGGATCTAGCGCGAACACCTCTGTGGTGCTAGGTTCTAGCCCTAACACGTGGTATCAGAGCCGTACAACGTCGTTAGGCTTCACCGCAGACGATGTCGGGCACTAGTGCGGGTCAGCCGGGCGAGGGGATGAGCGCCGGGGGTCAGGTGCTTGTTCCGCAGCTGGTGGAGGTGCTCGTGGTGAGGGAGTTCGGCGGGACCAGTTCCTGGTCGATGCTCACCCACACCAACTATGGTGAATGGGCCGTGTAGATGAAGTGGAAGTTGCGCGCCCGAAAGTGGTGGGTGGCTGTCGAGGTTGGCGACGCTGGCAAGGAGGCGGAGGTGGGCGTCATGGAGGCGCTCATGGCCTCGACCCCGAGCGAGTTCCACGAGGCGCTCGGGGCCAAGCGGACGGCGAAGGATGCGTGGGAGATGCTGGAGTCATTCCGCGTCGGCTCGGATCGAGCCAAGCGGGCAAAGGCTCAGCAGCTGGTGGAGGACTTTGCGCTGCGTCTGCAGTCGCTCGCAAGCCAGCTGGCCACCTACAGCAAGCCGCTGGGGGATGAGGATCTCGTCAGCAAGCTGCTCTGCATGGTACCCCTGAATACTCGCAGCTCGCCATGTCCATCGAGACATTGCTGGATATCTCCACTTTGTCCCTCGAGGATGTGGCGGGGAGGCTGCGGGTGGTGGAGAGCCGCAATCTTGCGATGCTGGAGAAGGAGAAGCCCAAGCTAATGCTGACCGAGGAGGAGTGGACGGCGCGAATGAAGGAGAAATGTCAATCCGGGGAAGGCTCCAGCCGCGGTGGAGGTAACCGCAGCGGAAACGACGATAAGAAGCAGGGGAAGGCTCCGACAGACAAGAAGAAGGGCAAGAAGAAGACCGTTGCCCCCAACACTTGTCGGAAGTGCGGCAAGGTGGGGCACTGGGCACGCGAGTGCTCGGAGAGAAAGGAGAAGGAGGAGGCACACCTGGCTCAGGACGACACCGACGACGAGCAGGCGCTCTTGATGGGTGAGTACTGCACCTTGCAGGAAGGCGAAGCAAGGGATGCAGAGGCGAAGCAGAGGACTGCCCCGCAGACCATCGACCTTGATGAGCCGCGGGCGCAGGCACATCTAGGCGCAGTCGGCGATGAGCAGGAGCAGCGGTGGTACCTCGACTCTGGCACAAGCAACCATATGACTGGCTGTCGCGCCGCCTTCACTGACCTCGACGCGAACAAGACCGGCACGGTCAAGTTCAGGGATGGCTCGAGGGTGGATATCCGCAGGCAAGGCATGGTCGTTTTTTGGTGCCGGAATGGGGAGCAGCACGTGTTGACAGACGTGTACTACATCCCCCTGCTCCGCTCAAGCATCGTCAGTCTGGGCCAGCTCGACGAGCGTGGGGCGGAGGTGCTGATCCGCGACGGTGTTCTGTGGATCAGGGACAAGGAGCGGCGTCTTCTCGCCAAGGTAACGCGCTCCAAGAATCGTCTCTATCTTCTTGATTTTAAGGTGAAGTATCCTGTGTGCTTGGCGCTGGCGTGCACCCAGGAGCCATGGCTGTGGCATGGCCGGTTCAGCCACCTGAGCTTCGACGCCCTGGGTCGGCTCGGGAAGATGGTGACCGCGTTGCCTCGAATCGAGCATGCCGGGGAGCTGTGCGACAGCTGCCTGGCGGGAAAGCAGAGGCGGCTACCGTTCCCGAAGACTTCGAGGTATCTCGCGGTGGAACCCCTCGAGTTGGTCCATGGGGACCTCTGCGGCCCAATCATGCCAGCGACTCACGGCGGTCGGAGGTATTTCCTCCTGCTCGTGGATGACTACAGCCGCTACATGTGGCTACAGCTCCTAACGAGCAAGAGTGATGCGGCGGATGCCATTAAGAAGGTCAAGGTGCGGGCAGAGGTGGAGTGCGGCAAGCGGCTGCGGGTGCTCCGAACCGACCGCGGCGGCGAGTTCATGGCGCATGAGTTCATCGAATACTGCGTCGAGGAGGAGGTGGGTTGACATCTCACTGTACCCTACTCGCCGCAGCAGAACGGAATGGAGCACCAGAATTAGACCATCATTGGCATGGCGCGGTCGATGATGAAGGCCAAGGGGATGCCGACGGCGTTCTGGGGAGAGGCTGTCACCACCGCCGTGCACATCCTCAACCGATCGCCGACCAAAGCCCTCGAGGGGAAGATGCCGTACGAGGCGTGGCACGGGCGCAAGCCTAATATCTCATACCTGCGTACCTTCGGCTGCATCGGGCATGTGAAGGTCACCAATATGGGCCTCGGTAAGTTGGAAGACAGGAGCACACGCATGGTGTTCCTCGGCTACGAGGAGGGTTCGAAGGCCTATCAGCTGTACGACCCCCTCGGCAGCAAGGTGGTTGTGTCCCGGGATGTGGTCTTCGACGAGGCTGCGTCGTGGGCCTGGGATAGGCCAAAAGTGGGAGGCCTCAAACAAGGCGGCGACGGGCTCTATGACGCGTTTGTCATGGAGCAGATGGTCATCCATAGCACCAGTGAGGCGGAGGAGGCGCCGAGGGAAGGGGAAGTTGAAGCAGAGGAACCAATGGCAGCTGGGGTGGAGGAGCCACCCAGTCCGCTCGAGGCAGAGTTCCCTGGCCGCACTTCGGGTCGACGGTCAACCCCTCGAGAGGGGCCTCGACTGAAGGACGGACTTCTCCGCTGCGAACGACCCCGGCCTCAACCGTGGGATGGGGGGCCTCGACCGCAGGCGGAACTTCTCCACTATGGACGACCCCGGCCTTGACCGCGGAAAGGGGGGCTCGATCGCGGGCGGAACTTCTCCGCTGCAGATGACCCTGGCCTCGACCGCGAGAAGGGGAGCCTCGACCGCACAAAGGACCTCGACCGCGCGGTTGGGGGCCTCGACTGCTGACGGAATTTCTCCGCTGCGGACGACCCCGGCCTCGATTGAGGGCAGGGAGGCCTCGATCTAGGCACAGGGGGCCTCGATCGCTGGTGTAGGGGTCTCGACAAGCGAAATTTCTCCGTTGAGGATGACCTCGGCTCGAAGGAAAACAGCGGCAGTGGCAAGCATGGAATACGTGACCCCACCGTCAAACGTCTTGGATTTCGTGGATGCCTACCACGAAGGAGAGGAGGTGCGATTTTGGCGGATCGACGACATCGTCGGTGATACGGAGGTGTCAGGTCTGGCAGCGCGACTCCTCGACAACGACTATACTCTGCTTTTGTTGAGTGCAGAGGAGCCAACCATGTTTGCCGTTGTGGAGCGCGACGCAGCGTGACGGAAGGCGATGATGAAGGAGATGAAGGCCATCCAGGAGAACAAGACCTGGGAACTGGTCGACCCGCCGGTAGGTTGCCTGCCGATTGGACTCAAGTGGGTCTTCAAGGTGAAGCGGGATGAGCGCGGGGCCATGGTGAAGCACAAGGCACGTCTCGTTGCTCGAGGGTTCGTGCAGCGCGAAGGGGTCGACTTCGAGGAGGTCTTTGCCTCCGTCGCACGGATGGAGTCGGTGCGACTCCTGCTCGCCCTCGCTGCTGCCAAGGAGTGACAGGATCACCACCTCGACATCAAGTCAGCGTTCGTCAACGGGGACCTAGCCGAGATGGTCTACGTCAAGCAGGCGCCAGGGTTCGTCATCAAGGGCGCAGAGAAGAAGGTGCTGTGGCTGCGCAAAGCCCTCTACGGCCTGCGCCAGGCACCGCGGGCATGGAACGCCAAGCTCGATGCCACCATGGTTGAGTTTGGGTTCGGGAGGTGTGCCACGGAACATGCACTGTACACCCATCGATGGGGGAAGGAGCATCTCATCGTCGGGGTGTACGTGGACGACCTCATCGTCACCGGCACACGGGCTCAGGACATTGCCAAATTCAAGGAGGAGATGGCCGCGCGGTTCTGGATGAGCGATCTGGGGGTCCTGTCTTACTACCTCGGCATCGAGGTGAGATAGGGGGAGGACGCCATCAAGCTGAGGCAGCGCGCCTACGCGCAGAAGCTACTAGAGCGGGCGGGCATGGCGGGCTGCAAGGCTGTGGCCACACCGATCGAGGAGCGCATCAAGCCCTTGAGGCAATGCACTGCGGCGAAGGTGGATGTTACACTCTACCGGAGCATCATCGAGGGTTGCACTGGCTGACTCACACACGGCCGCACATCGCGTTCGCGGTGGGCTATGTGAGCAGGTTCATGGAGGATCCGCGGGAGGACCACTGGACGACGGTCAAGCGTTTGTTGCGCTATGTCCAGGGCACGGTGGAGTGGGGAATTGTCTTCCCCAAGCGCGGCAGGCTTCAGCTGTCCGGTTTCAGCGAAGCACCGCCGGAGACCAAGGAGGGTGCGCCGGGGCTCACGGCTTTCAGCGAGGTGGACATGGCGGGCGTTGTGGATGGACGGCGGAGCACCTCGAGTGTGCTCATCTTCCTCTGTGGAGCGCTGGCAGTCGCTGAAGCAGAAGATGGTGGCCTTGTCTATATGTGAGGCGGAGTATGTGGCGGCCGGCATTCACGGCGGCGTGCCAGGTGGTCTGGCTGCGACGGTTGCTGAGCGAGCTCACTGGTGTCGAGGCTCGGCCGCTGACGCTCAAGGTGGACAACCAGCCAGCGATTACGCTGGCAAAGAACCCCGTCCTCCATGACAGGAGCAAGCACATCGATGTGAAATTTCACTTCCTTCGTGATTGCGTCTATGGAGGGCAGCTGGTCATCGAGTTCGTAGACACTGGTCGACAGCTCGCTGACATCCTCACCAAGTCACTCGGGCGTCTTCGGTTCCAGGAGATGAGGAAGATGATTGGCATGGTGGAGTTCAAGGGCTAGCAGCAGGATTAGGGGAAGATTGTTAGATTTAATCTGCTGCCATCCCGTCTCTTTTCACCCGGTCATAGACTAGGGGTTGAGTCGAGGGTTGGCCATACCGGTCAGAACGAAGCCAACCATACCGTTCCCTAGAGCAGTATGGTGTTAGGCCATCGCGGGCACTGTAGCGGCATGTAGGAGTAGGTGAGGCTGTAGACAGCCATGCCTCTGTACCCGGTAGTGGGTGAGGCTTGTATATAAATATGTACAAAGTGCAATGGTAAAGTAAGCTCTTGCCATCACAGTTGTGTGCAGTGTGTGTGCAGGAAGAGAGCTCAGCTCGTCTTCTTCCTTGGTTCAGGGGAGTCGGTCGAGGGGGGGGTCGAGCAGGTGCTGCTCGTCCTCGAGGTGTTGCTTCGGAGGGTTGAGCAGGAGCTGCTCGCTTCGACAGCGCTAGGATCTAGGGCGAACACCTTTGTGGTGCTAGGTTCTAGCGCTAACAGTTTCCACCTAGGACATGTGGCAGAAGCTTTTAGTGGCTTTACCAAGCTACAATATCTGAATCTGGCATGGTGCTCCGATTCCCGTCATGGATGCAATCGAGATGAGAGCCTCAGAAAAGCATTGGACAATCTCACTGAACTCCGCTATTTAAATTTATTCGGTTTCCTGGAGAGTGTACCTCGCAGCAGATCAGTAGATGCAAGAGTACTGGAGCGCATCTGTACCCTTCCCAATCTGGAGTACCTGAATTTGTCAGGTAATGATAATCTTTATGGCATACCTGAAGCTATTGCTAACCTTGGGAAGCTACATACACTAGAACTCCCATACTGCATCAACCTACGGACGCTACCAGCATGTTTATCTTGAATGGACAGGCTAAAGTTTGTAAACACGTTGAAATGCCCGAATTTGGATAGGTCCATGCTACCACCTGTTCCAACCATGTTACCACATTTTAGGGTCCACGCTGGATATGGTGAATCTAGTAGCAATCTTTTCCAACTGAGGGGTGAAAATATTAATCCGCATTTCTTGGAGAGAACAGGGCTTGGAAATGTGAAATCTGCACAAGAGGCTCAGGGAATAAAATTAGTGGAGAAGAGAAGGATTGAAACGTTAGAGTTGGTATGGACTAAAGATGATAAGAGATTTATGGGGAAGGGCGGCCCTGGTGCAAGCGGTAGAGCTTTACCGCCTATGACCAAGAGGTCCAGGGTTTAAGCCCCAGCCTCTGTATATTTGTGCAGGGATGGTTGCTGGCTATTTTTTCTTCCCCAGACCCCGCAGTGCGGGAGCCTACGGCACTGGGTACGCCCTTTTGATGAAGTTTTGAAAGAACTATTGCCGCCAAAAACTGTTAAGACATTTCAAGCTATGTGGTTATACAAGCATAAACTTTCCGTCCTGGGTGATGGGCATTGCTACTTATTTACCTAATCTGACCACTATTACCTTGTGAGCCTTACCCAATTGCATCAACCTACCACCACTTGGTCAGCTACCAGAGCTCAAATGGCTGACAGTTGGACAAATGGGAAGGATCAGGAAGATCGGAGGGGACTTGTACGGGGGAATAAGAGCTTTTTCTAGACTTCAGTACTTATTTCTAAAGTATATGGAATGCCTGGAAGATTGGAACATGCTATACTCCAGTTGCGAGGGTAGCTTGAATGAGCACACGCTCCCCAGCCTCCAAGTTTTAAATATAGACCGCTGCCTATGGTTGAGGTTGAAATCGTAGTTGGCTGGAGCTGGAGGCAATGACTACCGCTTGTCCATAAGCGCTAGTGAGGAAGTATTACTATCGTCCTGGGAGGGCATAGGTCAGGTTGGTGCTTGCTCTACCAAGTGCACCGAGCTTTGTGTGGAACGCTGAGCGCTGCCAGGATCTCACATGCAGCTCGCCAGATGTGCTAGGAGGTCTCCCCTCCCTCCAGAAATTAGATGTGTCCTGGTGTGGAAGGATTACATCACTGCCGGACTGTTTGGGAGACCTTACCTCCCTCAGAAAACTTCGCATAGAAAACTGCAGAAGCATCAAGGCTCCGCCAGATAGCATACAGCAACTCACCAATCTGAAACGTCTAGTAATCTCTTGCTGCCCCGACCTGGAGCTGTGGTGTCAATCAGAGGAGAACAACATGAAGCTACTCGGATGTGCCCTGCCAATCCATCCGTTATAATATTTTTTTTCTTTATTTGCACTGACTATACTTTTTTGACATCTTATAGTGTTGCGAGGATTTACCTTGCAATGAATGTTCTTTACTTTTTTCTTGAGGTATAATGAATGCGCTTTACTTTACAAACTCAAGTATTTTTTTCCTTAAAAAATGGTTTCCCAGGGTTATTTGCATCACATGGCGTAGGAAATAAAATCTAAAATTTCGTAGTTTATGGAAGTTCATTTTATCTATCAATTTTCGATCCATTAGCAATAAAAAATAGATGTCTAACAATCAAACACGTGTGCAACCTTCAACCATTTCAAATCAAAATTGTGAAAGAAAACACCTGAGATAATAATTTTGTACAAGTTCTACAGTAGATCCCGTAAAAAGCATATATAGTTGCCTATATGCTTATTTCATTACAACTATTGGGTTTTCAGGAACTGATGGGAGGTGAAGAGCTAGAAACTGACGATGATCTGGATTCAGAGAGTGAGCTAGAGTCCGGTCGATCAGGACTCCCTGAGTAATCACGAGTCAGAGAATGATCAGGATTCAGAGA
The DNA here is from genome assembly GCA_023333625.1 of Bothriochloa decipiens. NCBI lineage: Eukaryota > Viridiplantae > Streptophyta > Magnoliopsida > Poales > Poaceae > Bothriochloa > Bothriochloa decipiens. The sequence goes on along the minus strand of CM041645.1, from coordinate 667,300 downwards.
CAGATCAAGAGGAAGAGAGTAGTTCGAGAGTGAAATTTGGCTTATGCTGAAATGCTGTGAGAGGAAAACACTTTCTATGGCTGAAAAGTAGCTCTAAAAGCCATGGTTCAAAACCATGTCTAATATATCTGCTGCACGTTGTGATTCAAAAATCAAAGGAGGATTTTGTTGTAACCTATTGATCGCATACAAATAGTCAAATACAATGGAGTTCGGGGACGATCTCAGGAGTAATTAAGATATTTTAAGCCATGCTTCGTGCTAGTACTTTTGTACGATAAGTATCCGTCCCGGTGTTCGTCTTCTTATATGCTATTAATTACTGGTCACTCTTAAGGGTGAGAGCTAACGGCGGAGGTTCGTGTAACAGCAGTCTTTTCTGTGTGCTATACTGGAGTTTTTTAAAGTCACACCTGCACGTGCCTTGAGGTTAACGTCGATTTGGTGTAGCGGGACAGAGACTGAGTAACTTTGCTTCAGCAAGGCACCACGTCACTTTTGCATATATATCCACCGTCCAAGTGGCATCCAAAGACTAGCAGCGCATCTACGCATGGGACTTGATCATTTCACCCGTGAAGAGCTTGCATCCTACTAGAGGCTCCATGCCTGCTCCGAGTACTGTTTAGAATCTCAGATTGCATTAGCTGCATCAACCTAGAATTTCGTCGATAATATTTATTCTTACCAATATTATTAAAACCATAAAAGACCGAAAAAAGATTTCTTAAATAATTATGACAATATATATTCAAATTAAATAGGTTTATATAAAATAGCATCAGCCATGGTACAATGTTTTTTTCTTAAACATATTAGCCCGACTTATTAGCCATGGTATAATATTTTTTCTCACACCGAAAGCTTGTCAGCCGCATAAATCATCAACCGAACAATCATCTTCAAATACGTTTATTTTGAAAATACTCCCTCGTCTATAAAAGAACCTAATTATAGAATGTGTGTAAGTTAAATTGACTCAAGTTTAATCAAGTTTATAATAAATTTTCTTAACGTTTATGACTCTAAATAATATACTTATGGGACGTGTGTCGGTCCAAGTTTACTGTTTGACTTCTCGAAAAACAAAAATTATCTCGGGACATTAATTTCTTTTTGCATGCCTGCTAGTAATAGTTACTTGAACAGTTGGAGACATATGCAATCATGCCAAAAAGGAAAATGAGATGTGATACTATATACGTGTACGCATATAAAAAAAATGGAGCAATAGTTTTGAAGCAGCGTAGCGCATTGCCTGTGCTCGTTCGAAATGGTAATTTTTTTCCATCTTTTTTGTTTTTAATTTTGGTCAAAATAAATGTTAGCTTCTGAAGCGGACACGGAGCAGCGTGCCGACCACCACGCATGCTTCTTTACGAGTGAAAACTGAAAAGACCAAACACCATGCTCCGAAATGCTGATAGCTCTCCGATGACCGCGGATACACATGGAAAAGTTACGTTGTGACTTGTCGAAGAGATTGAGTAACTTTGCTTCAACAAGTCACCACGTAACTTTCGCATAGGTATCCACCGTCCAAGTGGCATCCAAGGGCTAGCAACGCTTCTAGGCATGAGACTTGGTATCCGGAGCAGCGTGCTTTATTGTTGACAATTTTTTTTCTTCTTTTTTCCATCAATTCTCCTAGTAGGGGATTATCATTATTTTAAGGTCATAGTTTAATTATGCAGAAGTCACTTTCTGATAGGTGGTTCAGCAACACTAGTTGCCAAGTAAAGAAATTGCGATAGATGAACAACAGAATTTTCCAGAAGAATATCAGCCATTGGCACCGAACTACGACAGCCAAGTAACAATAACAAAAATATAGATAGAAAAGGACAACATCTATTGCACCACCAGATCCCAAACAAAACCGTCTGCATTATACAAAAACGAAAAGCATGGCCGCCAAAAAGTAAATCCATGCAATATTTTCTGTTCAGAGCCGTTGTCCCAGTCCGAAACACCGGCTGGCTTCATTGACTCACTTCTACGCCTAGCAACAGGTCGTCGTTCAAAGCCCACCACAAGCCACTAGTTGCAGCAGAATGCAGAATTGAACTTGCAAAAGCATACATCAGCCACAGCTACTCTTGGATGATGACAACAGCTAGAGAAAAGTAAACGCCTAGGGTCAAGAAGAAGCGAGAGCACTCAGCAACAATTCCACGGTAAATCTGCAGTCTCCGTGTGCTCTACTTGCCCTGCTGCAGCCACGTCGATCATGACATGGATGCCTGCTTTGAATCAGTAACCCCAAGAACACGGTAGAATTTCATTAGGAGAAGAGAATGATAAGCAACCCAAAAGGCATGAGCACCCTGTTTTGAACACATGCTTTTACACGATGCTCGTGGATTCGTACCTGGCGGATGCAGATTGGAGGAATTCGTTGTTGCCCCGAAATCATGTCTGTTCCTGAATCGTGGATGATTGTACCACTTGCTGCATTCCTGTTACATGCATGGAAGCCAGGCAAGAGGCAACTCAGACACGACACCACGTGGTGTGAACTCTGAAAACTCTGTAGCAACTAATCCTTGACTAGTATTTTATATTTTGGTGACTTGACAAAGACCTGGCTGAGAGGATCCAACAAAAAGTGAACAGCAGCTGCCCTGTTTGTTCCTCAACCCTCATGCTCTTTCTCCATCAGATGCAAATAATGGACCTATGGCTTCTCAGAGCACAGCTTATGCCTCTTTCTCCCATGTTCATATCTTGGGGGCGAGAAAGCATGCTGCCACTCCAATTCTCGCGCAACAAATACAGCAGCAAATTTCCCACTATTTCCCTTGCCTTTGCTATTGTTTTTCTCCTCTTCTTGGCCTCTCCCTCAAGCTCTTCCAGTTCCTCGCAGGACTCGCGCAGGACGGCAACCTCAAGCAACTCCCTCCTCCAGTTCCTCGCAGGACTCGCGCAGGACGGCAACCTCACTGCGTCATGGAAGAATGGCACAGACTGCTGCAAATGGAAAGGCATTGCATGTGGTCAGAACAAGATGGTCACAGATGTCTTCTTGGCTTCTAGGAGACTTGAGGGATTCATCTCACCATTCCTTGGTAACCTCACGGGCTTGTTGCGCCTCAATCTATCCTACAATTTGTTGTCTGGTGGTCTACCACAGGAATTGGTGTTGTCCAACAGTATCATCGTGCTTGACGTCAGTTTCAACCAGCTCAGTGGAGACCTGCAAGATCAGCCATCAGCAACCTCTGCATGGCCTATGCAGGTACTGAACATCTCGAGTAACTTGTTTACAGGGCAGTTTCCATCCAGTACATGGGAGATCATGAAGAATCTGGTTGCACTCAATGCTAGTAACAACAGTTTTATTGGTCTTATACCAACTGTGCTCTGTGTCAGCGCACCGTCCTTTGCTATGCTTGACCTCAGCTACAATCAGTTCAGTGGAAGTATCCCTCCAGGCCTTGGCAATTGTTCCATGATGACATCTCTTAATGCTGGGCATAACAACTTCAGTGGGACTCTTCCAGATGAGCTTTTCAATATTACCTTGTTGGAGCACCTCTGTTTTGCAAACAATCAGTTGGAAGGATCACTCAGCAGTATCAGCAAGCTCATTAATCTCGTCACCCTTGATCTTGGGGGGAATGGATTTGGTGGCAATATCCCAGATTCTATAGGTGAGCTCAAGAGACTAGAGGAGATTCATTTGGACTACAATCACATGTCTGGGGACCTTCCATCAACTCTTAGCAACTGCAGAAATCTTATAACCATTGACCTCAAGAACAACAATTTGAGTGGAGAACTCACCAAGGTCAATTTCTCCAACTTGCCCAATCTAAAAACCTTGGATCTTGTGTGGAACGACTTTACTGGAATCATCCCAGAAAGCATATATTCATGCAGCAATCTAACTGCACTGCGGCTTTCTTCAAATAAGTTACAGGGCCAGTTGTCAGAAAGAATTAGCAGTCTCAAGTTTCTCTCATTCCTATCACTTGTTGACATCAACCTTACAAATATCACAACTGCACTTCAAATCTTTAGCAGTTGCAGGAACCTAACCACCTTGCTAATTGGGTATAACTTCAAGAATGAGGCCATGCCAGAGGATGAAATAATTGATGGTTTTGAGAACCTTCGGATTCTTTCCATGAGTGATTGTTCATTGTCTGGTAAGATACCCCAATGGTTAGCAAAGCTCAAGAATTTGGAGATACTATTTTTATATAACAATAAACTAACCGGACCAATACCTGACTGGATCAGCAACCTAAACTCCCTCTTCTATGTAGATTTATCAAACAACACCCTTACAGGAGAAATTCCAACAGCATTAACGGAGCTGCAAATGCTAAAAACAGACAAAGTTGCACCAAAGGTTTTTGAGCTTCCTGTTTATAAGGATCCGTCACTTCAATACCGCATGCCCAATGCCTTCCCTAAAGAGCTAAATCTAGGCAAGAACAACTTCACTGGCATCATCCCAGAAGAGATTGGTCAACTAAAAGCACTACTTTCACTCAATTTGAGCTCCAACAAATTATATGGAGAGATCCCTCAATCAATCAGCAACATCACAAACCTGCAGGTGCTCGACTTATCAAGCAATAATCTCAATGGTACAATTCCAGACGCACTGAAGGATCTGCACTTCCTTTCTCAATTTAATGTTTCCAATAATGACCTAGAAGGCTCTATTCCAACTTCAGGTCAGCTTGGCACATTTCCGAACTCTAGCTTTTATGGAAACCCAAAATTGTGTGGTCCAATGCTTGCAAATCACTGCAGTTCAGGTAAAACAACATTGAGCTCCGAGAAGAGAAAAAACAGAAAAGTCATCTTTGTGCTTGCATTTGGCATAACTTTTGGAGGGATTGTCATCCTATTCTTGCTAGCTTGCTTCTTTTTCTTCTTCAGGAGTACAAATTTCGTGAACAAAAACAGGAGCAACAATCAGAATGACATACAAGGAATGTTGTCCAACCTAAATTCAGAGAAATCCTTGGTGATGGTTTCAAGGGGTAAGGGAGAACCAAATAAGCTCACATTCACTGACCTGGTGAAGGCTACAAATAACTTTGGCAAGGAGAATATCATAGGCTGTGGAGGTTATGGGCTAGTCTACAAAGCTGTGCTATCTGACGGCTCCAAGGTAGCCATAAAGAAACTGAGCAGTGAAATGTGTCTGTTGGATAGGGAATTTTGTGCATAAGTTGATGCACTCTCAATGGCGCAGCATGATAATCTCGTGCCAATCTGGGGTTATTGCATCCAGGGAAATTCGAGGTTCCTCATATATTCCTACATGGAGAATGGAAGTCTGGACGATTGGCTCCACAACAGGGATGATGATACGAGTTCATTTCTTGGCTGGCCGAGGAGGCTAAAGATTGCACAAGGAGCAAGCCAGGGTCTATCATACATCCACAATGTGTGCAAGCCTCACATTGTTCACCGTGACATCAAGTCCAGCAACATCCTACTAGACAAAGAATTCAAAGCCTATGTTGCGGATTTTGGGCTATCCAGATTGATCCTTCCCAACAAAACACATGTCACTACTGAGTTGGTAGGTACTCTCGGTTACATCCCCCCTGAGTATGGGCAAGGATGGGTGGCTACTCTGAGAGGCGATATGTACAGTTTTGGGGTAGTCCTGCTTGAACTGCTCACAGGCCAGCGGTCCATTCCAATCTCGTTTGTGTCAAAAGAACTCATCCAGTGGGTATGGGAGATGAGATTGGAAGGAAAACAGATTGATGTCCTGGATCCAGCACTACGGGGCACAGAGTATGAGGAGCAAATGCTGAAGGTGCTTGAAGCTGCTTGCCAGTGTGTCAACCGTCATCCATCCATGAGGCCAACAATACAAGAAGTAGTCTCTTGCCTGGACAGCATAGAATCAACCTAAGGATATAAATTTCAGTCAAACATAAAGTAACATACAAATGTAAATGATAAGTTATATTTCAGTGCATAGAGTATATGTGTAGTTTTTACAAGAACTACTTGTGTTGACAGGTCGTATTACTTCTTTTTTATTAACACCTTAAACTGCCAACCATACTTTTTGAATTACTCTCCCTTGTCCCCTCTCATAAACTATTACCTATGATGATTACTTTGGAACAAGTTACAGTTATGTAATGCATCTCTGCTTTCCCTTTCCATGAGCTAATGTGCATGATTTATCTTGAGAAACACAAACACAAAGACAACTATTCTCGAGTTCCACGTATTTGTTCTCATAAATTTGGACTTGGTCAGTTCTATGAGCACCACCGCAGAAAAGGGCAGAATTATCGACTAAATGCAAAATGAAAATATATACAGAATGACAAATCAGAGATTGGAACAGTGGGGGCCGGGGCAAAGAAATGGAAGCAAACTAGAGGCCACCAACAGTCCAACACTGAAATGGCAGGCTCGTTGATGGCTCCCAATGTGAAGGCCCCATTCCGGGGATCACGAGTCGCTCCTCCACCAGATGTTGCAACCTCAGAATCGAATTCTCTGCCAAACCCTATCTACACGGATCTCTGAAGCAACCGACAGTGCAGTACAGGAGCAGCGAATCGAAAATAGTATCCCTAACCACTAAACGGGGGAGAAGATATCAAGAGAGAAGGTCATCTAACCCGTATAGGCAGTCTGCTGGTCCTGGGTGCGGCTGTGCAGGTTTCCAGAGACGGGGCCGCCGCCGTCGTTCGCCGGTGCGGAACAGCGGGAGTTCATCTCGCCGGAGAAGGAAGCGGAGATGCAATTCGCGCTTGGAAGCGAATAAGCATGGGCCAGAAGTCCGGCCCATGAAAGGCCCAGATGTGAAGTGATGGGCTATGAAATTAAGCAATCTGGAGCCTTGTTGGCCCAGGGAAAAATATTTTTTCTGGGTTTGCTATTTCGAGTAGAAAATGATCATTTGATTACAAATCTGCAGACCCTCGCAAATATCATACAATATATACTGGAATCTCAAGCTTAGAACGCTGGATTTAATAGAGTCAACACTTGACGTCAAAATACAATGGAATCGTATTACATTACATTACATTACTTTCAGATCCCCAGTCTGCTTTTGGAGCCGCAGGCGTCGCTTACACCGTAACCAATCCGATCTTGTCACAACTTGTACACTGAATCCGATTCGAACTCACGGTCACGTTTCCTGTTATAAATAAACGAACAACAAGGCTGCAGCGTGATTCCAATCGAGCGTCATGCCGCCAGAGGAAACACCGGGCCTCGTGGCCGCGACCGCGACCGCGAGCGACAAAGCTGTCGTCCACCACCACTCGCCGCCGTCGTCGGTGATAACAGACCACCGCGGCCACAAGCGGAAGCGGAGGAACTACAGCATGAACGACGATGCTCTTCCTCCTCAAGAACTCACGGCGGCATGCTCCATGATCGACGCCGACGGCGGCGGCACAGAGCCCGCCGCGCACATGGGTGGAGCGCACCGCAGCCAGAGGCGCGCACCCACCGCGGCGGAGAAGACTACGGACGCTGGTGGCTCGTCGTCGAGCAGGGACGACAAGGCATTATCATCATCCGTGGATCTACCACCAGCTTCGAGCAAGGCAATCCGCGTCAAGCACTCGTCGTCGTCGTCTTCGTTCCTCATCGGCGGCAAACAGCATCGGGGCAGCTCGCAGGGAGGCAGCAGCCACTCATATCACGCCAACAGTCACGCCGCAGCTGCCGCGCCGAGTTCTTCGAAGAGGCTTATCATCTTAGGACCGGCCGCTCCGCCGCCGCCACCGCTACACCTTCCGGCCAAGGCGAGACGGCCGCGCTCGGCGCCCGCTGCCCCCTCTGCCGCCGTGCCGCTGGAACCGGTCGACGACGACGGCGAGTGCTTCCGCCGGGGTGTGGAGGTGTTCGGGGAATGGAACGCTGCCACCCAACAAGCGGCGGTGGACCGCTTCGTCAGGCAGCAATCGCCGCCGGAGGGAGACGGCTTCTCGTTCTGGCTCACCCCAGAAGAGGCAGAGGATGACCTCGAGTACGTTCACAGGAAGGTGGAGGAAGCCCGGAGGACTAGCAAGGCGGCGTCCGGCAGCGGGAAACCTCACCGGCACTGACACGTCACGGGTTCTTGCGTTAAATCTTCTTGTCCGAGTTTCTTTAATGTCGATATGGATTTTTAAATATTTTTAATCTCAACCTTGGCACTCATGGTCACGGCCTTATATTAGAGGGCATAAGCTCAACCAAATCGCAAGCTCCAACAACATTTTACAAACTCCAGGGGTGGATCGCTCTATAGGATTGACTCGAGTCCTAACTCATACTAATCTTAGCTTAAGGGTTACATTTCTCCTATATTTCATATCTTTGATTTGTTTTTCTATTGTTGTTATGGTACAATGTAATTTGTTATTATTTGACTAGAAAAAAGTCATAAAATATTTATGGTGGGTTGTCATTTTAGCTGTATCTGTTGTTGGTTAAATTTATTAAATTTCGGTTAATCTATATGTCACTCGAGTGACATTTGGCCGCCGCTCACTCGATTTTTGAGCCATCCGATCCTAGGCTGTAACGGTGACGATGGTCGCGAGGCCCAAGGTGGCAGTCTGCGGCGGTGGTGTCTGAGCCCCTGCGCGAGGCCCAAGAGTCAGGCCGAGGGACCTTGCATGCATGCGCGGGAGGTAAACAGGGCCCTGTTTAGATTATAAAAATTTTCAACGTGATAAATAGTAACTTTTTTGTCATATTTGATAAATATTGTTCAATCATGGATTAATTAGGGTTAAAAGATTCATCTCGTGATTTCAAACTAAACTGTGTAATTAGTTATTTTTTACCTATATTTAATGCTCCATCATAAGTTTAAAATTTAATGTGATAAAGAGAGAATGAAAAAACTTGAAATTTAAAGGCAAGGCCTAGGTAGGCCACGGGTGCCAACAGGAGCAATGACCTATGTCACATCACCTAGCCCCTATGCATGTCACTTGTACCTACAAATTACATCTTATTAGATCATAATTTACACTTTCTATTTTAGTGTAAATTCTATGTTGAATTGGTGTAAGTTGATTACTCGCACTGTCGGAAACGGCTGATTTGTCGGGTGTAAAATACTTTGTCGGGGGTTTTTTATCAGGCACCCGGCAAAGAAACTCTTTGCCAAGTGCCAGGCCCGGCAACACCCGGCAAAGAAAGACCTCCGGCAAACCAGCCTTTGCCAGGTGCCGGGCACTCGGCAAATTCCAGCCGTCGGCAAAAATTGGTGTTTGCCGGGAGCCGGCACTCGGCAAAATATGGTCGCCGGCAAAGGTGGCCGTCGTGACGGCGGCCACCTACCGTCATCCTATGCCGGGTGCCGCGCTGTTAGGCACCCGGCAAAAAAAAAATTATTTTTTTAAAAAACTTCTTTGCCGGGTGCCTCCTGAGACGGCACCCGGCAAAGAAATTTTTTCTTTTTTAATAAAAAATTCTTTGCCGGGTGTCTCCTAAGGCGGCACCTGGCAAAGGCTTCTTTGCCGGGTGCCAGATATGGCACCCGGCAAATTAATTTTTTTTGTTTTTTGGCCCTATTTTTTTCTGGAGACTTGCTACAATAATTAAAGGTCCATATCAAATTTGGAAACAATTTTAAGTTTTCATTCTATATTTCTTTAATTATTTTCGTTTACTTGAATTTTTTCGACTACTCCAAATTTGAACTGCAGGTACATGAAATAATGGAATTCAGTCATTCAAAAAATTATATTCATGATGTTTGGCGTATGTAGAGGCCCTATCCGGGACCTGACATTAAATTACGACCATCATGTTGTTGTAACTTGACGAGGTAATCATGGGGAAAGTGTATTTAAATTATATAAAATCCAAACGAAGTCCGAAAATCACGAAACTTGACGATGTATATTGCTATCATATGTGGAGGCCCTGATAAAAATTTGAGAAAGTTTCGACCAAGTTACGACGTCCGATGCCTAAAACACAGACATCTCCATATGTGATCACATGGCACTGATGGCCTTAGTATGTGGAGATGTGTGAGCTTTAGGCATCTGACATCGTAACTTGCTCGAAACTTTCTTAATTTTTTATCAAGGCCTCCACATGTGATAACAACATACATCGTCAAGTTTCATGATTTTCAGACTTCGTTTGAATTTTATATAATTTAAATACACTTTTTCCGCGATTACCTCGTCACGTTACGACAACATGATGGTCGTAATTTAATGCCAGGTCCCGGATAGGGCCTCAACATATGCCAAACATCATGAATATCATTTTCTAAATGACCGAATTCTATTATTTTATGTACCTGTAGTTCAAATTTGGAGTAGTCAAAAAAATTCAAGTGAATAAAAATAATTAAAGAAATATAGGATAAAAACTCAAAATTGTTCCCAAATTTGATATGGACCTTTAATTACTGTAGCAAGGCTCTAGAAAAAAATAGAGACAAAAAACAAAAAAAATATTAATTTGTGGGGTGCCAAATCTGGCACCCGGCAAAGATGCCTTTACCGGGTGCTAGCTCAGGAGGCACCCGGCACAGATTTTTTTAAAAGATAATAATTTCTTTGCCGGGTGCCGTCGCCACCTGGCACCCGGCAAAGGTGTAACACCTCTGGTGTTATATTAACTAAAACCTGCCATATCATCGTATGCACTGCAAAGCATTCATGTTTAGGTCAACCTTGATATGCATCAACTAAAAACAAGCTTACATTTCATAGGTTGATTGTGCTCTGAAATGTTGTGTCACATGAAATCATAAAACTCTACTTTCGAATGTCATCTCAAATACTTAGTTTATATTCTATGTACTTGAGGTGTAAACTGTGTTTACACTAGTGTCAATCATAGTATATAAATCTAAGTTCAACCTTTAAAATAATTTCCATATTGAGGTTTAATTTGGATTTCAATGCTTATTCCCGAGTCTTGAAATTCAAATTTAAATTCAAGTTGGAAAGCTATAAAAATATTTTTCAAAAGTCAACTTGGTCAACCAAGGGTGTCATTGGGTCATTGACCTAAAAATGTCCTTGGCTGATGTTTGTGATCACTAATGATCAACCAATTAATTTAGAAACCAAATCGAGTTTGAATTCGGTTTCAAAAAACCCTTTATTTCAAAACCTGGTTTTATCCCCTTTTCTATAATTTAAAATCTATAAAGAATTTGGGGATCTCTAAAAAGATAGTTTGTAGATCTTGATAAGAGCTACAAAGTTGGTATTTAAAGTTTTTCAAGTTTCCAAAAGGAATTTCAAATGAATTTGAAAATATAGTTTTTTAGAATTGTCCCCTTTTGATTTCAAAATCATAATTCAAAAATTATGTATAATTTGGAAAAACTTTGTATATGAAAAATGTTTGGTTTGACAAGTTGAATATTTCATAGTTTTGTAGATTTTAAAGGTTTATTGAAAAATCAAAAGTAATTTCAAATGTTTATTTCTAGGGTTTATTCCCCTTTTTAAATTTGAATTCATATTTCAAATTCTATACAGAATTTGAGGATGCCATTTAAATGAAAAGTGTAGCTCTTGAAAAGTTATGCAAATTATACTTTTGGATATTTTCAAGTTCTTATATCAATTTTGAAGTAATTTGTTATTTTCGACAAATGGCATTTCTGTAATATTTAAGAACAGCACCGAGACCTATTGACGGCCGCCATGGCCGGCTTCTCAAGCCGCGCCGCTGTCCATCGCCACACATGCCACGGCCGCCAGCTTGCCCCGACGCTCAAAGCACCCTCATCGCATGTCGCCCTTCCTTTCCTCGAGCTCTGGCTATAAATAGGGGCGCTGTGGCCGACTTCTTCTTCTTCTTTCCCCCTGCCGCCGCCGCCGACGACCTTGCTCCGCCGCTCCAATTTGCCACCGTCAATCCACCGCTGTCCAATTACTTTTGTCAAAAGCTCCGCCTCGACCTTGCGCTTCTTCTGAGCCAGCTAGTGCCCGCCCTCATTGCCCATAGCGCCCGCACGCCGTCATCTTCCTCGCGGCCGGTCGCTGAGCCGCCGCGAGCTTTCTCACCGGCCACCATCGCCAAGGTTGAATATATATTTTCATTAACCCTTCTATCATGTTCTCCATCTTCTCCTGCCCTTCATGCGCATATTGGCCGGTTTAATGGTGCACAGGAGTCGCCGTGACGCGGACCTTGCCGCCAGAGCACCGCTGCCGCCATTAGCGCCGCCGGCTACAGCTCGCCTCAGCCACTCCGAGCCTTCATCAACGTGTGCACCATGCCCGTGGTGAGCTCCTGCATCTGTCTGTACCCTCAATTTCTTCTCTATCGTGTTGAGGCCGCCGGTCACCATAGCTCGTCGCCGGCGTGACCTTGCCGCTCCGCCGCGCGCGTAGCCGTTGCGGCTGGGGTTCAAGTTTGGTCTCATTTTGTTGCTGTTTGTGTTCGCGAGGGTGCATAGCACATGTAGATATCCTCGCCGTCACCAGAGACACTCCGGTGACGCCTTTCCGCTGCACCGCCGCGCCGCCGTGCCGCCATGGCCGCCGACCAGTGCGCCGCCGTCGCTCTACCACTCCATTAACTAGCCCAAGTTGTTCACCGTGTCGAGCTGAGCACGTAGGACCAAACCTCATCGCCGTAGACCTCGCCGTGTGCGAGCAATCGCCGGTCAAAACCCGGTCACCGTCGGTCAACGTCGGGAGGAATTTCCTTTTTTCTTTTTCTATTTCCAGAAAATGATTTAAATGCTATTTTCTTTGAAAAATCATAGTAATTCATGTATAGCTCCAAAGATTCTAAAAATTTTTATGTATGTTCTCTCTGATGTCATCTATCGTTAAATTTAAGTACTTTTTGCATATGTTAAAATTAGTCCTTTTAATTGAAAAATACATATTCTATGATTTTTAATAAATAAAATAATTAGATTTTATTTCTAAAAATTGTTTTTCCATCTAATTAGGCCAAGATCTTTCCAAAATAAAATTTTAAGCTCAATTAGATAACTTTAATTTTTATGCCTTTATTTTGTGCTTTTAAATAATTATTTAATCCCTTTAATCATGTTTAATCATTATAGGGTTGTTTGGCTTTGGGATTGATTGATGACCTTGGGTCATTAACCCTAATGACCCTTGGCACTGTAATTAATTGTTTGTGCTTATCTTAATCATGTCTTTAGGGCTTAGTTAACGTTATTTCATGTGTTTAATAACCTTCTTAAATGACGTAGTTAACCCTAATGAACTTAGTAAGTAAGTTTTGGGTGGCTTGCAACTTTATCGTGAAGGAAAGTTGTACTCAAGCCCTTAATCTAGTCATGCGTCCATCGAGCATCATGTTTACTATTCCATCATGTTGAAGCATATCATTTTATTGTATAGTTTTCGTTAACGGAGAGTTTAACATTGTCGCACCAGATCCCAAGGAAGAGCAGATTTAGGAATCGGGAGTTGATCCAGAGCTCGAAACCGTCTACCCCGAACACCAAGGCAAGCCCTGGATACCAACGCAAGCCCCGGATGCATTCAAACCCTATTCTATTTCATAAAGGTTTTATCGCTTCGATTATGAGATGTTGCATTTAGTAATAGGAGTTGAGTGAAAACCTACCAACTGCATTACCTGTCTTACTTCCTTATTCCTTATTACCTGTTACTGGAAGATGCATAGTAATGCTTAGCCTTGTTTAATTAGTTAGGTTTTCAAAGGTAAAAGAATGAAAAAGATGAGAATGGCTTTGTTTGGAGAATCATAATGATAGTTAATAAATCGAGTCCGGATGGCTAACTTGCATTGGGAATGGTGTCCCTCTGTAGTGTTTTCGTCTGTTGATGCCCTAGGTCCCGTCCGATGGTGAACTGGTGATATCAAGAAACTAGAAAATCCACATGCATGAAGTGGTATACAGGGGGCCAGAGTCCCCACGTAAGTCATGGAGTGATATATAGTGGGCCAGAGTCCCCACATATGTCATAGTGTGTTGTACTGTGGGTTTAAGTTCCCATGTATATCGGTACACTGGGTCAAAGTGCTCATGTGTATCATGTGGTGATATATGGCTGCGGTTGTTATCACGGTATATCTGTGATCTGCTATGCATCAGAGTTAAAGTCTTCGTTATATCAGTGATCTAGGTCCCAACTGGGTATGAAAATGGATTCAAATCGCCGTTGCTTCTCGGAGAAGAAGACTCGATCGATGTTCATCATCGTAGTAACAACTTGAATAATGTTTAAGGTTAAGAATAAAGTTGGTTGGTAATCTTGATCTAGAGCAAGACAACTTTGCTTTCTTTCACGCTTTTCTGCAAAATTTCTTATCTCCTACAAGCCTTACCTTATCCCTTTAGCCTGCATTTCCTGAGTCTTCACCCCTCTTTTCGTCGGGTCAGTCTTGTTGAGTACTTTGGTACTCAGGGTTTGTTGAACCCTTGTTGCAGGTGAGTCACATGGGCAGGAGTGCTTCGCATCCTGTTGCATGACAGTCGTCAAGGAAAGTGACGACGAATAGGATATCTCGCTCTTGGGCAGAGCATATAATCAAGGTTGTTGTAATCAGTTATATTGTTACTCCACCCGCTATATGGTTTGTAATAATACAACTTATGGTTTGTAAGTTTTGAACTAAATGGTTTGTAAACTTATGTTATTGTAATCCTTCCATTATTTTACTCTGATGTATATTGTTTGTATAAAACTGTTGTAATACTGTAATGTCTCTTTGTAATGATTGATCCTGCTCGGAGAATCGTGGATGATTCGGGATTTACCCGACATACCTTTTAAGTCTTATGGAACACATTCATGGTTATTTGGAGTCTGTTTAGACAATAATCATGCGTGTGGACCATAGGATTTAGGAGGTTCTGCCACAAAAGGCCCGCAAGAATTTTTTTTAAAAAAATATTCTTTGCCGGGTGCCTCCCGAGCTGGCACCCAGTAAAGACTTCTTTGCCGGGTGTCACGTCAGCCCGGCAAAGAATATTTTTTTAAAAAAATAAAAATCCCTTTGCCAGGTGCCGCTGGGCCTGGCACCCGGCAAAGGTTCTAACCTAAAGGCCTAGATCGGGCTGGCCCATCCTCACTCTCTCCCTCCCTCCCACCCGCCCACGCGCCGCCGTCCCCGCCCGCCCTGTCCCCGTCCGCCGCCCGCCCGCGCGCCGCCGCCACCCCGCCCGCGCGCCGCCGCCCGCCCCGTCCCCGCTCGCCGCC
>CM041645.1:603957-651754 GCA_023333625.1 Bothriochloa decipiens | reverse complement strand
GGGGAGGAGGAAGAAAAGGAAGAAAGATAAGGGGAGGAGAAAGAAGAGGAAGAAAGAGAAGAGGGAGAAGGAAGAAGAGGAAGGTGCCGACCCGGCCGCCCGTCGATCCTCGCGCCGTTCCCACCAGCCGTTGATCCTCGCACTGCTGTGGTCATCCCCGCCGTCGTCGCCGGCCCTCGCTCTTGCCGTTCTTGCCGCCAAGGTAAGAACTACCTTTGTAGTGTTAGTAGTAGTAGTTAGTAGTGTGAGTAGTTGTTAGTTGTAGTATTACTAGTTGTTGGCCTTCGTGCCATGTTTGGTATATATGTGGTTGTTGGCCTTCGTGTCATGTTTGGTATATATGTCATTGTTGGCCTTCGTGCCATGTTTGGTATATATGTGGTTGTTGGCCTTTGTGCCATTTTTTTTGCAAGTTTTGGGAACCTCCCCGTGCAGGGAAGGTACTGCCAAAATTTTGAGTCGGCACTAACCATTTTTCCCCTTTTTTGCAGGAGGAGGACCTGTGGGAGGGACTTGGTAACCCCGATCGTCTTCTTCGGTGCTTCGGGTCTTCCTGCACCGCGTCGACTCGCCACTGCACTGACTCTCGACCACCCTGCTACTCGGACCTCACCGGCACCCTAGGTATAACCCCTCTATCTGTATGTGGTCTTTGGTCGTGTAACCTAGTTAGGTGTCTCCCTCTCGAAAGAGATACGATCGGAGATATGCAGACCTTTACATATCTACGACCGTATCTATTTTGAATTGTCCACGTTTTTTGGATAGCCCGCAGATGCGTAGTTGAGGTTAGTTTTCATGCTCCACTCCTGTCTAAGATGGTGTTTCGACATCACCTCCCTGTTGTTCTCCTGATACACACTCTCCCTTGTAGGACGTGTATTGAGAGAACAGCGGGGAGGTGCTACCGAAATTCTGTCTCGGATAGGAGCGGAGCATGGAAACTAATTTCATCTACGGATCCACGGGTGGGATTAGGACCTATCCTCACATATTAGAGAGTAGGGAAACCACGTAGATGCAATTGATGGTCACCTGTGGAGATGTTATATATGCTATAGGATGGCCGACCGTCAGTGGATGTACACGGTCTGGACAAGTCAGGGTGATGTCAGCTATGAATGGATGCAAAATACCGACAATTCCTAGATTCCAACCATCCATTCCGACAAGACACCAAGAACTTTAGGAAAGGTGTCGCTGTCACGGACCCTAGACCGCACATGAAGTCTGGTGCCGAGGTTCATGCTGAGATAGATGCTCTCGTGCTCGATGAAGAAGGTGGTTTTGTGGGATATGGTGAGCAACACATGTGGACTCATAAGTCCGGCTTGACGAGGCTCCCCTATTTTGATGACCTCCTACTGCCCCATAACATTGATGTAATGCACACTGAAAAGAACATCGCCGAGGCACTTTGGGCAACACTCATGGACACTGACAAGTCTAAGGACAACCCTAAGGCTAGAGTGGACATGGCGACGTTGTGCGATAGACCAGAACAAAATATGCGGCCGCCTGCAAATGGCAAGAACTGGAAAAGGCCTAAGGCCGATTTCATCTTGAAACTAGAACAAAGCAGGGAAGTACTACAATGGATCAAGGAGTTAATGTTCCCTGATGGGTATGCAGTGAACCTGAGCAGGGAAGTGAACTTAGGAACTATACGAGTCAACGGGATGAAGAGTCATGACTACCACATATGGATTGAGTGGCTTCTTTCGGTGATGGTACGAGGCTATGTTCCTGAGCATCTCTGGCTAATGCTGGTAGAGTTGAGCTATTTATTCCGCTAGCTGTGTGCCAAGGAGCTATCTCGGACCATGGTTACAAACCTGGAGAAAGTGGCACCTGAGTTGCTTTGTAAATTGGAGAAGATCTTTCCACCCGGCTTCTTCTTGTTGATGCAACATTTGATTATGCACCTCCCGTATGAGGCACGTATGGCGGGGCCCGTGCAGGCCCGTTGGTGCTATCCAATCGCCAGATGTCTGAAGGCCGTTCGCAAAAAATGTAGAAATAAAGCCAAAATTGAGGCTTCCATTGCAGAGGCTTCCATTCTGGAGGAGGTGACAAACTTCACACAGCTATACTACACGGAGAACCTTCCTAGCATGCATAATTCGCTCCCTCGCTACAATGTTGACGACAATGAATCCAACCTCAGCCTATTCCAAGGGCAACTCGGCAGGTCAAGTGGATCGACCAATAAGAGGTTGGACAATGAAGAGTGGCACAGGATCATGCTATATGTGTTCCACAACCTACCCGAGGTGAAGCCATTCATTGAGTAAGTTCTCAAAGAACCTGTTTCAATACGCCCTCACTATTTTGTATCGAACTGATTCTTTCTCGATTGCACAGGGAATTTATTCATGTATCCTGGCATCAACCAAGGGATCCTACCCAATGACAAACTGACACCCTTCTTTCACAGGGTCCAGGAGCAGGGAGGCCTGATTTCATTTCTTGGTTCAAAACAAAGGTATTGTCCAATTTACCTCGTACCTAGTTTGTGATTTCGAGTTTCACGTACTTAGTCCGGCAATCTTTCCTTCTTGCGCTTGCAGGCCCACCGATGGAACTATGAGCCAGGAGTTGAAACAGGTTCCAAATGGCTTGGACAGTAAGGTGAAAGCTTATTTAGGTTATGATGTGAATGGATATCGCTTTCACACAACAAGCTACGAGCGAGCTCGGCCCAAGCGAAAAACCACAAACAGCAGAGTTTGTACTCCCGGCACTGATGGCCTCGAGTATCATGGCATAATTGAAGATATCTATGAACTTTCATTTTATGGTTCGAAACCTCTTCGTCTTTTCATGTTCAAATGCCACTGGTTCAATCCTCGACTAACGAAACGAAGCCCTAATATTGGTCAAGTCAAGATTCGACACGATTCCGTCTATCAAGAAAAAGATGTTTTATTGTGGCGGATCAGGCCGTGCAGGTTTATTATTTGCCATACGCATGCCAAGGAAACAAAGCTCTTCAGGGTTGGTCTATTGTGCACCAGGTATCGCCACATGGTAGATGTCCTATCCCAAATGATGAAGATTACAACTTCAACCCAAACACATATGATGGAGAGTTCTATCAAGAAGATGGGCTACAAGGGAGGTTGGTGATAGACTTAACCAAGGCGATCAGAATGGAAGTAGACAATGAAAGGGTTGATGATGAGGAAGTAGGAGATGAGGTGCAAAATGCCAAGGACATAGAAATGCTTGAGCGATTACATTTAGACGATGACGATGACGGCAACATTGAACCTTCAGACAGTCTTGTTTATTTGGACAATTTTGATAGTGATGACGAGACATTTGATCCAGATAATCCCAATAATGATGATTACTTCTAATACATGTAATACAATGTTATTTTGTAATCGTGTTTTGTTTATTTACTTAGCATCTATTTCTAATACATGGAAGAATATGTCTTGTTTGTTTCTTTCTAATTGCAAGTGATTGAACAAAGATGGCGGGCGGCAGTGGGCCAAGGAACATGAACTCAAGGTACCAGAGGGCACGTGAGGATGCAGATGCCACAGAGTACTCGTCGAACGGGAGGAGGCAGCGCGCCAGGAGCAGCGGCAACAGGAGGGGCCGGCCTCCTCTAGACTCGCTGTGTGACATGCTGGAAGAGGAGCGCCATACCATGGACTCCTCGGAGGACGAGCAGGTTCGAGCGACGGACGACGAGGAGAGCCATAGGAGGGCGGCGAGGCCGGAAGTAGTTCGGCTGCCTCTACTACGAGGCCCTACTTGCGAGGTCCCTCAAAACTCCCTAGGCCTCCGCTTCCTCCTCTACGCCCAGTGATCCGCCCCTAGGGGGACAGTTAACTAACTTTTGATTTAATCACAACTACTTCATATAACCTATTAAAAATTGTCAGAGAAACTAATAATGTTTGTTAATGACTTGTGCAGGCACTGGGAGGTTGTGTCGCCTGGTGACTCACGCAACCCCAACCACATATTGGGCCTTGTGTGTAGGCACTATTACCCCGGCATTGTCACACACAAGGGGACTGTGGGGCCGGCCAAATCGTGGGACCACTACAAATCTGCCCTCGATGCAGAATATGGAGACAAGCAGGAGTGGGTCAGGAGAGAGTTCTAGGTAAGTCTCGTTCGCACAACTTAGATCAACACATCGCATTCATTTCACACTTTTTGACATAGTGAATTCATACATTATGTCTATCTGTAGACTTTTTTCAGGTATGAAGAGGGACAAGAGGAGAGGGCGGAGAAGAACTTAGTGAAAAGTGCCAGGAAACGCATCAGTGAAATGCACTATGAGGGGCACCTCATTTGCATCATCAAGTACTACGCCACACGACTTGGTCAGAAAGTCAGCAAGACACAGGCAAAACAGATGCCTCTGACCCGGGAACAATTCCTTAAGGTAAATGAAAAAGAATAATACTGATTTGTTTTGAGATTAAGTATCTTTCATTTGGTCGTCTTACATTTCAAATTCTTTGTGACATGTAGATGATTCCATGGTGGTGCGAGTCCTTTGCCGACTGCTGGGAGATGATTGTATACAGGTGGTGCACAGAGGGCTATATCCAGGAGCACGAAGCCCACCGGGAGCGGGCTTTGCAGGCGACAGGCCCCACACACCATCAAGGCAGCCGCAACCTCGATGCGTACAAGAATCTATGGGTACGTGAATTCATTTTTAGTATTCTGACGCTCCCTTTTGCTTATTTATTCTAATCATCTTGTTGTCTTTCTTGCAGTCGACGTTGCATGGTGGCCAGTCTTTTTCCACGTTCATGGCATATGGACTGGCCCGTAAGGGAAAGGCGACTTCTGCTATCATATTTAGCCCAGATGACCCACCCGAGTCATACAACAACTCGAGCGTCCACACTCGCATCAGTTCCTATGCGTCGGAGGCAAGGTCGGTCCATGGGCCAGACTGGGATCCGAGCACCAACGACATAGATGGGATGATGGTCATGAGGCTCGAACAAGGCAAGAAGCATGGGCGGTACTGGCTTGGCGATGGCACCCTCGAGTCCAGCTCTGTTCCCACCCTCTCCGAGGTCCGAGCACAGACCACGAGCGGCGGGCCAGCCATACGCCAACGGCCGTCCTCTTCACAGCAGCGGGTCGATGCACTATAGGTTTGTCCCGTTTAATTCTTCATTGATCTTTACATAACTTAGTTTCCTTTGCTTCACTGAAACATTGGATTGAAATATTGCAGGCCGAGAACGAGAGGCTGGCTTAGGAGGTGGGGGAGCTAGCGACGAGGCATGCGCAGGCCGAGCGGGAAAGACAGGCCGAGCGGGCCGAGCGGGAGAGACAGGCCAAGCAGCTAGCGGAGATTACGATGTTCCTGCAGAACTTTGGGCAAGTGAACGGTGTACCTGTGCTGCAGTTCACTCCACCGCCGCCGCCAGTTTTAGCTAGTCCAGTGAGTTCCATATTGCTTTGACTAGTTCTTTCATTAGATGACCCACTCTGATAGATGCAATTTCTTATCCTTTATCCAACCTCCGTCGGCGGGTTCGAATGACCCATCTCAGGGGCAACCAGGCGACGACAGCGCTTTTCCTTCACCAAGCACTCAGTTTCCTCATCACCTATAGTTTGTTTTTTGTTTTCACTGCTTGATGGACATGTGATGCATCGTGAACGACTATCGACTTGTTACGATGGATATTGGACCTATTATGTTTGCGATGTCGTGTATATGAGATATTATGTGCTCGTGATGTTATATATATGTGGTTTTAAGTTTTAAGTTTGTGATGAGATGAATGTGATATATATGTGCTATATTGTGTTTTGATATCATAGATGTGATATATATCTTTTATATGCAATGTTTGTGATTATAGAATAAAAAAATAAAAAAATTAATTTTAGAGGCTTTGCCGGGTGCCCTGGCCCTGGCACTCGGCAAAGCCGGGAATTCCTCATTTTCAGAATTCCCAGCTTTGCCGGGTGCTAGGGCCAGGGCACCCGGCAAAGAATTTACGAAAAAATAAAAATTCTTTGCCGGGTGCCAGCACCTGGCAAAGAAATTTAAAAAAATAAAAAAATCTTTGTCGGGTGCCTCTAACATGGCACCCGGCAAAGCAAGGGCTGACGAACCGGCGCCGTCTCGGTCACTTTTCTTTGCCGGGTGCCGAGTTTACACTCGGCAAAGTCTTTGCCGGGTGCCCGATAAAAAGCACCCGGCAAAGAAATCTTTGCCGGCTAACTTTTTACCGGAGGCTCTTTGCCGAGTGCGACACACGACAAAGGCTTTTCTGGGTGCAAAGTAGTCCTTGGCGGGTGCTTTCGGCACCCGGCAAAGCGGCTGAATCCAGTAGTGTCGTATCTAGAATGGGTCATAATTACTTAAATATTTATCTGATTTGTTTTTAAATTTATGTATATTTTAAATCTTCCAGTTTGGCTTTTATAGAAATATAATCTGACATTTTTTATTTATTTTCTGTATTTTTATTTAGTTCTCTTTTGATATTTAATAATTTTCCATACATAGAAATAACCTGCTAATTTTTTATGTTATTTGGATTTTGTTTGTTCATTTGATCTAGATCCTAGGGTGACTATTATAATGCCCGTGCTAACGCTATAGCTTTATCTCGAGGTTGCCCTTAAAACAACCAAAATTTTTTGTATAGTTTAACTCGTACACAATTGTATTTGAGCTTATATACAATTTAGGAACACAATTGCCCATTCATGCGCATTGTTCAAAATTCGCAGCAGGATAGTTTCCATTTGTCCCACACTTTTTTCATGGTAGCATTTTTTTTGTAGGCATCTGCCCTTGGATTTCTCATCTAGCTTAGAAACTCCGTGCAGTCTTTCTCCATAAGAACTCTTACAGCTCTGGAAAGTCATGAGAGAACAAGAATAATTATCAAGACAGAATTCAAGTGTTCAGCACACGATGACGTAAACTTCTTCATGGCAGTACCTTGCAGATGCAATTCAACAGGTCCAAAATACAATTAAAGAAATGGTAACATGTCTGTGTGATGCATCATAGGCTTCTACATATGCAGCCCTGTGATAGACATCCAATTAACAATGCTAAAATCCTAAATGGAAAACAAAGCAGTGGAAAATAAATCCTGAACTAAACCACAGACAAGCAACTGGTGAAATTTAGATAGCTGAGATCCCGATAAAATTAGATAGCATGTTTTCTATCGAAAAGTCACATTTATCTAAAGATTCAAAATCATCCATCATATATCCACCAATTATCTCAGTTAGTTGAGACCAAACCTCCATAGCTACAGCTAGTAGATTTGTCCATTTCACTCGGAATCAGTAAAGCGTTGTTTGGAAAAAGATAGTCAAGATCCAATAAGTTGACCTCTTCATGAAATTTGCCAGTTGTTATCATGAGGAAAAATTCTAATTTGTATGCCATAATTACCAGACAGTAAGTTGAACTGGTTATTTCCCCTTTGCTATAATGAGAATCAAAATTCTAATTTTTATGCCATAATTACCAGACAACAAGTACATATTTGCTTAAAATACAGTGCATACGGATCATGAATTGAATGCGTCAACTGAACTCGGTGACAGCCTACCAAGTTCTAATTAAGCCTGTGAAAAATCAGAGTTGCTCTAGCACTATGCAGATCTAAGCATATAGCTCAGAAACGGAAGTTGCTCTAGTTATCTGAACTCTGACAGAACAGCGTCCTCACATATATAAGGACCTGCTCCAAATTGGGAGCACTCAAATTACAAAGTTTTAAAATCGGTTGATAGAGATGCAGTTCATATGTACCCGTCCTGCCATTTGGTGAGCTTCATGTTCAATTTCTCGAGCAGAGATCCAAAATTGGTGCAGATGACCAGCCCGCCAGATCGGCGAACTCGCTGCTCGTAAGCTCTCAGCGTGAGATCCCCTGCACACATGCGACGCACACGTATTATAAAAACTATTTATACACGATGGGTGAACATTAAGGATAAACTAACTTATATATAGTTTGCATCTCTAGAAGAACTGGCACCTCTATTTATTGGTAGCACAATGAGCTGTTATATTTTTAACATGAATATTGGAAGCTTCCAGTAAACGTCATTGTCCCTTTCTAAAAAGGAGTAAACTCCATTAACTCGAGATTTCAAAATAAGAAAATCGAGTATACAAGATCATGGAGATCAATAAGTGGCAATACCCGTACAAAGATACTCTAAATATTCATTTAATTGGAATTATCTTTCTGCTACCACATACATTAAGTTGCTACTGTAAGGTGCTCCTTATAAAAATGGAGAAGCCAATTTAAGGTTCTATCAGCGGTACAATGAATACTTGGGTATGACTTATGGCTGCTAAGGAACCACGTAATTTCTTAATACCAGGAAGTGGAGCATTTCTTTTCCCATAGGATTCACAGGGTCTTTTCCCATAGAAATGAAACTAACTGAAAACAATTATATTAACAAAGACCAAGTTTAGTAGGAAAGAACACTAACCTTTATCGGAGCATCAAAAAGATTTAGCCACACTGACCATAACTGGAGTGAACAACACTCAGAAAATGACACGCAAAGCCATCTGCTTTACTGCACCAAGAACGAATACCTACCTGCAAATGCAATCTGCTTTACTGCACCAAGAACGAATGCCCAAATTCATTCAGGCGCGAACTGTATAGGACAGAGAAACGGATAGAGAAACGGGAGGCGGGGTCTGGCAGGTTTACCGGCATAGGGGTTGGTGACGTCGACGGAGCCACGGGAGGAGGTGCCGAGGAGGACGCCGACAACACGCTTGTCCTCGGCGACGATGGCGGCGCGCCGGCGGCCACGCCCCTGCAGGCAGCGCACCCGGAGCAAGAGAGGTGCATCCCCAGCCAGGCCAGCAGCAGTCGCGGCTAGAGGGCTGCGCCCCCAGCCCAGGCGGCCTGGCGCCTTGCCCTATTGGCCGCCGTCCATGGGGAGAGCCGGAGAGGAGCAGTCGTGCAGTCGCGCATGGGTTGGTGGGTGTTGACAACCAAATTTGACAACTTCCTACATTTTCAATTTGATATTATGCTTATGCAATTTATTTGGACGGATTAGTTTCATTCAAGCTTAAATCGGCTTGGTTATGAAATTTGGTTGTAATTTGGTAAATCTTTCATATAATCGGCTTGCCAAAATTACTTATGGCTGATTAGTTTAACTAAAGAATTAATGACCAGAGTGTGCTTTAGGCATACATATGTTATAATTAGCATGAAGCCGTTTGTGTACAATAATCATGGTTGATATTAGCATAATACTTGGAGATATTCATTCTAGCCGAATAATAATCTGCTTGATTCCTTTTATTTATTCGGCTATCATGGTTTTTGGTTAGCACCTGGACTAAGAATACGAATGCTGGTAATAGAAGCTATTGTTAGCGAATTTTTTTGAAACATGCAAGGATTGTTGCCACATGAGATGCGCAACTATTGTTCTTGAGTTACATGCTGATCATGGACCAATGACGACTTGACCAAGCACATCCATGAAACAGGATGGTGGCGACTTGACCGAGCATGTCCAGGAGATATGCAGACGATGGCGGCCACTTGACCAAGCACATCCTGCGTATGGCAAGCAGACCTGCACCATGAAGAAATATGCATGCCATGTACCACGCAGACGCTGAAGAATATGGTGGACAGAGAAATATGCATTAGCATACCGTAAGATCGAAGTCCAGATCACCCTATATATGTAGGGGTCAAAGGCCGGTAGAGGGGGATCCCAACATCGTACAAAACATATTTATCATCTCATGTTCCTTTATTTCTTTTACTTTTCGCATGGCCAGGGGTGGAGGGCGACGTGAGTTTGAGGAGAGGGGTGTAAGGGCCTGCATCGTACTTTTAATCTGAGCCGTTGTATCTATAGGAGGTGTGCTGTAAATTATTGATCTTAAAAAAATAATTTATCCGGATAAGTTTTGGATTACAGTGAAGATAAGAAAATTCAAGCGACGGATGGACAAGAATCACTCGAATTTTTTATTGTTGCCAGCTAGGTGTTGACGCGCCCTCCAACACTTGAGTGACACAGCCACCAAAAACACTAGAGTGATGGGTAGACACACCCAGTATTTAGGTTTAAAAAATAGGGAGGCAAACTCCTTTCGACCTGATAAATAACGCATGACGTACCCCATCCAGTAAAAACTAATGCGTATTCCTCGTATTTAACTAAATCTTGTCTTAAACATAACCAGAGGCAGAAGGAGAAGAGCTATTTGAGCCTACTAAACATCACAAACCATTGATGAATCTGTTCTAGCAGAGCATAGAGCTGTACTTCCACCTGTATTTTATGCGAAAACATTCAAATGAATTGGCCATGGCAACAAGCTTTACGAAGAAAGAACAAGAAAAAAAGGTTTTATTAGATAGGCACGAGCTTTTTTTAAAAGGTGATAAAAGCTTCGCCGCCGATTTTTATTAGACGGGAAAAAAGAAAAGAAACAAAGAGAAATACAACCACTACTACCGCAGCGACTAAGAACTACACGCAGGCTACCCTAATACCCTTCTAAATATGTTTAGATCCTAACCACAATCATTCGCACACATTCATCACAATTATGCCCTCAGGCCAAACAATTTAAACGAATTGCAAACAGACATCAAAGTAAAATACGTAAACGATATGATTTGATGTAAATGATATGATTATATTCATGATATGCAGTGCAAAGATGTAGTTAACACCAGGGTATTACGACCACTGCTACCGCAGCGACTAAGAACTACACGCAGGCTACCCTAACTACCTAAGGCCAAAGAAAAAAAAAGAGAGGCACAAGCTGTCCTGCAATCACCTAGTTAATCCGTTATACAATACATTTCTACTCCGAGATAACTTTATCGTGCACCTAGTCGCTTTCCATAGTCCAAAAAATTACATTATCCAACTAGCCTCGGGTGACGACAACGGCTACAAAGTAAACGCCTCGGGTCAAGCAGAAGCAAGAGAGCTCAGCGACATTTTCCTCCATTAATCTACAACCTTCTTGCGGTTCCACTTGCCCAGTGTCGACCACGACATCAATGACCACTTTGAATTATAATGATCATTCTTATATAGATCTTGATGGATGATGAACCGTCATGCTCCTTCTTTCGGCAAAATCATGCATGTTCCTGGTTTGTCTCAAATTCTGTACGCAACAACAGAAATCAAACAGGTTTTGTATGGTGGAGCAGGTAAGACAGTAAGAGAAGTGATGTCTGCAAATGAAACAGAATAATATGTGATGTTAATTGTTAATGGTTTCAAAAGGATAGTTCCTCATACATAACGTGGTAATTGTGACCCAAGAGCAATGAACCCACATGACAGCAACCATGACAGGTGCAGTTATGTTTGATGATCTATTCCTGCAAGGAAGCCAAGCTTATCAATGGACTGTAGCTGGCAGCTCAGATGAAGCGTCATGGTGTGAACTGAGAAATTAGTTTCACTGTAGCAGCTAACCCTCAACCCAGATTTTCTTTTTGGTGACTGCCTTGTCATGAAAGATAACAGCTTGTCCTCATACTCTATTTTAATCAGACTCCTTTGGCCCTCCCTGCTTCCATTCTGATTTCCAGAGAAAACCCACACAGGAACTCCACATCTCAACATGAAGAGCTACAGCACTTTTCCTACATCTTTCCTTGGCTTTGCTCTTGTTCTGCTACTCTTTTTGGCTTCTCACACAAGTTCTTGCACTGAGCAAGAGAGCAGCTCCATCCTACAGTTCCTCGGAGGGCTTTCACTGGACCACAACCTCACTCTGCCATGGAAGAATGGAACAGACTGCTGCACATGGGAAGGGATCACCTGCAGTCCAGACAGGAAGGTCACTGATGTCTTCTTGGCTTCTAGGAGCCTTCAGGGATCCATCTCACCTTTCCTTGGTAATCTTAGTAGCTTGTTGCGCCTCAACTTATCGTATAATTGGTTGTCTGGTAGCCTACCACTTGAATTGGTGTTCTCCAGGAGGAGCATCATCCTTGATGTCAGCTTCAATCAACTCAGCGGAAACCTCTAGGAACTGCCATCTTCAACCCCTGTTCGGCCGATCAATGTACTCAACATCTCAAGCAACTTATTCACAGGGTTGTTTCCATCCACCACTTGGGAGTCGATGAGTAGTTTGGTTGTACTCAATGCCAGCAACAATAGTTTCATTGGAAAAATACCAGCAACATTCTGTGTCAGCGCTCCGTCCTTTGCAGTGCTTGAACTCAGCTACAACCAATTCAGTGGCAGTATCCCTCCATGGCATGGTAATTGCTCTGTGATGACGTCTCTCAGTGTTGGGCACAGCAACCTAGGAGGGACTCTTCCAAATGAGCTCTTTAGTATTACTTCGTTGGAGCACTGTTGGCGGTCCTTACCAACCATTTTTAAACGCCAATTTATAAATAAAAAGGGAGAAACAAGCATACCTTAACACGTACAAATGTGCTATTAACGAAGTCCTACTTGTACCGCTAGTGATCATGTTTGCAGGTTTATTGACGGAAACAAGTGAAAATATACAAAGCAAAAGAGAAAGCGCAAAAGCAGACTTCGAATTCAGAAATGCGCAAACAAAATAAAACAAAATCCCACCTCATGGCACATCTGGGCCCGATCGTAAGCACAGGGGAGGTCCAGGCCCAGAGGAGAACCGACCACGCGAAGGCGGTGGCCAGAGGGCGCACTCAGGGACCGACCGCCCCCAGGGTCGGCCGCCCCCAGCTGGCGCCTCCAGGGCCCAGTCTCCTCTGGCGGTTCGTAGGCGGTTCGACAATGTCGGTTCTACCCGCGATCGGTGCAGATGGAAAGTGCAAACCGCCCTTTGAAGGTCGGTTTGGATCCTTCCATGTGGGGATAGTCCTTTTACGTAGAGCCCCCTCCTCTCAGGCTATAAAAGGAGGCCTCCTCTCTTCACATGGAGAATCAACACACCAAGGAAGAAGAGCACTACACACTTGAGCATCACTCCAAAAGGGTTATGCCCTAGTAGCTATCTAGAGTTAGAAAGTGAGATGTGAGGAAAGAGAGCAGGGAAGTGCCGGACTTGTCGGTGTCTCCCCAAACTTGTATCTCTACGAACAAGTACTTGGCTCGTTCATGGGATCTTGGCTAAGTAAGTGTTCGTGCTTCTTATAGTCTATTAAGTTTTTTGTTTAGTTGAGCTTTACCTATACTTGTTTGTGGGTTCGTCATTCGCCCCTTGTGGCGGGTACTCTAGTAGAAGGACCCCGGGGACGGGTACGCCTTGAATTCACGCTAGAGTAGTAGTTGACGGCTTAGACGTAGTGTCTAGGCTTGAAGCTACCTTCGTTTGCCTCGTATCTCGACGGGTAGAGGGGTCGGCAGGCAGGTGGTGACAACCCTATTCGTCCCTTGCATTCCCCCATGTCTGAGTACGGCGTAGAGCTGTAAGCCGGTATCGCCTGGCAGACCAGGTGCGCTTCAGTGCCGAAGTAAGCAAGTAGAAGTTTAGCAATGCTATTATTAAGACCAAAAAGCTATAGGAATCCATCTCTATATCCTTTCTACCTCTACCCTTATGTTGTCCTTGGGCGAATTAGCTAGAAGAAGTATCTCCATTCCCTGTGGAAAATACGATACCCTGAATACTTCCGGGTGAAGGCTACAACGGTATTTTCGTGCGCTTGCGGACTTTTCTGCTAACGCTAAGAAACACCAACAAGTTTTCTGGCGCTGTTGTCAGGGAACGGTTGCTATCTTCTTGGAACCTAGTTCGTTCTCATATTTGTATCCTTATTTTAAAAACAAAAAAATATTTTATATTTTATTTTATAAAACAAAATATTTCTTCTATCGATCCTTCTACCATGAAGCCAAATTCAAATCCAAAACTTTTTGCTTCAAAGGGGGAGTTCTTGGCGACACAATCTTTTTTAAAATCAAACTTCTCATCTATCCATGAACTCCACCCAAGATTCAAAGCCATGGTTCGGACAAAATCCTTCTTTGGTCACGACAACTAAGATTCTTTTGACCACTTGCGAGAATTCAAGGAATTGTGTTCATGCCCAAGCATTCTTGGCATGACACAAGAAACCCTAAAGTGAAAGTTGTTTTCATCCTCCCTCAAAGGGAAGGTGAAGCAATGGTTCACTAATGTCACAGGAAGTATGAATGGGGACTGGGAAGAACTTAAAGATAAATTTTGTCTTACATTCTTTCCTATGTCCCGTATCAACTCTCTACTAGGGGCAATCCTTGATTTTAAGCAAGACAAGGAGGAGTCTATAGGTGCAGCTTGGGCCAGGTTTACAATGTTAATACATGTTGTCCTAGATCTATCTTTACCCAACGGCATGCAATTGCATCTCTTTTATTCGGGTCTAGACATAGATGCTGCCCTATGCCTTGACACGGCTACCGAAGGGATGTTTTCACATAGAACCATGATGAAACAGAGGAAAATCCTCAATCACATCCTAGGGAAGCACACTTCCCCCATTGTAGAATCCAAAACCCTCCAGGCCATAGTCAGTTCAAGTGTGGGGGAGCCCCCATTAGTCAAATCCAACCACATACCTTCCATAGGTTCGACTCATGAGCCCCCACCCAAACCACAAACACCAAAGGAGACAGATCTCCATCCTTCGGAGTTCTCAATCAAATTCGAGGATTCTGGTGAAACCTCAAACATTTCTTGGCACAAAAAGGATACATTTCCTTATAAAGAAGTCTCCCCTAATATGGGGCCATCAAAAGAATCGTTGTTGGAAATGAAATGTTCTTCTAAAGAAATTCAGATTCTTTCACCTTCCATGACTATATCTTGTTTGTTAGGAGGAACTTCTATAGATGCCCTACACAACCTCACAATCGGCACTAATATCATGTCACAATTCCTTACAAAATCCCTTTTGGGTAATATGCCACTAGTGTCGACTGACAAACTCTTCAAGAGTGCATCAGGGTTCATCATTGAGTGTTGTGGGATTGCTAGGGCCGTGCCAATAGAAATTCATGAAACTGAGGTTTGCATAGACTTCCACATCTTTGCCATCCTTGAGTTTGATCTCCTCATAGGTTGTCCCTTGGATGAACTTTTTGAGGATAAATCTTTCCAAGGGAGCCTTAATGAGATGTTTAGGAAAATTTCTTCCACCACTCACCTAGTAACTCCAATGGTAGAGCATCTTCCTAAACATAACCCATTCGAGGAGGAAAAGTTTAGTTCTCCGTTCATTTGTCATCCTTGTGAAATAGAACGTCTAGCATCACCCTCACTCGAATGTAAGCCATGTCCCTCTGGCCATGGAAATGTTGCTCTTGAATATGGCCAAGATGCAACAATAGTTCCACATGAAAACTTTCATGCCATGGACATGCCCAAAGCAACAACTCTAGAGACCAAGCAGCAACCCACTAATGAGCATGCCAACTTCCCTTATGAGAAATCTCATGTTTCATGCTCTCTTTTGGAGTCTCTAGAGCTTGTTCCGCTTCTGACCCTGTGCCTCTATGAGGATCCTAACCACGTTTCTTTATCGTTGGCAAACTACTTAAGTGGTTGGTTGTCGATGCCTATGTTTACCATAAGCATTCCAAATCTTGTAGTGGCACGATGGTGCTTACCTTGCAGCTTGAATATTAATGCCTATGCTTGGTGGTGAAGTTGGCCACTACACCACCATTGATTGCTGCAAGAAGAAGTTCCCATGGTCAAGCTTAAGAACATAACTAAAGCACTGCCGGGAGATACCCCGGATTACCTTTAAAAAAACTTTTCTACATTTATTATTATTATTACTATGATTATTATTATTATTTAAAAAACTTTCCTTTTCAATAAAAGCAAGGAGATGTTTTCGAGTTAGTATACACCCTCGGGTATTTTTGTTGCTAACCATTTTAGGATAAGAAAGCGTGGGGCATACAACGCTTGAAAATGAGAAGCCACATCATCCAAAAACCCTGATGCTCTTAGGTGATGGAACACATTCTAGAAGGAGACCCTGACTCTGTACTTGACTTTTACACAAAAAGTTCAAGTGTGGGAGGATGGTGAGAAGTCCAAGTTCCATACATACCAAGTGGTCATTCAAAAAAAATGATGATGATGTCAGCCTCGCCTTGCTAAAAAAAATAATGAAAAGAGTTGAAAAAAAGGTACTGACAAAATAAAAAAAGAGATGTTATAATAAAAGAAAAAAATATAAAAAAAGAAGAAAAATGAAAGGAAGAATAAAAAAAGACGATGGAGACTTAAAAAAAAAAGAGAACGAAAAAAATAAGAGAGATTGGGAGCCTCCCTTTTCTAGACCTTTGTTATCACCAAGACCCATGGCCCATGCAAGCTATGTGTGGCCTAATCTGAGTTGGAGTCCAAGCCATCAAGCCACTGCTGCCGCAGGACCAAAGTTTCCATCCATACACGCTGCTGGTATGATCACTCAGGTATGAAAAAAAGAGTTCACCAACTTCTTATACTTGTCTTCATTTGATCATACAAACTTCTACTTCCTTTGTTTATGTTGTAATGCTCTAGTTTGGATGTTTTCATGTGATACATCCGTAGGCTTTTAAATTAAGCATGGTGCTTAGGTTAAAATAGCCTTCTTTAATCAAAGTTTGACATGGTGTTGAAATATGATTAGAACTTTGAGCTGTTGGCATAACCAATGAAAGTAATCTTACATGGAGATGAGCTAAGGCCTGTTCTTCTTTGCAACTTTTATCTTAGCCTTTCTTGAGTTGGATGAACATAAAAAAAATAATAGTTATCATAATAAAATTTCGGCTCCATGTAGAGCCCTTATTTGGTTTTTTCTTTTCTTTTGTTTAGAATAAAACAGGTACAAGAATAAGTGTGGGGAAGATCTCTCAAGCATACCTAACACATCTTCAAGATCTCCCTTGCACATTGCACAACATCGAGTGACTCATCACACAGAAGGACAAAGACACATGACTTCCATTAACTCCTTCATCTTCAACGGTGGTTTGTGCAACTCTACCCTCACATCTCCTGAGTTTACTTTGAAAGTTTAAAAGATAAAACTGTTTGGCACACCATCTCCATGTTGTCTTTTGATAAAATTTACATACACCTTATTCCTCGTCAATATTCCCATAACTTGTGAACAACTATCATAGGAACCTCATGTTATCTAGGTAACTGGAATATGTGATATAGCTACATGATTTGAACCTTTCTTTTTTTATGATGGACTTAGGATTTATTTTACAAAATCAAAATGCAATAGCATGCTCCTCAATGATAAATAATTTCCTACCAAGGCCATATGACATGATCCATTTATGCAAACCTTTAGTCATATGCTGCTTGTCGGATCATTGAGTTAGGTCAAATTGTTGTGACCTATGTGAGATTATGGTCATGCACCTATGATTGAGATTCACACACACCCACAGATAAAATGCCGACTCTTATACTAAGAGTTGCGCACAACATGCACCATGTACATCCACCAAAAAATGCCAACTCTTACCCTAAGAGTTGTGCACTCTTCCACCAAATAAGAATACCGACTCTTACCCTGAGAGCCGCACATTCGCTATCCACCATATAGTTACTCATCGCATTCCATCATGACATCTCTCCATCCAAAGTTCTTCATATGCTGACAAGAGATATGGGCTATGTTAGAAAAACCATACCAAGGGGCATGAAAAAAAATCCAAGCAATAAACAACGGGAAAGAAAATTCAAAAGCCTCATTCAAAAAATCTCAATATTTCCTTTTATAGCCCATACTCTTCAAAGAATCATCCATCCACCAATAAAGAGAGTCATGATGCATGGAGTATCAAAAATATTTAGAATTACGAACCATCTTCCATTCCACACACTTGTACATCTCAATCGAAGTGTATGACTTGTATCTCCATGTTGTTCGGTTTTTGACTTGACAATATATGTGATGCAAGTATGCCCACTTTCATACCTACCCAAAGCTCCATTCAAAAGCTTTAGAGATAGGTTATGAAGAGAAGGCAATTTTAAAATGCCTTAGTAAGGACCAGACACATATATGAGCAACTTGAGAGTATCATTCGAGGAGCAAGGCTATCTTTTTTTTAAAAAAAATCTTATGAAAACTCAAGTTTCTGAGCTAACTAATGTATGGGAATTTGAATCCATGTTGTTCCATTATTCAATTACCCAAGACAATGTGGTAGACAATTTGAAGTTCACAGGTTTAGGTAAAGCTTGAAATAATTTGTATGAAGATTTTCAAATCAAGGAGATAAACCCGCTTAGTCCTTCAAACCTTTACTCGAGGACGAGCAAAGGACTAAGTGTGGGGGAACTTGTTGGCGGTCCTTACCGACCATTTTTAAATTGCAATTTATAGCCAAAAAGGGAGAAACAAGCATACCTTAACACGTACACATGTGCTATTAATGTAGTTCCACTTGTACCACTAGTGATCATGTTTTGCAGGTTTATTGATAGAAACAAGTGGAAATATACAAAGCAAAAGAGAAAGCACAAAAGCAGACTTCGAATTCAGGAATGCACAAACAAAATGAAACAAAAGCCCACCTTCATGGCACATCTAGGCCCGATCGTAACCAGAGGGGAGGTCCAGGCCCAGAGGAGAACCGACCATGCAAAGGCGGTGGCCAGAGGGCCCACCCAGGGACCGACCGCCCCCAGGGTCGGCCGCCCCCCAGCTGGCGCCTCCAGGGCCCAGTCCCCTCTGGCGGTTCGTAGGCGGTTTGACAATGTCAGTTCCACCTGCGATCGGTGCAGATGGAAAGTGCAAATCGCCCTTTGAAGGTCGGTTTGGATCCTTCCATATGGGGATAGTCCTTTTGCATAGAGCCCCCTCCTCTCAAGCTATAAAAGGAAGCCTCCTCTTTTCACATGGGAAATCAACACACCAAGGAATAAGAGCACTACACACTTGAGCATCACTCCAAAAGGGTTGTGCCCTAGTAGCTATCTAGAGTTAGAAAGTGAGATGTGAGGGAAGAGAGCGGGGAAGTGCCGGACTTATCAGTGTCTCCCCAAACTTGTACCTCTACGAACAAGTACTTGGCTCCTTCACGGGATCTTGGCTAAGTAAGTGTTCGTGCTTCTTATAGTCTATTAAGTCTTTTGTTTAGTTGAACTTTACCTATACTTGTTTGCGGGTTCATCGTTCGCCCCTTGTGGCGGGTACTCTAGTAGAATGACCCCTGGGATGGGTAAGCCTTGAATTCACGCTAGAGTATTAGTTGACGGCTTAGACATGGTGTTTAGGCTTGAAGCTATCTTCGTTTGCCTCATATCTCGACGGGTAGAGGGGTAGGCGGGCAGGTGGTGATAGCCCCATTCGTCCCTTTGCTTTCCCCCATGTCTGAGTACGGTGTAGAGCTGTAAATCGGTATCGCCTGACAGACTAGGTGCGCTCTGGTGCCCGAAGTAAGCAAGTAGAAGTTTAGCAACGCTATTCTTAAGACCAAAAGGCTATAGGAATCCATCTCTACACCCCTTCTATCTCTACCACTGTGTTGTCCTTGGGCGAATTAGCTAGAAAAAGTACCTCCATTCTCTGTGGAAAATACGATACCCTGAATACTTTCGGGTGAAGGCTACAACAGTATTTCCATGTGCTTACGAACTTTTCTACTAACGCTAAGAAACACCAACAAGCACCTATCTCTTCCTAATAATCAGTTGGAAGGATCACTCAAAGGCTTCACCAGGCTCACAAATCTAATAACCATTGATCTTGGATGGAATGAATTCAGTGGAAATATACCAAATTCATTTGGACCACAACTGCATGTCTGGGAAGCTCCCTTCAACTTTGAGCAACTGCACAAAACTTGTAACCATAGACCTAAAGAACAACACATTCAGTGGAGAGATTACCAGGGTCAATTTCTCCACACTAATCAATTTAAAAACTTTAGATCTTGCATGGAACCAGTTCACAGGAACAATTTTAGAAAGCATATACACATGCAACAATCTAATAGCATTGCGGCTATCTTGAAACAAGTTCCCCGGTCAATTGTCAGAAAGAATTGGCGATTTGAAGTTCCTCTCGTTCCTATCACTTGTTAGCATCTCCCTTACAAATATCAGCAACGCGTTTCAAATCCTTAGGAATAGCAGTTACCTGACCACTTTGCTAATTGGGTAGAGACCATGCCAGAGGATGACAGAATTAGTGGTTTTTAGAATCTTGAGGTTCTTTCCATAGAAGGTTGTTCATTGTCAGGGAAACTACCTCCTTGGTTATCAAAGCACACAAATTTGGAGATGTTAATCTTATATGACAATAAGCTAATAGCGGTAATACCTGTCTAGATGAGTAACCTAAACTCCCTCTTCTATATAGACATATCAAACAACAGTCTTACAGGGGAAATTCCAACAGCTTTAATGGAGATGCCTATGCTACAAATAGCCAAAGTTGCACCAAAGATGTTTTAGCTCCCAGTTTATGAGACTTGAGACCCAATCACTTCAATACCGCATGACCAGCACTTTTCCTAAAGTACTGAATCTGGGAAACAATGATTTCACTGGTGTCATCCTCGAACAGATTGGTCAACTGAAAGCACTCCTTGTACTCAATTTGAGTTTCAACAAGTTATGTGGACAAATCCCACAGCCAATCTGCAAGCTCACAAACCTACAAATACTTGACTTGTCAAGTAATAATCTCAATGGTACACTTCCAGATGCACTGAACGATCTACACTTTCTTACCCAATTCAACATTTCCAACAATGACCTAGATGGATCTGTTCCAACAGTGGGACAGCTTAGCACGTTTCCAAACTCTAGTTTTGATGGCAACCCAAAATTGTGTGGTCCCAAGCTTGTGCATCATTGCATTTCGAAAAAAACACCATTGATCACTAAGAAATGATAGGACAAAAAGGTCATCTTTGTGCTTGCATTTGCTATAACTTTTGCAGCGATTGTCATCCTATTATTGTTGGCTTGTTGTCTTTTTTCTCAATGAGTAGAAGTTTCATAACCAGAAACAAGAGCAACAACAAGGATGTTATGGAAGGAATGGCGTCCAACTTCAATTCACAGTGGTCCCTGGTGATGGTTCCACAAGGCAAGGGAGAAAAGGATAAGCTCACGTTCACTGATCTTGTAAAGGCTACAAATAACTTTGACAAGACTATCATAGGTTGTGGAGGTTATGGACTTGTTTACAAGACACAGCTACCCAATGGCTCCAAGGCTGCCATCAAGAAGCTCAGTGATGAAATAGTCTTAATGGATAGGGAATTCAGTGCAGAAGTCGATGCACTCACAATGGCACATCATGACAATGTAGTGCCACTCTAGGGCTACTACATCCAGGGAAACTCAAGGTTCCTCATATATTCCTACATGGAGAATGGCAGCCTGGATGATTGGCTTCACAATAGGGACGATGATGCAAGCTCATTTCTTGACTGGCCAAAGAGGCTAAAGATTGCACAAGGAGCAAGCTGGGGTCTGTCCTATATCCACAATGTCTGCAAGCATCACATTGTTCACCGTGACATCAAGTCCAGCAACATCCTACTTGACAAAGAATTCAAGCCTATGTAGCAGGATCCTTCCCAACTCATCTCACGACCGAGTTGGTTGGCACTCTCGGTTACATTCCCCCTGAGTATGTGCAAGGGTGGGTGGCCACTCTAAGAGGCGATATGTACAGTTTTGGGGTAGTTCTGCTTGAACTACTCATAGGTTAGTGGACCATTCCAATCTCATTTGTGTCAAAGGAGCTCGTCCAGTGGGTATGGGATATGAGATGTGAAGGAAAGAAGGTTGAAGTTCTGGATCCAGCACTCCGACACACAGGGTATGAAGAGCAAATGCTGATGGTGCTTGAAGCTGCCTACCAGTGCGTAAATCGTAATCCATCCATGAGGCCAAAAATACAGGAAGTAGTCTCTTACCTGGACAGCATAGCTGCCAACCTGAACATGCAAGATATTTCAGTAAACACAGAGTAATGTACATGATAAGTGTACTTGAGTGCTATAGGATGTATAGGTTCATAAGCACTAGTTCTGCTGACTTATCACACTACCTTTTGTACAGCTTAACACACTGATAGACTTCTGTAAATTCTCCTCTTTGGCCCCCTCTCGTGAACAAGCGTCCATAACATTTCATGAGAAACAAGCTAGTACATTGTAAGACTACTCATGAGTGAAACAGAGGTTACTAAAAACTGTGCAGTTCCACCTCGATTTGTTCCCATGAATTTCTGGTAAAAAAATGGTCACTTATGCTGCCAGAGTTGCAGTGTCAACCTTTTCTGAAAAAAAAGAGTTGCAGTGTCAAAACTGTCAAGTAAATGCAAACCAGAAAGGTATCTAGTGATCAAAAAGCAGCAGCAAACAGGACAACAATCAAATACGGAGTCACCAACACCGAAACGGCAAAGGTCGATGATGCCTCTCAATGTGAACGCTCATCCCCAATCCGCAACCACACCAGGCCATCCTTCCGCCTGCAGTTGCGATGTCAAGAGAGTCGAGCACTCTGCTAAGACCTATATCTACTCGGAACATCTCTCTCAACGCATCGAAATCACTGATGAAGTGGCGAATCGAGTAGAGGGTAGTCCCACCCAATAACATCGCCCCACACTACAAGAAGGGAAGGTAAGGCAAGAGCGATCAACTAACCCTAGTAGGCGTGCAGCTGGCTCTCTGTGCAACCGTGCGGACCTCCAGAGTCGGCGGCGCCGCTGTTCGCCGGTGCGGCGCGGGGGAAAGTAAGCGAAAACGCGAAGAGGGAAGCAGAATTTTTTTTATTTTTAATTTTTTTAAAAAAATTTATAATTTTAATTTTTTGTTTCGAAATATGACAGAACTAGTCGCTCACAGTGGACGTTTTTTCAAAAACGCCCACTGTGTGGGCGTTATATGTGACGTGGCACAAGGCCGGCCGCCGCCGGTGCCGGCTTTTGCGGGCGGCCCCTGGCGCCCAAAAAACGTCCACTGCGTGGGCGTTTTTTGGTGGCGAGGGGGCCGCCTGTAAAAGTGCGCGCTATTTTACGGACGGGCCTCGGAGCAGCCAAAAAACGCCCACTGTGTAAGCATTTTTTACACGCTAGGAGCCCGTCTGCAGAAAAGCTCCCTGTACTCTGTTGGTGGTGGGTGGGTGGTGTTGGGATGCGGTCGCCTGGGGCAGACGGGCACATGGGCGGGCGCACCACACCATCCTGATCTTGCACTGCATGCGTTGCCCCTGCCGACTCCCAACAACTCCTACTACACGCTGGCCGACGATCCATCCAATGTCTCTCTCTCCCTCGCTGTCTATCGTTTTCACATTCTAAACCATCTAGGAAGTTGCTGCTCCCCTCCGTTCTTCTTTCTTTACGCACTCCATGTTTTCTTATTCTAAGTTAAATATTATCATCATTCACCAATAAAATTTAAGAAATTAAATGCATACAGTTTTACAATATGCAAAACATAAATCTTATACCATTAACACACACATACCATTTTACGCACCTTTTCTTAAAAAAACAACAAAGACATTTTAAGAAAGGAACGTAGAGAATGGTTGCTCGTGCTACTACCATCAGTCACTGTATTCAATTCCATACCAGCAGTGAAAACACAAGAAATGCTGGTAACCAGCGCCACTAGTCTGCTACTACAGCGGTACGAGTACCCAAGATTTTTATAAATTACCGTCGGTCACGACGGCGAGGTAAATGTAGTCATGCAGTCCAGTATTGCTGCTGCCTACTGGCGGGCCGGTCGGTCAGCTGCCCCCTGCTGCTGCTGCACCAACGCGCGCTGCGCTGGGAGGGGATGACACCCGGGCCCCACTCCCACGTACTGTACAAGTACGTATATTTCCCGCGCGACTGCTGCGGATGCGGATACGTAAAATCCGGGGGAGTGCGCCTTTCGATGCGGCGGTCGGTTCCGCCCATGTGCCCGTCTGCCCAGGCGACCGCATCCCAACACCACCCACCCACCACCAAAGGCGGTCCTGACGTGAAAAAAACACCCACACAGCGGACGTTTTTTGGCTGCTTCGAGGCCCGTCTGTAAAACAGCGTAAACTTTTGCAGACGGCCCCTTTCACCATCAAAAAAAGTCCAGCGTGGGCGTTTTTTGGACGCTAGGGGGCCGCCCGCAAAAGCCGGCACCGGCGGCGGTCGGTCCTGTGCCACGTTACATATAACGTCCACACAGTAGGCGTTTTTTAAAAAACGTCCACTGAGAGCGACTAGTTCTATCATATTCGAAACAAAAAATTAAAATTGTAAAAAAATTTTAAAAAAATTCGAGGGAAGCAAACGAGGTGGGAGAAAAGGCCATTTCGCGTACGTATGGGACGGCAAATGGGCCCATGAAAGGAAGTACGGCTTTTTTTTGAGGCCGTGAGGGATTTGATTTTTTTTTTGAGCATAACGTTTTGAATTTTCCTTTAGCAATCTCCATAGTCGGAAAAATATATCCGAAAACAAAACTGATACCAGCATCAGTTTTGTACAGAATATTAGTATACTGATTTAGCCACCTCTGGTGTTGGATTTTATATACAGTATAATACATGTTTTTACTCTAAAGTTCAAAAATGGCCATTCTGTTTTACCAGCAGTGAAGAATTGCATTGTTTTTAAAACGTAAAGTGAAGACTTGCATTCATAGGTAATTGTAATTTTGTTTATGCATAGTGCAGAAAACAAGCAAAACGCGTGATAAAAATGATTATCAATGACATTTAGTTTCAAATGGAGCCACGAAAGGAGCCAAATCCTTTTCGGCCTGGTACCTTATCATTATCAAGGAGATATAAGGTGGCACATAACAGTAATCTCTTGAATTCAATAGTGCATGCCATCATAGGTATCCCGTTTCTAGAAATATGCCCAACAGAGCTACTTCATTATGCAGATAATTATACCATGTTATTACAAAAACCTATTCGGTCCATCCGAAGATTCTACAGTTACACTGGACGAATCTTAGACGGAGGACATTCCTCGAGTGTCTGATTTGGAAAATAAGTTTTTGACTGCACCTTTCACCCAAGAGGAAGTTAGAATGGCCATTTTCCAAATGGAACATAATAAGGCGTCTGGTCCAGATGGTTTACCACCTGAGTTCTTCCAAGTATTCTAGAGTTTGATCAAAGATGATTTGATGGCTCTGTTCTCTGACTTTCATCAGGGAACGCTACCTCTGAATTATTTTAACTTTGGTAACATAATATTGTTGCCCAAAAAGAAGGATGCAAGAGTCATTCAACAATATAGACCTATCTGTTTGTTAAATGTCTCTTTTAAAATCTTCACCAAAGTCGCAACTAATAAATTGTCTACCATAGCCCAGAAATTAATAAGACCAATACAGTCTGTTTTTTCACCAGATAGAAATATTATGGAGGATGTTGTTATTTTACCCGAAACTATTTATGAGCTTCACACAAAAAAAATATAATAGGATAAATTTTAGAATAAACTTTGAAAAGGCTTATGATAAAGTAAAGTTGAGTTTTCTTCAGCAAACTCTTAGGATGAAAGTGTTTTCACATAAATGGTGCGAATGGATCCAATATTTTACATAAGTGGTAATATTAATATCAAAGTCAATGATCAATTAGGTTTCTTTTTTCAGACTAAGAAAGGTTTAAAGTAAGGTGACCTCATGCCTCCTATACTATTTAATATAGTGATAGACATGTTGACCATACTAATTGCACGTGCTAAGGAAGCATGACAAATAGAACGGGTTGTTCCCCACTTGTTACAGGATGGTTTGTCAATCCTTCAGTACGCGGATGACATGGTGATCTTTATGAGCCTTGATGTTGAGAAAGCCGTTAACACGAAATTGCTGCTAAACACATTTGAGCAACTATCTGGCTTAAAAATAATTTTTTACAAAAATAAAGTCTTCTATTTTGGACAAGCTAAAGATCACGAAGAGTTTTATTCGCAGCTGTTTGGTTGTGCCATTGGTAAATTCCCATTTCGCTATTTAGGCCTACCTATGCATTTTAGGAAATTATATAATAAAGATTGGAAGAATATAGAAGAGCAAATAGAAAAAAGACTTAGTGGGTGGAAAGGCAAACTCTTGACGGTTGGGGGTCGGTTGGTCCCTATAAACTCGGTGTTGTCTAGCTTACCGATGTTATGATGTCCTTCTTTGAATTATCGAAAGAAGTCCTGGAAAAAATAGATTATTTTATATCACACTTTTATTGACCGAACGACCAACACAAAAAAAAGTACAGGCTTGCTAAATAAAAAGTTATGTGTCAACTTAAGGACCAAGGGGCCTAGGGATTCAAAATTTAGAAATCCAAAATAAATATTTACTGAGCAAGCGGCTGTTTAAATTGTTCGATGAGGAAGTACGTGGCAAGAACTCTTAAAAAATAAATATATTAAAGATAAGTTTTTAGGAAGTTGTGTTAAAAACCGACAGATTTTTATTTTTGGAAAAGTCTAATGAATATCAAAGATTCTTTTATGGAATTGGGTCATTTTAAAGTTAATGATGGAACATAAACTAGATTTTAGGAGGATACTTGGCTGGGAGACAAACCGCTTAAGTTTAGATTCCCTGCTTTGTTTAATATTATAAGAACAAAACAAGATACGGTTGCTAAAGTTTTAGGTTCACCTTTACTAAATATCTCTTTTTGAAGGAATTTGGTGGGTCAAAACTTATTAAATTGGAACCGCATTGTCGCTTCTTTACAACATGTTAATCCAACTGAGGAAAGAGATGTGTTTGTGGGTTTGAAAGCCTCAGTGATATTTACAGTCAAGTCTATATATGTTGTATTAATTAACAATGAGGTGAGCGTGTCGCAAGATGTTTGGCAAACAAAGTTTCTCATAAAAATTAAAGTTTTTATGTGGTATTTAAAGAGAGGTGTAATTCTAACCAAAGATAATTTGGCTAGGTGTAATTGGCAGGGGATATTTATTGTTGCTTCTGTCATTTTACTATAACCATTCAACACCTGTTTTTTTGTTTTTATGCCAAATTTTTATGGCATTGTATACATATGCTTTTTGAAATTGTTCCTCTATTGAATATGGCTGACTTGTTCCAGCATTGGTCCAAATTGAAAAATAAAAAGTATAATTTATTGATATTAACCGCAGCTACGGCACTTTGGGCAATATGGATAACTAAGGACTGAGGTGGTTTTTGACAAATGTAGATCAAAATATCTT
Source organism: Bothriochloa decipiens (assembly GCA_023333625.1). Classification (NCBI taxonomy): domain Eukaryota; kingdom Viridiplantae; phylum Streptophyta; class Magnoliopsida; order Poales; family Poaceae; genus Bothriochloa; species Bothriochloa decipiens. Next base: position 624,569 of record CM041645.1, on the reverse strand, counting down.
TTGTAGGTACTATTTTGAGGAACGCACTGGCTACGCCAGTGGGCAAGCTTGCAATGCCATGATGATCTTAAGGATTAACTGATCTCTGCGGCTCGGCATCTGGAGACGTCTGTCTTATATTTTTTCGGTTCCTTTGGATGGTTTTCGCAAAGACACGTTGGTTATGTTTAGTCAAAAACTATTTTTATTCCTAGTTTTTATGTGCATGGTTGTAATTTTCTTACAGCCAAACTTGGTTTTTGGTTTGGAGTCTGTAATAATTGGCCTGATTCTATCCTTGGATAGATGAAGTCGGATATTTTATCATTTATCTTAAAAAAGATAATTATACCGTGTGACTAATCAAAACTTATTTTTGAACTGAGGAACAATGCAGAAGCTTTGCAACCAACATGAAAAGCTTTCTTTATTTAGACTTCATATGGTACATCAAAATCAGATCAGAATTTAAAACATCTCCACCACAAAGCAGTTATTAACAGCAACATACCTAATACAGTACAAATAAGTACAAATAAGCAATAACTGATGGTAAATGACACGGAATTTCGCTACCCAAAAGCTGTTCTTTGCCATTGATCAGTGTCGCTTGAGGAGAATGGGCACGTATCTGCGTTCCTTTCATTTACAGATCAAAAACCTCCCAAACCTGTTGGTGAGATCCCTTCAAGTTGCATGGTGCAAAAGTTGCAAGGAAAGTTGCCGAAGGAACTAGGCCTTTGCAACCGATTGCTTTGCACCGACTGCAAAGAACTCAGTGATGACCTCAAGGGGCATACCCTTTGTCTCCGGAACCTTAAGATAGATAAACACAAAGGCAATGGCACAGGCAACTGCGTATATGCCAAACACGCCTGCTAGACCAATAGCATTCAGCATCACAGGAAGACTGTATGTGACAATAATGTCTCCAATCCAAAATATCAAGGCACAGATGGCAATGCAGATGCCACGAACCTTGGTTGGAAAAAACTCTGCACATAGAATGTTGGGAATGGGGCCAAAGCCCATTTTGAAGCAGCATAAGTAGGTGATGACACTAATTGTGGAGAGCACAGCATGGACCACTGTCCCCAACTCGATAACATTAGACACAACCAGGACAATTAAAGATGCTATCAAGACTGGAATTGTGCTTAGCAGCAGAAACCTGAAGAAAGAGAGGGGATGAATTATATAATGGTACTTTAGGCGGATTTTACATATTTCGGATAAGTGGTAGTCCTAAGCTGAAAAACAAACATGTTACCTTCTTCCAGATACATCCATAAGTCTCATGGCTAAACCAATGCTAGGGAGCATAAGTAGGGCGGTGACAGAACTAATTAGGATGGATGCTGATGCCGAACTGAGACCAAGATTGGAAATAAGAACTGCCACACCAGCTTGCTCCATAATTTGCGGAGTGTAGTAGAGAACCCCATTTATTCCCGCGAACTATACGAGGGAAAGGAAACCAAGTTAGTGAACTCATGAGAGGATGCAGTTAAGAATCTTGTCTTTGAAGCTACAAATTTCATAGGAACTTAAAGAAGTGTGTGAGTTGCTTTTTGAAAAAAACAATTATGGTTCATTTAGCTATTTGAATGTTAAATTTGTTTCCAATTTTTCAAATATCAAGCACAAAGGAACAATGTGAACGCACTTCCGTGCAATAAACTGATCGACTATGTATGGTATATATCTACCTGTTGAAGGATCTGAATTCCAATACCAACTAACAGGGCACGTCTCACACCAGGTTCAAACAGGTCTCTCCAGCTTGGAATTTTGGCAGCTGCCTCTGATGGGTGCATTGTGGCTGGACCGGCCATGCGCTGTTCTGTAATATCCCTCGGGTAAAGAGCTGACTGGCTGACTAGAGCAGCAGCATGTATGAACTTACCACCTTCAGAGGCATCACCTTCACCAGGAAGTGAGACAACAGATCCCCTTCTTGAGCCAGCAACTCCCTCTTGGTGTAAGTAGATTCTTTTGAAACTCCCTTCCTTGTTACCGTCCTCACCTTCTCGTTCTGACCATTTCCAGGCGAGCTGCCATCCGCCACCAATGCCAGTGCTGGTTGCTGCCTCACCACCCTCATCGGACAGGCTTCTTCTTCTCAAACCCAAAGCACTTCCACGGTGCCCGTGATGTGCAATGTCCTTCCCTTCGGCACTTGTATTCTGTCGGGACAGCAGAGGGCTGTGTACATTGTTTTCATAGTCACTTGCAGCACCATCAGTTGCATACTCCTCATCTTCCCTATGGAGGTTCTCCTCATCCCACTGCTCGGTCTTGGGGTGCTGATCTGTGATACTGATCATACTGTCAAATTTTGAAGGCACTACTCTCCTCATACTTCCTCCAGCGAGAGAGATGTTCTCATGGACACTTCCAAAAAGCGTGACAATAGGATCCGCAAGGGGTACATTTTGGTTCACCATGCTGCCATGACGAGATCCGATAGAAAGCACACTTCCAAGCATGCTGGGTCCTTTGGAAGGCCGAGCTATCCATGACTGGCCCTCTTCAGGCCCAAATAGTATTATTTGTTCTCTATCACCATCAGCGACGTGGTCATCAGCTGGTTCGATAGCAGGACCAATGATGTACTCTTCAATGAAGGTATCCCCTCCGACCTCCAACCCTTCAACAAGAAGAGCCATTTCGCCTGTGCAATTGCATACATAATTGGGATTATTGCATGATCTTTTTGCGGGTGTCACTGATTAACAAAAAAAAACTGCGTGCAAACTAGAAACTGAAATATCAGTGGCACCAAATTAAGTAGTCATCGTCTCAGGCTATCGGCTAACACTTCGATTATTAACAAGGTCAATCATAGTGAAATCACATTCTGATTCCCTGTGTCTCTAACCAATGAGGTGTCAAACTTTATTTATTCTTTCTTTTGGGTCAAACATGAACCTTTTATCATTAAAAATGTAATTATAATGAAATTGGATACCTTGCCAAAATCAACAGACCATGCAGTGATAGTTTTCAGTGTGCTTATTTATCGAAAAAGCGAAACAAGCCAGTAAGCATATTTATAATTGTTTTTTAGCATATTTTAGTGTGTGAATGTCACTGTAAAATAGCTATTTGCCAAGCATTTCTTATCAACTTCTATGCAATCCGGACTAAGTAATATCTTCTAGAACTCTACATCATTCAATAGTTAACCAGAAACATGACACATAAGAAATCAATTGCCAAATTCAATATGCCTCGGGAGTAATAAGTAGAAACCAGTTCTATCAGATAGAACCCTAGATGAAATGAGCATCAAAGTTTTTGTCATACAGACCTGTGACGTCATCCTTCCCACGTAATCTTTGCAACACCTTCTTTGCCTCTGTCATTCGCCCTTTGCTGACAAGCCATCTTGGTGATTCAGGCAGATAAAATATTGTCAAACCAAAGAAAAACAATGAAGGTAACGCGAGAACCCCAAGCATAATCCTCCAATCAGGTGATGGCAGCAGTGACATCCCGAACACCATGCAGTACGACAAAAACATCCCCCCTGACCCACTCAACTGTGGCAGCGTATTCAGCAAACCTCTTGTCTCTGGAGGAGCTGTTTCTGAAATGTACAGAGGAACAAGAGTGACAGCCAAGCCGACACCGAATCCATTTATAAGACGTGCCAGCAGTAGCACATAGACATTCGGGGACCATAGCATAATGAGGCTGCTAACAAAGTACAGAACTGAAGAGAGGATGAGCATAGGGAGCCGGCCAATCCAGTCTGATACTGGTCCAGAGAATGTTGTAATGATAGTTGCTCCAATTAGTGACATGGCCACAATCAGCCCCTCCACAGTAGGCGCACTTTCTAGTTTGAATTCCTTCTTTATATATAATATAGCACCTACAGAAGACAATTATCTTGTCAATATTTACCCCAGCTCATCTTAAACAAGATAATATTTCCAACATATGTCGATAACAAAGCATAGCAAATGCTAATAATTTGACACCACATAAGGAATTGATCGAGCAGTTCTTATTTCAACAGCTTATATAAATTGTCATTATAATCCTGAGACTATGAAACTTCCTTGTTTTGTCAGCATCAAAGGACAACCAACTGATCGAATTCTCTAAAGTGCTATCCATGTACTTTGAGGAGACCACTAGACGTGTCCCTGGTGACCACAACTTGCAGTGAACAAAAGATGATCCCAAGGGCCCTAGGAATCATCTGATAGAACAACGACCACACCCTGACTACAACAGATGAGAAACGGCATCACATCATCCGCATGCCTGATAAAAACGAATCTACCTAGCCCACAGGATTTACCTGAGATGGTGGCATTGTCCCAACCCTGAAGCAGATTGCCGATCGAAGCTACTATTGCGACAAGAGCAGCTCCCGACATGTTTTTCCCCTGCACGTGAGCTCAACGATCCCTGCAACAGCGAGTTAAATTCTTGCGGAATTCGAGGTTCTCTAAGGAAGGAGCAGTAATGGGCAAGAAGCCGACCAAGAGACAACTGAAGGAGCTGCGGCCAAGAAACCCATGGACTGATGACTTAAATTGGTGAAGGCAATATATCTGGAGGAAGGAATCCCTTGGAATTTCGCAGGGTGGGCATTCGATTAAAGAAGTAATTTCTGTCCATTTTTTGCCCGTTCCCCTGAGAAGTGATGGAGCCAAGCGATAGGGGAAAGAGATGGTGTGCTGTCTCATTCATGTGCCTAACGCTTCCAGATTGTCACCGAGTAGCTGGATTTATTGAGGGACAGCCAAAACGACATTAGAATTTTAAAACAGTGCTAGGAACCTAACATATTTCATGGCTATTCAATATGGTACGGCTTCTCCCAGCCGTCAAAAAGGATAATGCGATGTATGTATCGTCCAAATCTATTCAAGTTTAACTGTCCATTTCTTCCGACCAAGAAAAATCAGTGCATCCTGTCAGTATGTACTGATAGTGATTAACAGTCAGAATTAGTTCGAACGAAAAAGACAATGCCAAATTGAAGATATTCTTTTGAACAAGTATAATAATTACATCATATTCTGACATGTATCCCAGATAATAATTAACGTATTTAATTTACATGGCAAGACTAAATAAGGTAGCTCATGAGTTTAGGCATGCACATCGCGTAAACCCTAGAGCCCTTGTCAAGAATTTGTTGCATGAGAGTTTTACTTCTATCATTCTGTAAGGATACATACAAAAGTTGAAATGGCTGCTGTCTATACACTGTACATGTCATTTTTAGACGATTCAAATGACAGCTTGTATAACCCACAATCTATTGTTGTTGCCTCATAGTAGATACCGTACAAGACACATCTCGACTCTTTTCTTATATTATAGATAGTCATTTCGTCAAGCGACAACAATTCTCTCCTCATTATAACCTCTTTGCATCGCTAGAAATCCAATCCTACACGGCAACTCTTACAGACAGCTGATATTATATCCTAGTATGTGCTCTAACCTCGTTCGAGAGAAAAAAAAAAAAGAAAATAGAAAGATCTTATTCTGATGGTGTAACACATCATCCTACAACATCATGATTTGGTTGGACCTGGAACCAAAGGAAGAAATCGAGAGAGAATATACTTACTTTGGGTCACCATTGCGTGTTCTATCTCAGCCATCATATGCGGCATGATGTGCATCATCTCTTTGCCATTAGTCCACGTAGAAAGCCGAGAGTGCCACCTATTTGTTCTTATTATAGCAATCCGAAGCTTTGTCGGACATGCTTCAATCAGTGCTTGAGATATTTCCAACCACTGTTTCATACTTCATCCAATCTGAAATATAAATTGTTTACTGATTCAACCTTTTTTTAACATTGACCATAAAATTAGTTACATGCGAATATCATCGATATGTAAATTGTTACATATATTGACAATACAAAGTTTATGTTACTTGGGGCTCCATGAAAATAATTTTACAATATATAGTTGTCACAGCTTTGTGCAAACGAGTAGATTTATATGTAGGGTTGTCGAGGCGAACCACAGATGGTAGCACAAGACACAGAGACTCGATTTAGACAGGTACAGGCCGCCAATGGCATAATACCATTGCTGCACCATCTGCTACTACTGTCATTTGCACCATCTGCTACTACTGTCATGGCTCATAAGTCACTTCGTGAGTTCTCTGTCCCCGCTGTCGCCAACGTGCCCACCAGACCTGTTGTCAATATTGGTGACAAGAACTTTGAATTTCGCATTGGGTTAATCACTATAACGCAGGCCAATCCGTTTTATGGACTGCCAAGTGAGGACGCTAATGCTCACTTACAACACTTCATTGGACAGTGCGACACATTCGTCATCAAGGACGTCGCACCTGACGTCACGCCCCAAACTAGGGCCTAGACGAGACAACTGTTCACATGGTTATAATAACTAATTTGTAACCTTGCAAGGCGCACTACGTCAAAAATGAATTACCGCAGCGTTGCACAATTCGACTCCATGACAGGCTCTTAAGTTGTCCGCTGCAGTAATTCGATGGGTTTATGCAGCGTGCAATTTTTTTTACCATGGCGGGTATTTTATCTGCTGCGGTAAATCAATTTACCGCAATGGGAAGACAATAAGGCCCGCTACGTAAAGGCCTCGGCCCATTCAGCCCAGGCGAGGTAAAGTCTGGTGGCCACATTCATATTGCCAAGTTAGGGTTTTAGGCGAAATTCACTTAGAGTTTAGAGCAGAACTTAGGGTTTCGGCCTCCCGCTCCTCTCTCTCCCCGAGCTCCCCTTCCACTCCTCTCTCTCCCCGAGCTCCCCTCCCTTCCCTGGTCGCCGCGGCGCTCCCCCCACTCCTCTCTCTCCACGAGCTCCTCTCCCCTCTGGTGCGGCGGCGCGAGGGGCGCGTGGCAACGCAAGGTGCGAGCCGCTGCTTGAGGCGTGGGCGGCGGCATGAGGCTCGGGCAGCAGTGCAAGGCCAAGGAGGCCTCCTTCAGCTCGGGAGGAGCGACGGATCCTTCAGCTCTGGCGACGTAGGGCGAGGCAGGGCCACGACAATGACGATCTGCAGTGAGGAGGGCCACGATGGCAGATCCGACGAGGAGGAGCTCCAGGCGGCGGATCGGGCGATCTCCGGTGGCGACGCCGGATCTGGCGAGTTTCGGTTCCGGTAAATTCATCTCCATCTCCCTGTTCCTCTCTCTAGCTCCCTCACTCCTCCCTCTTCCTCTCTCTAGATCCGGATCGAGTTTCCTCTAGTGCGGATCCAGGTGCGGGCATCGAAGGTGGATCGAGGCAGCCTCCCCATCCCTCCCCGGCGACGGAGGCTGTCGATCTGGTGGGAGGGGCTACGGCGGCGTGGCGATGGTGAGGAGCGGCTACGGCGGTGGACCTGGTGTGCTCCCGGCGGCAGCAACCCTGAAGCAGCCGGCGTGGTGGCGAGCTGGAGCTGCGGCAGCCCAGATCCAAGCCCGTTTGGGCTTTTTCCTTTTTTTTAGTATTCAGAATTTCTTTACCGCAGCGGGCTTCCTTACCTACCCGCTGCGGCTAGGTCGATTAACCATAGCGGACAGGCGTCCGCTGTGGCAAGCCACGATTAACCGTGGCGTGGCACCGCAAGCGGGCGCTGATGCCCGTTGCGGTAAAGTGTTTTTGCCCGTTGCGGAAATTCATTCCTATAGTAGTGGCGTATAATAAACACACACGAGAAGTGGATCAAAAACCATTCTTCTTTATTCATTCATATTTCTGGTACATTTTACATGATTAAAATACAAGTATTTCAAACTACTAGCTACTACTATAGCTACACCTAGTCGTTCCCCTTCATGCCTAGCTCAGTCCATTTCTGTAAGCTGCAAAAACATAAATACAAGCAAGGATGAGTACGATAAATCATACTCAGCAAACAGGTACATGGTATTAACAAAATCAACAGAGTCGTGAAAACAAGAAGTATTTAACACCTCATCCACACAATATTTCGAAAACAAACACTGGTTTTAACTGGTGTCACACATGACCGCAAGCTTCCCAACCTAGGAGTCACAGGGGGTGAAATTTCACACTTTTATACTCTATAGAGGGGTACACAGACGTCAACGGCCTCTACCAGAACACCACGCCCACACGCATGTTCTGTAAGAGCAGAGCTTTTTGGTCCTCTAGGGATCGCATCTCTTAACTTACTAGTGCATGGCCGCTCCTACGGATCCATCACCATGCACCCTGTTCGGAGCAAGAGCCATCCCCATTGGAGAACTCAGACAGTCCCATTCATGCACTGTGACCGGTACAATACGATTGCCGTCACAACACCAGCATTATAAAAATTTTGGAAGCATAACGTTGTAAAATTGAAGTGCCCCGAAAATTTGAGCATCGTAACGGCTTAAACGAATATAATATAAAGAAATAAAAATGGCATGTAGAATATAAATAGCATTCGTAGAGTAAATAAACGGAGAATAAATTGTGGAGAGTGCAACAATAAAAATATAAAACACGTACGAAAAGTAATGGCAACCCCACAACAAGAATGTAAAACACACACGAAATATAAAGGCAACACCACAACGGAAATATAAAACGCACACGAAATATAAAGCAACACCACAACAAAAATATAAAACGCATGCGAAATGTAAAGCAACACCACAATCCACGAAATGTGAAGCAACATCACAACGAAAATATAAAACACATGTGAAATGTAAAGCAACACCACAACCGAAAATATGAAACGAAAATATAAAACGTATGCGAAATATAAAACAACACCGTAACTGAAGAGGTGAAACATAAAGGAAAAGTAAAATAGCTTTAAAGGTAAAAGTTAGCGGGCTGTTAGTACTATGTCAATACAGAAATTAAAATAGATATAGATTAATAACATGTAGGCACCTTGTCTTATAACAATATATAAAACAATCTTTTACTGCTCTCTAGCAGTATTTCGATGGCACCAATACTACCAGACACTATCGCAAGAGCCGCTTATACAACAGCACTAGTGTCTACTATGTGCCGTTGCTCTACGACACCCCTTGTAGGGGGCTTTGTCTTAACGAGCTGAGGTGTCGAGAAGCGCCAGGACACCTCGCTATTTATAGGAGCAGGGAGCATGCACCGCTGAAAGGGGGATAAGGACGGCCAATTAAATATTCTAACAGTTCCCTCCACGAATGAAGACTGGATACGAACACGGTGACCTCCAATTGCCTCGGTGGACGTGATATTTCAAGGCAGCAGTAGGTTCCTGGTCGTCTCTATCGCGTAGGCCTTGATTAGATTGTAATTTTTTATAATTTTAAATACTATAGTATTTTTATTTTTATATAGTAATTATTATCTAAATATGGATTAATTAGGTTTAAAAAATTCGTTTTATAATTTACAATCAAACTATATAATTAATTATTTTTATCTACATTTAATGTTTTATGCAAACGGTTAAAGATTGATGTGACGAAGAGAGAGTAAAAAAACTTAAAACTTTAAAGACATCTAAATAAGGCCCTAGCTTCGGTTGACACAAAATATCTTTTATTTGGGTTGAAACAGCTCCCAGCTAAACTAGAAAACCTAGCACGGCGATATTTGATAACCCTTGCCATTTTATTGGCCTTTGGTTAAACAATAGAGTATTAAAGCTCAATAGGAAGCTCTGATGCAGTAATGTTTGACGAAGGCGTGAATCCATGAGTTTTAGTATTAAAATGCAGTTCATTTGAAATTAGTATTTTGTGAGATTTAAGAAGCTAGATTTCTTGTCACGGTTGTGGTAACGATTATCAGAACTGGAGCTAAATTTTGCTCCTAATATGTGACAGTACAAACTAAATAGATTTAGTGTTCTGCTTGACTTTGCCGAGGCGATGCCGAGGAATTGCCGAGGCGATGCCGATACGCGGCCATGCTGGGAAGGGGTGTATATTTATGTATTTCGGGTTTTATTTCCACGGGGAAAATAAAGTATATGACATAGTCATAGTGTCATGATGACATCATCAAGCTAGCAGCAGAGCAGAGCAGAGCACGCGGCGTTCGCGGGCTCGCGGCACAGACGCGATCGACCAGCTCTGGGCCAGGCGACGGGCGGCGTGCTGCATGCTCGTGCGTGCAGGGAGGCGGCGCAGGAGCTGCACACGCGCCTGGCCGGGCCCGGGATCCGGAGGGCACCGGAGCTCCGGCACCGAAGCACATGGTGGCGGCATTTGGTTGGATTCGGGGGCAGACCGGTAGAGCCCAAGCCATCTCCGTTGCAGCGACGAGGGCGGCGGCGCGGGGAGTTGCAGACAGGCTGCGGCACACCGGAGCGAGGGCTGCGCAGACGCGCGCTAAGCCGCTAACATGTGTTGATGGCCGCGCGGACAGGCCGCGGCGTAGCGATGCAGCGGCCACGCCGACGGGCGCCTGCGCGGAGAGCAGAAGACAGGCCACGGCACAGAGGCGTCGTCCTCCGTCGTGAGTACACGAACCACTCCGCACTGCCGCCCTCCTCGCCGTCCTCGGACCTCCGACGGCGTGTGGCAGAGCAGAACGACCCGGGCGTCGTTGAACTCGGCGGGAGCAGGGACGACTGCGGTGCGACCCCCACGAGAGGACGCTGGAGGAAGATGCAGAACGGAGACTCAAACACTCCCTCCTCCGCCAGATGTTGCAACTCAGAATCGAATTCTCTGTTAGACCCTATCTACACGGATCTCTGAAGAACCGACAGTGCAGCTGCAGCACAGCAGCAGCGAATCGAAAATAGTATCCCCAAACACTAAATGGAGGAGAAGGGATCAAGAGAGAAGATCATCTAACCTTAGGCGCTCTCCTGGTCCTGCGTGCGGCTGTGCAGGTCTCCAGAGGCGGGGCCGCCGCTCACCGCTGTTCGCCGCTGCGGAACAGCGGAAGTTCATCTCGCCGGAGAAGGATTTTTTGTTTTAGGGAACGCCGGAGAAGGAAGTGGAGACGCAATTTGCACTTGGAAGCGAATAATAATGGGCTGGAACTCGGGTCCATGAGAGGCCCAGACGTGAAGTGATGGGCTGTGAAATTAAGCAATCTGGAGCCATGTTGGCCTAGGGAAAAATATTTTCTTTCTGGGGGTTGCCATTTCGAGTAGAAGATGATTTTTTTTTTGCTAAAAAAAGAGAGTAGAAGATCTTTTGATTACTGTCTGCAGATCCTCAAAAATATCATATAACCGATTATACTGGAATCTCAAGCTTAGAACACTGGATTAAATGTTAAAATGCAATGGAATCAAACAGAATGTATCATTACATTACATATAGGGAATCGTATACAAATATGATACCTATATTTTCGGTCTTAAGAATCGCCGAAAGAAAAGGGTGTTGTTATTAGCAATCTTCTAGGCTGTGTGAATGATAAGACTCCTGTTGATCATCTCCATATCTCTAACACTAAGTCCTCCTTGTTTAGTGGATTTGCCGATATCATCCCAGAGCGGTAGGCAATGGGGGTAGTTTCCTGCTCTTTCTGTACTTCTGTCCACCAAAACCTTCTAATAATAGTGTTAATTTTCTCAATGAAAGTCTTAGAGAAAAGGACCGTGGACATATAATAAATAGAAATAGAGGCTAGCACAGATTTAATATTTTAAAGTCTACCAGCATGGTTAAGCTTATTAGCCTTAATGGTACCAAACTTAGCAAAGAATTTATTATAGATAAAATTATAAGCCCTGTTTTTATCTCTATGACTGAAAATCATGGGATGACCTAAATGCATAGTATTAGGTTACAAATCAGGGACAGAAAAAACATATTTGATTTACCTTCTAATGTTAGCAGGGACATTCTTACTGAAGTAAATAACAGATTTTTGAAGGTTAGGGGTCTGACCAGACTATTAACGGAACTGATGAAGAATATCTTTTGTAGTTTGTGCTTCTTGTAAAGAGGCTTCTCCACATAGAATGAGATCTTCTACAAATAAGAGAGAATGGATTCGAGGTGCATTCATCCCCAGTGAAATGCCTGAAAGATTTCTGTTATGTAGTTCTTCCTGCAGCCTGATAGAGAGCTCATTAATAGCAATAAGAAAAGATATGGAGATAGGCGGCAGCCCTGTCTTAACCCTCTTTGGGAATTGAAGTGCCCTGAAGGTTCATCATTCACCAAAATAGCAAAAGTAGGAGAAGAAATACAAGCTTTGATGAGCAAAATAAAATTGTTATTAAGACCTAATCTTTGGACATGTGAGATGAAGTTCCATTCAAGTCTATCAAAGGCCTTAGCTAAGTCTATTTTAAGAATAAAGGCCATGTCCTTCCAACTTTTTAGATTAAAAGAGTGGATAATCTCCTGCGTAATAATAATGTAAGAGGAAATGTGTCTATGAGCAATGAAGGCAGATTGAGCCTGACTAACATAATTAGGAAGATGGTTTTTGATTCTGTTAGCCAAAGATTTTGTAATGATTTTATAAATAACATTGCATAAACTAATAGGCCTACAGTCCCGAGGAATAACAGGGTTATTCTTTTTAGGAAAGAGAGAAATAAAAGTTTGGTTAATTTCAGAAGACATATGAGCATGGGTATAGAAATTTTTTACCACTTTGTAAATATCATCTTTGGCCTAATCCCAAGCTAACTCGTAAAAAGCAGCATTAAGACCGTCTGGACCTGGAGCTGCATTGCTTCTCATATGCTTAATAATAGCATGGACTTCTTCTAGAGTGGGAATGGAATAGGTGTATCTGAATATATCATTAGTATGTAGGGCTCCCTCTTCATGAGTACTCTGATCGGCTATGGCATAGTTATCCCTGTTGTTGTCTGGTTGAGAGGGGCTTGAGCTTGTGTGAGTACCAGCTTCAAGTGTGGGGCCTTAATGTTACTAAGATTTTTATACTATCAAAACAGCAAAAAAAACACCAGCATGAAATAGGCCAATAGGGAGCACAAGACAAACAATATGTCGCTGAGTGCATAATATCATATCATCTAAATTTTGTACCATACTGATGAAGGATGTTTTCCTAGCTCATTCGGAATAAGCCAATAGGGGTGACAGCTGATCTAGCAAATTCTTAAAAAAAAAAAAAAACTGACTTAGCAGGAAACGGCCTCGTACAACAACTCGTCTAGCGAAGAAGTCCGACATTCTAGCGGTAGAGAGTTCGATTTGAAGACGGATTGCAAGATCGATCCATGCACGTTTGCCATCATAAATAAAAACGACGAAGACGACTACAACAACATAGCATGCACCGACTACGTCCGATCGGACTCCAATCGATGGCCATGCCGCTGGGGGAAACACATAGCTAGCCGGCCCCCCATATGTGCTAGGGTGTATGAGAGTGCCGTAAATCCCACTCTGATCCACGCCATACATGTGGACTGAGGTCGGATAACATCCAAAAAATACATAAAAAGGGTCCTTTTCCTCGTAGTATCCTTCATACGGAAATCCGAGGATAGAAATTGAGGCAAGGGAAAGTAGCAAGACGGTTGGAAACTACTCAGCAATACATGTCTTTTCTACTACTACTACTTTAGTTGTTAGAACGTCCTATACATATTTGGACTATTGACTGATAAGCCAGCTGATACTCGAGCAAACTCGGGCTAAAAAATCTTGCCCATGACCATCCCATGTGTTTGGAAAATGATACCCGAACAAATGTTGAGAGAAATGGATAGTGAAATATAGGGTTTATGGACCAGGGTTGGAAGGGAGAGCCCTTGTCCTCTTTCTCTTGGTATTTATAATGGCAAGCGATAATTTATACCGGTGAGGACAAAACACCCAAACTATACTTGCCTCGTTCAAAACTTTCCTGATGAACCTGCTGATCCTTGTTGTCAAAGAACTCTTGGTCTCCAACGAACGGCTCACTCTTTAGATCCGAGCAACACACAAGCACCGAGCAATCATACACGAGCAAACAAAAGGCTTAAATTAGAGCAGTATACTATTTCATAAAATAGTTTAAAAAGAGTTAATAAAACTATTCTACTCATTGCTACGATCACACAGACGTAAAGATCACTGAAATCGGAGCTATAACGTGAAAGTTATGGATTTTATAAGATTTTCTATTGTAAAATAATTAGTTTAAAATAAAACTCAATTCTAAAAAATTTGGAATAAATGTAATAATGATACTAACATGTATATCATGAAAGTATGAACCTAACGCAACTTGAACGGACCAAATCGGAGTTAAAACGAAGAAGTTATTATCAAAATACTCCAGTGGCAATTTTGTAATAAGACAAAACCGTAAATACCTCATCTTCTACCTCCAGATCTCCCGCTCCCGCACGAACGTGGCCAAGGGCATCCATGGCGCTGCTGCTCTTACGTAGGAGGGAAGGAAGAGGCTTGACCGGGACGTGTCCTGCCGTCGGCGGCTGGCCAGACCGGCACCGAGTAGACTGCCTGCAAGCTCATGCACAGCACGGCGACGCTGGCAAGAGGTTGGAGACCATGACATAGAAAAAGGAGGAAAATAGAATTTTCTACCATAGGGATTTTTAATTAGGGACTCCCCTCATGGTAATTATGATATGCTTTGGCCAAGGGGTTGGTACAAATATATAGGGCGGAAAACTCCCCACCTCAACGTCAACTAGCAATATGGTACTAATTGATATTACACCCTCCACCTTTACTAATAGGCCTAAATAATTATTAAAGTCTATTAGTAAATAAAGACATAGGCCTTTAGGTATCAGAAAAATTAGGAGACTTTATTATTTTCGTAATTGATTAATTTTGTGGATAAAATAATTCTATAAAAGTGTAGAATTGACTTTTAAGCCACGAAAAATACTCCGAAGACTTCAAAAATTTGAAAAAAATTCTTAGAGATATTTTGGAACATGAGCAACCTAAATAAAGTATTTAGAGCTCAGAAGAAGATATTGTGGAGCATCTAAAAATTATAATATGCTCATAGTTAAATGGGAATAGACCGACATGTGGGCGCGGTGCGTCAATGAGATGGGTGCGGGGCGACGATGGCAGAGAGACAGAGCGGGAGAGAAAGGGGATGGTGTCTAGCTAGAGCGGTGGCTAACCCTATAGAGAAAAGAAAGCCTCTATCTCTCTCTAACTATGCAAGAGAAGGGATTTTTTCGAAAATATTTTCCAAAAACCTTCTTGAGGCAAACTTGGATTTTCGAAACTTTATTTTCAAACACGAAAAAAACCTAGCCGTGTCTTATTCAGGTTTTAGAAATTCTTTTTCACATACAAGCAAAACCAAGTAAAGCACCATGCACAAAACCATCTTTATTATCTTCGTAAAAGTTTTATAAAACCATATTTTTATCATTTTATAATGATAACAAAAGAATAAAATCTTAGTTAATTTTAAAGAAATTCATAAATTCTTTAGTTTATTTGGTATTTTCGGTTCACATCCCAAAATAGAAATTTTGGGGTGTGACAAATTGACAAGCAGTAGTGACTTTGAGTGATGTATAAGAGTTCTACCCTCTAAGACTATGACAAATTTGCAAGTGAACTACTGAAGAGATAAGGAAGGTGAGTCTTTTCTTTTTCTTTTGTGAATTAGGGAAGAAGTCAGGCCAACTAAATATTTATTTGTATTTGTTTGAGTAACTACAACACAGGTTGAGATGGCCCAGTACTACAAAACGAACCCCTTTAGCTACGGATGGGTTGCATCGAATGTTAGATGTGCTGCAGGAATTACATCGTAATAAATAACCAACCTGCGTCCCTCTTGTATCCCTCCTCTCCCACACACTGATGCACAGAAGTGCGTCGGCAAACCCTAAACCCTAAGCCTTAGATGGTAAGCAAACCTCCTATTGACAATTCTAGTATACTATGATCTCTATGTCACTCAAAGGCTATGTTGCTATTTTCTACACTAAAGAGCTAGCAAGAACAACTATTTCTACACAAGATACATAAGATAAGCTAGGTAATTAAATACAATAGAGAGGGTGATAATCCTTATACCGACGGTGAAGAGAAGATGTTGCCAATCACCAACATGATAAACAATCAATCACAATAGGCAACAATAAAAATATCAAGACCAATCACCGGGAGACAAGATGCACACAAGGATTTATTCACTCTGAGTTCACTTGTGCACCGACAAGCTACTCTCCGGTTGTGTCGACCAACACCTAGATGGTTCTTCAGTTTTTGGTCCTCAAGCCAAGCCCCTTAAGCACACCTCCACAAAGGCACCGCAAGACACCACTCTCAAGTGAGGTAACTCAATGACACAGACATTTCATTAGAGTTGCTTTTGGTGCTCCGCCAAGAAAAGCACATGAACCTCTCACACAACAACCGGAGATGGGCAAGAACAATCACCAACTCTACCCAACGCCTCCATCCACCTCCAACAACCTTCAAGCCGGCTAGGTGGCGTGCACCTACCAAGAGTAACAAGAAAACTCTAGCCAAATGATCCCCAAGTGCCACTAGATGCAACCACACATGCAAATGCACTTGGAATCACTCAATCTCACTTCAGATTCGTAATCAAGCATGAGAGATGAGTAGGAGGGGTTTGCTTTACCTCACAAGGATGTCAAGAATGTTAGAAAGTTGAGAGAGATAGCAACCAACCGACCATCTTCTATTTATAACATCCCAATGCAAGGAGAGTCATTACCCCTTCACTACGCAATTCACGGGACCGTCCGACGCGCCAAACGGTATAGCGTCGGACGCGTCCGACGCATTCAACAATTCACGCCACAAACCCTTAAGTTTGAAACTATCCGTTATAGGGTGTCAAACGTGTCCGGACCACCTCTTCGAACGCTGCACAGTTGGTCCGGATGCAGTCCAAAGACGGTGTATATCCACCCAACCTCTGGACGCTGCCTCCGGATGCATCATCGGACACTCACCCAGCGTCCGACGTGTTCAACTGCTCGGACGCGCCATGACTCAGCTCTTCTCCAGACGCTAACGTCATGCGTCCGACGCATCAACTTTGGACACGTCCTGTAACACTCAGGTGTTAAGCATGCATAATCATTTGCATTCTTAAGCATAAGCATCATTATGCATAGCATTAATGAAAAGAGTGATTGTCATTTCATGTATCATGCTTGTTTATTCGAATTTTGCTTGCCTTTCACATGAAGTGCATATGTGGTATGAGTGTTTGGTGTTTGATGACCTCTAATGTAACTTAGACATGTTTAGGACACCAAATTAACCTAGGTTTATGTTCATGGTTTTGGGTAATTAAGCTTTGTTGTCATGGTTGACCAAGGTGGACCATTAGAGTAGTTTTGTTTGACTGAATTGGAAGTGATAGCTAGAGTGCTTGCATGTGTGTGCACCCTAAATGAAGTTTGTAGATAATTTTATAAGGAACAAAAGTTGTTTTTACCACTTTTCATGAAAATGCTTGGAAGGTGATCAAAAATGTTGAAAAAGGGCAAAATTGGGGGCTGGTTTTCTATTTTGGGATATTTTAAAAGGTATTTTATTTGGATTTTTGTAATTCAAAATCTATGCAGAATCTGGCAAAACTTCTGTAAGATGAAATGTTCTACTCTTCAAAAGCTACATTTCATCTATTTTGAGTTTTTGCTAATTCGGCTTAGTTTAAGAGTTATTAAGCAGCAAAGTTTGTTCTGAATTAGTGAAAATAGCTTTTCGGTGACGGTTGGGTCCTGGCCGTCAGGGAAATTCCCGACCAGGAAAACGCCGTGGCTGCCCGCGGCAGCATGCGTCGGCCGCGTGGCGCTCGGGGTCTGTCGTCCGGAGGAAAATTTTGGCCGCGTGGGCGTCGTCCGAAACCGCCCGCTCCTTCATCCTCCCGGCTCCCTCACTCTCTCTCCCTCGGCCCCTCTCATTTTCTTCTCTGCCGCCGCCGCGTCGCCCGAGCCCGCCTCGCCGCCGTTCCAAAATTCGTCGCCGTCAGCCGCGCCCCCACTCGATTGACCCCGCAACCGAGTGCGCCCGAGCCCGCTCCACCATCCTCCACCCTCGCCTCGGCCCATCGCGTCAAGGTATAACCGAATCGCATCACTTTCTCTCCGGGCCGCCATGGCCGCACCTCGGCCTCACCGTGGTCCCGCCGCTCTGGCCATCCTCCCTCGCCATTAGGGTGCTCATCCGACGTGCCGTGGTGTATAGCTGCTAGGACGATGGTCAATGACGTCGATTAGGGTTTCGTGGGGTCGGATTCCGTCGGGCCGCCGCTCGGAGTGCCGCCGCTCCGCCGCGCTCGAGCTCCGACCACCTCCAGCCGCTCCCTCCCATCTTTAGTACCCTCGATGGATGCGCGCTGCTCTCCTCTCTCTTTCCCGCCGGTTGGTGACGCCGGAGCGCCGCCGGGACGGCCGGCCGAGCCTCACCGCCGACGAGGACCTTCGGGTTAGAATGAGGAAAAAGCTAGGGTTCTTTGTGCTAAGTTGCCAGACACAGCAGTTTTCTTAATAGGGCCTGGTTAGTTTCTGGTAATGCTAGGGTCCCCGGTGTAAAGTGGTTTTCCTTTTTCTTTTTCAGAATTGATTTCAGATTTCAGTTTAAACTTTGAAAATTCATAACTTGCTCATTTTTCATCCAAATGAGTTGGTTCAACTTGCAGTATTTTTCTTATGAGATGATCTATGCATGAAAAATATGAAATGTGGAATTTGTGAAACTTTTCTGTATAGCTTTATTTATCTCTATTAATTGTATTTATCTTAGGAAATGCATAACTAATTCTCTGTTGCTCAGAAAAATGTGAGACCAAGTTTGTTAGTCTTCTTATGTCATGCTCTATCTGTAAAAAATATTGTTAGGCTATATCATATGTAAATTTTTCTATGTCTAGTTATGGTGCCTATTTTCATGTGAGGATAAATAATTCATAATAAATAATGTATAAGGAATTTGTGCATGAAACTTTTTGGAGAGTGTTTTTATGTCAATCTAGAGCTAATTATGTTCTGAGATCTGTTGTTTGATATACTTTTATGTACAAAGTATTTTATGCCCCTGGAATTGTGCTGCCTTGTCATTTTTATGCAGGATAAAGTACTTACTGTTTTGACTTGAAATTTTTATGGTAGTCTTTGTTTGGTATGATTAAGCTTCTGTAATTTTTACAGAATTTTCTGAGTAGTCTAAAGCCATATTGTAGTTATACCCTGATTTCTTTCGTTTATAAATAATGCTTTAGAGTTATCATTTCATGTGTGTAAAAATGCTTTTTATGCTATTCATGATATGTATGATCTTCTATTGGTTTTGGTTCAGTAGAGTGTAGTGTGCAAAATAATGGTTGTTTATAATTCTTTATAGTGTGCGAGTAAAGTTTTAATGCGAGGCTTATTTGGAGATTTATCGGTAGAAGAGAATGCGGATGACATGTGCTTATCATACATGTTTTCAAATATCATATCATATCATTCATCTTAGCTGAGCATTCATTTACCATCACCATCAGCATTGTATTTATATGTATGCACGGTATTCATACGCACTATGCATCATACAGGATCGTCAGAGCTCGCGACAGTAGTTCCCGGAGCACCAGGAGAGGAAGACCAACAGGAAGCTTTGGTGCGGGAAGCAGCAGCAGAAGAGGATCCCGAAGCTGATCTTCCGGAGTGTCCCGACCATCAGCCAAGTGCTTTTCTGAAAGGCAAGCCCCGGAGCATTCTCCCTGTGGTTTGCAAAATATCTAACTTGAGTCCTTTACTTGTTTGTTGCATTAAGTTATAGGCGTTGTTTTATACCGTTGCTGCATTACTTATATTCCTTGCCAGTGTTTATACTTCAACCCTGTTAGGTTCAGGTACGATTATTTGCTTAGCCCTGCTTAACTAGATCGGTAGAAGTCGGGTGATTTCCTGTCATCCGCGAGTTATAGGTGGTAACTCGGATGGTTGAATACATTGTTATCTTGGATAACCATGTGGAGATAATAAATTGAGACCGGGCGGGATTGGAGTTGAGAATGAACTGGAGGTTCAATGTGGTTTATCCCGTCTGTGTCGAACTAGGACCCCGTCCGTTGTACGTCCTCAAGTCATATTGAATTTATGCCTCACATTTAGCTGGAAGGATAAGTCGTTCCGACCGCGAAGCCTAATTTTGATTTGGGCCGGGAGTCGACCTGCTGTACGCATCGCATTGGTGAAGATGGGGGACCACGGGTTACGCGGTTGTAAGGCCTGAATATAGCATGGTGCGCCCTGCTGGCAGCCGGACGGTGCCTGGATGTGATGGTACCTGTTGATCTCGCGTTTTTCCTGAATTGGATGTCGGTGACCTGTAGCTCACCGTGGCTGGTGAGTGTGGTTTGTGTGAGGAGTACCCGCCAGCTGGTTAGTAATCGATTATAATCGCCATCGTTCCTGGACAGTGAACACTTGACTTGAGCAGCGGCATCGTAGTAAGAACTTGAACAAGAGGTGAGATGGTTGAGCTGATGAGATGGAAGATACTCAACCGGAAATGGTTACTTGCTGTTGAATAATTATTACCATGCTTGTTTAGTACAGGTGCTAATGTAGCATGATAAGGATAATCAGATTAAAATACATTGCTAGAAGGTTCTTATTAATTGTTTCTTAATGCAAGCTTTTCCGCATTTTAAATGAGTCAGCTATCCTACTTATACAGCCTTGCATACTCCTTGGAGTCTTTATTTTAGTTTATGACGGGTAAGTCTAGCTGAGTACATCCTCGTA